>PYAF01005577.1:80408-139260 GCA_007407185.1 Glycine tomentella
AAGTTATTGACAATTAAAAGTTATTAGAATTACAATAATTTTATATCATCATTTAATCACAATTTTATTATTGGTATAACTTTTAAGATAATTACTATGATACTAAAAAATTTTGTCATACATAATAGTTTATAATTAAATAACAAAATAAAACGATTTTATATTATTAGTATATAACCTTTGTTTTTTCAAACTAAACTGCTTCGTCTATTCTAAAGTATTTTAGATTTTTTTAAAAAATATTAAAGTATTCTGGTTTAGTTTGGTTCATTTTTTATATATAAAAAAATTAAATATGATTTTTGTCCTTCAATTATTGGCTCATATTGATTTTAGTCCTTGAAAAATAACTTTATTGCATTTGGTCCCTAAATTTTTTAAAATTCTCCCGTTAAATCCTATATTTAACTTTATTAATTTTTTTCTATTAAATGTAAGTTATGTCCGCTGTTGTAGCCAATGTGAATGAGACTCAAATTGCTACACTCGATGCACCTATACTAATGTTTGTTCCCATAGTCAAGTTCCACCAACAATAGAGGTAATAAATAAGTTTAATTGTACGTACTTTTTAGAGAATAATAGAGTTGTAATATGATTTTTTATTTATTTTTACAAGAGACACTGAATGTTGATGCTGAAAATGAAAATGCTAATGTTCGAACAGCTGTTGCTGTAATATCTGTATTACTTTGATAACTCTAGTTACAGTTCTCATCTTTCTGTTCTAATTTTCTTTCTTTTATTGTTGTATTTTCATGCCTCCAATGAAGAACTAAACCTTTTTTTTGTCTAATCTGGGGTTAATCAAAGTTTAATTTTTCATGGTTGTGGAGACTAATTGTTCTTTACCACTTCTAGTTTTAGGCATTTGTATTTCTATTATTCCTAATAACAACACCGTGTTGTGGGTTGAGCAAAAGGTCCCTTTGCCCAATTTATAAAATTGTATTAAATCAATTAAGGTTATAGATCCATAATTGTCTATTAGTTCTAGTAATTAGGGGCAAACAATGATCTTCCTTGTGTAGAAATATAACTTACCGTAAATAAACCGTGTTCGTGTGTTTGTTAGCCAAAATTAGGCCTCTCTAGAGTTTGACGTTATTAGTAAACTAAATCATTAAAAGCTTATTTGGGATTGTTTATCAATAAAGGGAAGTGATTGGTGATCTTATCTTGATTATCGTAGACATAAGGAGGAATTGATTATTAGATCTTATCAATAATTATAATTACTTTACACTTGAGAATATGACCATGATGCAAAAGCAGCAATGAAGAACACTAATATTATTTTGATGATCATCCTTGTACAAGCCCTCCCCAACAAGCAAAGCTAAACAAGAAAATGGATTGTAGGAATAATTGGGGTATTTCATAATACATTAAAATTTGCTATTCACAAATTAAGAATTGAAAAAAGAATAAAGGAATTATTAATTTACAGTTATCTGGTTGGAGGAAAGGGAGAGAAAAAACAAAAAAGTATGTTGCTTATCCTAAATAGGGTGAAACTGAACTTTGTCTAAACAACTGTCCAATCACTTTCCAGAGAGAGAGGTTGCTCACCAGGGTATAGGTTTCCAGGCTTAGGAGGCTTCTTTGAAAATAAAGATGACTTGCTGTCAAAGAAAGTTGAGAAAGAATGTCGAATCTGCTTTTCTTCATCGTTTACCTCATCTTTCCAGACAGGCCTTGTCAACAGTTTATCTTTGCCACCAAAGATATGGCCAAATCGCTTAAACTGGTGCTTTGGCTCACCGGTAGAAAACCGGCGCTTTGGTTCATCAGTAGTCATAGTTGATTCTTCCATGTGCTTCATCATCTTCAGTGCCTTATCTGGATTCAGCAACATTTTCTCCACCGTTTCATACATCTACAGAGACATGACCATTATTTTTTTTTTCTTGGATAGAAATTATTATTAAATAGTTGCAAATGAAACTATCAAGATCCCACTACTATCATTATAATTATTATTATAATCAGTCTACGTTCAAAAGTAACTATTTTTTTCATGCTCGTGTGGGCACAGACTGTGTTAAGTAGCACAATGAATCCAAACACTAAAAGGGGCAAATTAAATATTCCCAGAATGTAGGATTGATTAAAGTAAAAAGGTACAAAGTCTCACAAAATATGATAAGTTCTGTGTTTCCCTTTATATAGTTAATGGCTTCTTCAAACAGATATGGATGAAGCAATAATATTGCTGTTGACTCCACTGGTTAAATTTTGATCATTCCCTTAAGGAGCAAATTTTCAGCACTCCTAAAGTACCTTCTCTCCTGTAACTAATTTTCTAACTTTAGAAGAAAAAAAATTGTATTCTTATTTGAAAAGAACATAAAACAGCGAAAAAATTGACCAAACAAAGTCAGGTATCAATTTATAGTGGGAGGAGTATGTACTACAGGAAAAAAAAGAAGAAAAAAAAATCTTCCTTAAGGTGAGAATCAATATTAGAGACCTTTCAAAAGTCTATCGGGAGCTACAGTATAACTTTATAAATTAGTCACTATAGCTTTAGTGTATTGGTACCCACCTGAACAAGTTCATTGACTTTCTCATGGAATCCGTCACTTTGAGAAGTGGTAAGTATGTACTCCTTGCAATCATTGAACAACTTTGAGGTGTCAATGTCGTCAGACAGCATAGTTTCAGCAATTGCAAATCCTAAACCGAGCTGTATAATCAAGACCACAAATTATGATTACAAAGGCATGAGAATGGTACAATCATTGATCAATTTTTACTTCTTCACTATCATCTACCATTTGAAATCTAGTCACAGAAACACAAGCTAAACTTCTATCAAGAAACTATAAATAATTGCAAGATCATAAATAGATAATTTCTCATTTAATCAATTAGCTAATATACTACATAATTTAAAAACAAAAAACTAAATAATTACAAGTTAGGAGCAATTATAATTATAACAGAAATCGACTAAAATGGTAAGAGGAAATGTTTAATAATCTTCATACAACTCAAATGTGACCATCCAAGTCCATGATAAGAAGCAATTCTTACTTTAATCAGGAACCATGTTCTGTTAAATGTATGTCCATTTTTTTTTCTTGATTAGGAGAGAGGTTAACAATATTTAACATTGAATAATCAACAGTAAATTGACTCCAGTGGAGAGTGTATCTTCTATGATTGACAGAAGGTCCATAGTTATTATTCTTATGTTAGATAGATTAAAACCCACAGCATAGATAAATTAGAAGGAATACTGGAATACTCTTCATCCTTTACAAGTATATTTTAGGTGGAAGATATGTATGTTTTTCTTGTCTTTCTTTTTCCCTTTCTAAACAGACAAAATAAATTATTTTGTATTTATAATAACAAATGTGTCAAGTGTTGAAATTGTTTTGAAAAATAATATTGATAGCAAACACAAGTTATGGTGGGTATTTTTGTCACGGAATAAGGGCATTAGTTGCTGATCAGAATTACTTTCAAAATACGTAACATGCTTCTTATGTCCACAAATAACACAACAAGCTGGCCATGATACCAGTTCTACAAAAGAGAATTATTATGCAATTGCATAACAAAAGCAACTTATGTGAGATAAAAACAAGAGAGAGAACTTACAAGAGAAACAAAGAGCTGTCTGTAAAGCTCTGAAGGCTGGATGTCCTCAAATGCATCTAGAATGCCCTCCCTACAAATGAATGTAAAATGCCATTCAAATGAGATGGCTTTAAGGGTAAAATCCAAGTTCATTAAATAGGTCCTTTATTTAGACTTACACTGCTAAATCCTCATCATAGAGAGGTGTCTGTTTAACAGCTGGAACTGATTTAGATGTTTCCCACAATTCACGCCACAAATTACCTACACAAAGTGCAGACATCAATTGATTGACAATGAGATTACTAGTTCAATAATATTCTAATCCTACCATCAATCACACTTAACTCAAACCATACTCAGCCTTCAATTTAGTGAATTTACACAAAAAAATTCAGTAGGAACACATTAATGATTAACCATACATGGTCATTAAAACACCAAACACCTTATGCTATGGCCCAAAAGCACTCTAACAAGCGCTTTCTATACTAAATCCAAGGTTTATAAAGCAATCTATCATTCAACAACAATTTAGAAATAAGCCAGAATACACTTATGGATAAAAAGGGGATACATATGATTTAAATCATTGACCATAACCAAACAAAGAAACCTTGAGAAATCATTTGGAATGATCCAGGAATAGAAACAAAGGGTTAAAGAAATAATGCATCAAAATAATTGAACTTAAACAGAAAAGAAATGTCACAATCCATCTAAATCTAATAATGAAGGTATATAAAGCTATACATCAAACAACTTTAAAATTTTAAATAATGGGACACGACAAATACTATGTAACAGTTTTTTTATACATAAGTCAATGAAGGAAAAAAGATGTTCAAGAAGAGAAATGAGTGAACCAAAGAAAACAAACAGGATTTCATAGCCCTAGAGTACTTGAAGAAAAAATGGACCAAGAATTCCTTTTTCATTTAGATAAGGAGCATTATAGAAGAGTTCAAAAGAGGTCTAACCGCATGTTAGTTGTATTCACAAATTCTCAACAGTATCTTTCGATAATATATATAATACATATGCTTCATTATATATCATTGTGTATGTGAGGGATTAGATTTTTTTTTCTTTTAATACTCTCTTTCACGAGGGATTTTTAAACCACAAAAGTCCCCTCACTAGCCTGCATTAAACAATTTCTGCCATATATAATGTGGATTTCATGTATTTCCTCCACTGACCTCAGCAAACTACAACCTTTTTGACAATCCAAGTTAACTAACATATAAATGTTTGGCATTGTTAAAATCTATCAAAAGTTCTGTCACAACTGATTATGAGATACAGGGAATAAATTACTTTTTTCAAGCCAAAATAAAACTGTAGTTTTATCATATACAAATGACCAGTTAATATAGATATTGACCACAACATTGTGTTGGATTAAATATCAATCACCATGGGCAAGACATTAGTACACCTACCTTCTTTTTGCATTCGCAAACTGAGTTGACCTCTGCTAGACATTGACTCAACACCATAAAAAGAATCTCTATCCTCAGTACTTCCCTCACTTTCGGTCCAATCAGGAGGAGAGTACCATCTCACAAAATCTTCCAAAATGCAACCAGGATTTGCAGCCTAAAACATGAGCACAAACAGAACTAACTTAGAGAGAACATCACTGCATTAGATGCATTTCAAAAGCATTAAGAATATCAGTAAGAAAAGTTCTCTTCAAGGGAAAATCTGACCTTGAAAGCCTGCATATCAGAGAGGAGTTGAGAGCATCCAGCACCAACACTGAGCATACAAAGCAAAGAAAACTATCATGAAATGCATACCCTATAGTAACTATAAGTCTAGAACCTATTAGATCATAATGCAGATATGCAATGAAATGAAGCTGTCATTTGCATATCAGACACGAGATACAAAAACATAGTCAATTAGTCATCAATATACTGCAAAAATAAAATTTAGTGAATATATTCTGCTGATCAACTAGTCCGTCAGCTCAAAACCTAGAAATTGAAGAGGGACAAAAAAAATATCAAATTGTACACATCTAACTGCCTACTGGGCAAGCTTCCACTTCTTTTTTTGATTTGGCACCATGTTTGGAAAAGATTCATTTTGGGGAAACAACTGCTTTTTTTTCAAAAGCTCTCGTAGGAAGCTCACTATAAAAAGCAATTATATCGCACATATGGTTTAGATACCTTCCGGTCCGCAGCACAAACTCCTCTGTCTCTTTGATCAGATCTTCTGTA
The DNA here is from genome assembly GCA_007407185.1 of Glycine tomentella. Lineage (NCBI taxonomy): Eukaryota > Viridiplantae > Streptophyta > Magnoliopsida > Fabales > Fabaceae > Glycine > Glycine tomentella. The sequence continues at coordinate 86,234 of PYAF01005577.1, forward strand.
AGCAAGGGTCCCTCCTACATGAAATTGCCACAAATATGACACATCAAGTACTGAAGCAAGTTCAAATAAAAAATTGTATAATACAAATAGCTATCAAACCTGGGTGACAGGAGAGTATGCAGGCTCGCCAGTCTCCAGTAATGTCAGATCTCCAGATGGGCATTCAGCACCAAGTCGGAGAACAAGCTCTCCAGTTCTTAATCTTGCATATAATAAAGGGCTTGTAGGAATTTTGCCCGTGTAGTTTGCCAAGTTTGATGTAATTGAATTGGCTTCCATCACCATAGAGTCCAGAGATTCAATGGCAATAATATGGCGCCTTTTGCGAGAGATACAACAATTAATTACTTGAAATTGTTGATACAGAAGACATGACTTCAGATCTGGAATGTCATCTGGGGGGACTCCAAGTAAATGTTTTTCTTCAGACCAATGTTTTCTCAGCTGTATAAGTAAAAAAAATTCAAAGCACACTCATTTAGCTTAGTGGTAATAATTAAGAAAGAAAATAGTGTATTGACATTATTGTATCATACTTTAGTTCAGGTTACAAATTCTAGAACAGAAATTCTTATAGGATTTCTTTCCATGGATGTATAATATAAACTTGGGTAAACTTGACAATTTGGAGGTTTTGAGGAACTCTAAAAGTGCACAATAATACAGCATATGAGTAGTTTACAGATTATTTTATTTTTCTTTTTTGGTTCTTTTTAATTATTTGCAAAAGGGAAATGAAGGGAGTAGTTGAAAGGAGACTGATTAGACCAAAGTCAAAAATCATATGATAACAAGGGAAAAAAAAAACCTACCCCAGAAAAATAAAAACGGAATCTAAAACTCTAGGTTCTCATAAAAATATTAAGTAATATTAAAACTAGAAATTCTTATTTAGTTAAACATACTTCATCAACAACCCTGGACCAAAAAAGAGACATTTCGCGAAGCGTCTTGAAGTTTCCAATTACTTCAGCTAACTTAACAACTAGGCTTTCAGGAGGAGCACCATGAATATCTCTTGGCAAAGATGATATGGAAGTTTCCTTTGGATCAGAGTTGCTCTTCCTTCTAAGGAACTCTCCCTCTGCAAATATCATTCAAAGATTACAAAGGATGTGGAAGGTCATCACAGAATAAAGTGCCCAAAAAGTATAAACATAAAAAGGTTCATTGATGTAATTATATCATCAGCAAGCCATCTAAATTTCATATACCTTGGTCAAACAATGAATTAATCAAATACACAACTTTCTCATCATTGGTGAGTTTCTCCTCCTTTTCACGCAACACTAAAGCCTTCACTGAAGAGAGACTTAAGCCTGCCTTCTCTCTGGCAGGTGATGAACCTCTTGATGAAGCTAAAAAATCTTTCATTGAGTTTGTTTGCCTTCCAGCCCTGGTCAAAAGGCCCAAAATTTTAAGAGGCTAGTTGTATTGTTATTCGTTAAGCTGAAAATCATTCTGAATAACAAGAACAAGAGACTCAATATTTACACTACACTTGCTTTAGTCATTATGAAGAAAATTTGAGCAGCTATTACTGTTGGGTTGGAAAAAAATGCATTAACCAATTGAGAGTAAGAAATAGATCTTTCAGTTGCGAGAATTTGGTTAACAGAATCTTGCCTTATTTAATAATAAAGAATCTTTAAGCAATTCATGGAATTGACAGGAAAAAAGGCAAGCATAACTTACTCAATAGCTATAGCCAACTGCTTCAGGACAGATGATGGAGGAATGGGATGTTTGGTCGCAGCAGTTAAGCTTTCAACCGTGGGAATTGCTTCTGAAGCCTGAATTAATGTTTTATATCACACATCATTAATGAAATCAATTTGTGTATTTGAATCCAAAAAACATGCTCAATTTACTGGAAAAAGTTCTGAGGAAGTTAACCATGAGATTATTAAGCATGCAGTATTAACACATCACAATCATACCATGCACGAATCAATTATTTTCCTAGCTTATGAGTAATGACAGTAAAACATTCTGAAAGACATGTTGAAAACAAAATGTTCATAGTTGACACTTGGCATTCATTATCAGGTTTTCTAATATATTGGAACAACTGTCTGGTGTAGAAACTTCAATTGGAAGATAAAATCATTGAATTAAAATGCTCCAGATCTTCTTACCTTGGCATCAAGATCATTTTTCACATTGAGGATGTACAAATTTTCATCATAAAATGGAAGAGAGCCCATGTTTACATCACCAACTTTATCTGTTACTTCGACTTCCTTTCTCCCTTTCTGCATGTTGTTTATTCTATCTTGCCAGTCCTGCTTAGTTCCTATACGTGGAGGTCTCCACTTTATATGCTTCAGTTCATTAAGAAACTGCAACATCACATTACAAAAAAAATAAAATCAATGATGTAAGTAATTAACAGTCATCACAGGACAAATGTTGCCTAATAAGTATCCAGACATAACACAAACAAATAAGTGATCTTATGCTAATCATCTTTAGACTAAGAGACATTTTGGACTATAAGCACCTGTTTGGTTCAAAACAAAACACATTTTATTTTTCACAATAATGTCACCTTATTTCACTTTATTTCCTGCATTCAAAATTTTGTACAAGAAATAAGTAAACAACTTTTCCCGAAGGAAGGTATCATACAAATACTACGGATTTTCATTACTTTCATGAAGTGACAAACTTCCACACATCAAAGCTTAAGAATCTAGTGCACGGGTATATATTTTTCAGCCAAAAAAACAAAACAGCAATTCAACCAACAACTATCTCTAAAATAAGCTAATCCAAACAAACACCGTAATCTAAATTTTCATTTTCACACTTTCACTTCAATTAAAACCAAACATATATACTTCCATTTCATAACTTAAGGGGGGGAAAAATCAGGCCTACAGAAGTGAATATATCAGTACGACATTCCCATAATCCCATCCCCTAACCGCAAATACACAAATTAGATTCAAACAGTTAAAATTAAATTCAACATCTACTTTTTTCAAAGTCACCAATTACTCACAAAAATTATTATAAAAAAAACAAAAAAAAAATAGTACAAGCAAAGGAATGCATCTTCAAACCTTTGACTCATTCTCACTCCGAGCAGATTCATCGCTCCGCTGCCCCCCAAACTCGTCGCCGTGAAATTGCTTATCGGAATCTTCACCGAAAAAAAAAAAAAAAAAACCACGTCAATGCTAATTCCCCAAAAATTCAAATAAAAAAATCGAAAATTCCGAAAATGAAAAAAATGAACGAAAGGCATTCATTTCCACGCAACGAGAACGAGAACAAGGGAGAAAAGAAGGGGAAAACACGCAATTACTATTACTCACTCAACACTCACCTAGATCGATTTTGAAGTCCATGAGAACACGCTCCGCTTTCGCGGCTGCGGAATGGAACGCGGTTCGCGCCTTGGACACGAAGGAACTCGCGTGAGCCTCCATTTCCTGCGCCGGGGGTGCGCACGTTAAGGGACAACAACACAACACAAATCACTCTTTTTCTTCTTCCCAGCTAACACAAGATGAAGAAGAAGATGCATAGATAGATAATATAGAGAGAAAGTGTGTGAAAGTATTTGTAGTGAGAAAGAAACAGAACAAGTCCAAGTCCAATATACAAAATAAAGATGAAAAGAAAGGTGAAGAAGAAGACTAAGTACAAGAATAAGTAGAAAGTGTTGGGTGATGGTGATGACCAGGTAGATGCTGGTGCTGCTTCAAAACTTGAGCTTTTTTTATTTTTATGGTGGAAAATAAAATCAAAATGGTCAATCAATTTACAATATACATTTTTTTTCTATATATATCATTCAATTATATGTAGTCAACTAGACATAAATATTAAGTTTATTAGTTTTTATAATTTAATTATTTTAAAATAATATTAAATAAATTTAATTGATTGAAATTATAAAAAAATGTTTACAAAATTAAATTCATATACTTTAATGAATTTAAGGGTTACTTTTTATGTATTAATAAGTGTAAAAAAATATTATCACAAAATTAAAAATTATATTAAAAGTCAAAAGATTCAACATTCATCATAATTTATAATTGAATAATAATATAAAAAATTATATTTTAAATATATTAAAATTAAACTCATAAAAAAATCTTCTTAATAGAATCTTTGAGGATTTTATGTAATTATATTACTAAATGATGTAAAATTAAATTATAGTGTAAAAAAAATTACGGTTTTTTTTATCTTTTTTCTTTTTTTATGATTTTATATGTTAATTTTATTTTTATATGTTAAAAGTTAAGATCAATCATGAAAAATGAATAATATAGTTTACTTTATAGGTCCGGATCTGCACACCTAAAAGTCTCTGACTTTTACTTGCCTAATATAAACGGATAAACTAGCATTTGTACCGGGCCCATAGAGAAACAAAACATTAAATCATAAATGTAGGATATAATAGATGGCATATTGGAGAAAAATATCATACCATTTTTTGTAACATAATCATTTTTTGATCATTTTTGTAACATAATCTGAGTCTATTTGCGCTTTTTTAAGATTTTTTTTTAAAACAAAAATTTGGGAAACAAAAGGCAGTTTATAATTGTTACTGAATTGTTAATAATATATTTTTACTTCTATTAGTTTTATATTACAAAATATTTTAATAAATATTAAGAGATCTAATTTAGTTAGTTGAGTAAAAGTGTATAAGTTATTATAAATCCTCTAATACAGATAAAAAAGAATTCTAATGAATAATTGAATATATCACCTAAAGGATATGTAAATATTATAAAAGTTTATGCAAATATTTAGAGTAAGAAAAGAAACAATAAATTTTGGTGAAAGTGGATTCATTATTTAACAAGATTTCTATCCATAATTCGTAGATAATTTTTGCAATACTTGTAATTTAAAATTATTTTTTGGCTAAGCTTATCATAGACTAAAACCATAAAGTGGTGCTTTTACTGTGTGTCCCGTTTCTGTCAAAAAGATATTTTTTTTCTTTCGCATTTGCTACTTGCTAGCTATAAACTATGTTGATTAAGATCGCGATTAAAAAAAAGTTTACATTTTTTGTGTAACTTGTAAACATCGTAGTCAGTGACATTTAAATTTAAATAAGTTACAATATGTTGGGAAGAAACTGTATTAGCCTCTGGATATATAGAGCCTTCAACCGATGGAATTAATCAAATGACTTAGTCTTAATTGAACAAGGTTTTTTTTTCAGCATGACTTAATTGAACAAGTTTAATTTTAATGTATTATTAGTATAGAAAACATTATTATACAATAATACATCATTAAACATTTTCTAACAAACATAATAAAATGTATATATTGATTCAAGTGATATTGTATTTGAATATCTTAAAACAAAATTTTAAGTTTTAGTATACTAAATGAAAAAATATATATTATTAAAAATGGAAATCTCATTAATCAATGATAAAAATTGATTCACTGAATCTTGTTAGATTAATGCAAAATAAATGATCGACATTGCGTCAGTTTAAATAGCACAATTCATGTGAGTCAAAAAGGTTAGACAAATCCAAACCTTTATGTGGAGTAAATTGGTTAAAATCCACTATATAGAATCCAATGATGGTAATGTTGTTTATTATTATTGTGAAAGGAAGGGTGTGATTCAAACTTTCAAAAGTAGCTAAGAACACAAGGAAGCTATTATACACATGTCCATTTTCAAAGGATGGGGAATGTTTGTCTCAATGAATATGGTTGCTTCCCTTGTTTTTGTGTTTTTGTTCCGGTTGGTCAATTATATAAAGGAAAATGTTTTATAGACACTCAAATGAAATCCCAAATACCTAGAGAGAGATAAAAATATAAGTACGATAAAATTTATAATTTGATAGTAAGAGAGGTACAAAGAAATGAGAGATGTTGATGGGATATTTAAAATAAAAGATAATTCATGTACCATTACTCTTATATAAATGATTTCACCAAATGTGTTGGAATTGAGTTTTTCATAAAACAAAATGATATGGATGAAGCAGACTTGGTAGAATGAAACAAAGTAGCAACTTTTTCATTGCACATTTGTTACTTCCTTCGTCCTTCATTACAAGACTCTTTAACCTAATCCCTGTCCCTTAAAAAAAAAGTAATTAATTTAGAGTGTGTTTGGATGGAGTATTTTATAATTTCAGAAAATTTGAAATTCAGGAAAATTAAAAATTTGGGATTTTTAAAATTCCTTGTTTGGATAAACCAATTTAAATTAAAAACACTCGATTTTGTTTCTTTTAAATTAAACCATGCATGCCACCCTTTTAGGGCAACAACATGTACAATTCGTTTATCAACCACACCAAGGTCATAATTTTGGAATTCTAGCGGCATTGTTTGTGTGTGTTGGGATTGAACTCCATCACGAATTGCGCTCTGCGATTCCAAATTGCAATGGTCCTAATTAAACAGTGCAACATTGTGCCGCAAAGGTCATGCACCCATGGAGCCTCAACGTTGCCATTTCGTTCATGCTCAGAGAGAACCTCGTTGCACGATGCAATGACATTATTGGGTAGAACAGAAAACGACGAAAAAGAGAAATGGAGGATGGGGAAAAAGAGAATAACAAGTTGCGGCAAGAACCATTTATGAAGAAAGCGGGGTGCGGAGACGGATGTGCGAGAGAAATGAGCATAGGAACGAGCGAAGGAACAAGAGAGAGAATTTTCAAATTCTCTCCTTTTAAGTAAGAAATTATAGTTCCTTAATTTTAGGTAAGTGAAATTTCTCTTTAAAATTCCTTGAATTTTAAAATCTTTCAAATAAATAATTCAAACACTGAAAATTATCTTAAAAAATTTTGAATTCATGTTTAAATTACTTTTCCAATTTTAAATACTCCATCCAAGCACACTCTTAGTTAATTCCATTAAATTTGTCAATTATTTGTATTATCATTTTAAAATTATCCTTTTCTTATCTCTCTATATTTAATTGTTTCTCATTAATGTTTGGAGAGAGAATGATTAAGGGTATGTAAGGGAGAAAATAATTAGTGCATCCAAAAAATTAGAAAATGATCTTATAAAAAGGGACAAATAAATTTCTAAAAATGATCTTATAATTAAAAACATAGAGAGTTCCAACTATCAAAGTGGTCCCTATTTTTTGACACTTAATGTCAAAATGGGCCTAAAGCATTATAGCTTACTAACAAAATAGTCCATGACATAAATAATAAAAAGTTTCATAGCAAAATACAAGTCACTTTCATCATTATCAAAAGAAAATTCATCACCTTCTTCAACATCATCATCACCATCTCCATCATGGTCCTCCACAACATCAACAAAGAAGTCGACCATTACATCTACTACTACGAGTGTGTTTGGTTTCTCGTTTGGGAACCCAAACATTATTGAGGGTGCATCAAACAATTGCCTAGATGTTTGGAAAATTGCGAACGAGGTTCACTTGAAAGTGATTCCGGCCAAAATGAACGTTCAATCCAAAACTTCCGTTCAACGTTTGTTCAATTTATTATGAAAGTAAATCATTTCAAATTTTAACAACTCATTTCAGCAATTACCCCTTAATGCTCTACAATTTAAGAACCCGTGTCTGCTTTCCTTACCCCTCACCTACCAAAATTTAAGAAGCATATTTGAAACCTTAACCCCTCAATCACCATTAGTTTGAAATAGCATCAGATGTGGTTTGGCATCACACATGGTTGAATCCTTCATGAATACAACTTGTCCTCCTTTGGTTCTGCAAAATTCATGTGCATGTGGTATGTTTGCTTTTGATCTGCATCGATCTCTCTTTCTCGGTGATATTTTTTTTAATGTTTGTTGTTATGCATAGTATTTTTTATGGATTCATTGTAGTTTGATATTTTGATATCTTGACCCATATATATATGACTCATATGTTGTTTAGAAGAGAAAACAAATAACATTTATGTGAAAATAGAACCAATCCTTTATTTTTTTATAATAGAATGATGAGTAATGAAAAGAGAAAAGGCGTAGTAGATACTATTGATAATGAAGGTGTTAAGGCAAAGGTTGAATGGGATTTGAGGACATCTAAATTTTTTTATTAAATTATGCTTGGAGGAAGTGCAAAAAGGAGAATGAAATGGAACTATCCTTACAAAGAAAGGATGGAAAAATGTTGAATCTGAATTCAATTCAAGAACTAGGAGAGAATATGACAAGAGTCAATTCAAAAAAAAGTAGGATAACCTTAAGAAAGAATGGTCGGCATGGGATAAGATATTTGGCAAAGAGACAGGTCTAAGATGGGATAGAGTAAGACACACATTTGTAGCAAACGATGAATGGTGGGATCTCAAGGAAAGGGTATGGATTTTTTAACACAAAATTAGAAGTTTTATACTTTTTTGTAGTATATTTATTGTGTTGATTACTTGTAAACATGAAGGAAAATCCACTATATGCAAAGTTCAAATTTAAAACACTTCCTTTTAAAGAAGATTTAGATGCATTGTTCAAGGATTTGGTAGCTAAGAAAAATTATATTTATGCACCCTCTTATAGGACATTACCCAATCTTATAAATGAAAGTGATGATGTAAATCGTCCATCCTTTGACAATGGTCTAGAGGAAGGATCATGGGATAGTGAATAAGTAGTACATGGTAGTGCATGGTAGGTTTTGAAATGTGAATTATTAATTTCCCTTGTCCTCCTCCACTTATGTATTTCTTATAATTAAAAATTATTTTTGATTCGAATGGAATCAAAATTTACATGTCAATATTATTTTTCTTTATTAGGCAAATATTATTTGGTGGATTCTGGTTATCCAACACCAATAAGATATATTGGTCCATATAGATATGAACATTATCACCTTTCAGATTTTAGGCGTCAATGTAGATTCAATAACTACAATGAGGTATTCAATTATTATCATTCAAGTTTAAGGTGCATAATTGAAATAATTTTCGGGGTATGGAAAAATAGGTTCACTATTTTATGGCAGATGTCTAAGTTCAAATTTGAAACACAAGTTCAAATAGTTAGTGTAACAATGATTATCCATAATTTTGTTAGAAGAAAGTCAAAAACTTATTTTGAATTCCAATGCTGTGAAGATGAAAATATAGTTTAAGATGAAAGTGATAGTCATATTCATGAAGATGAATCCTTACCTTTAATTATGGTCTCTTCAAGAGAGATGGATCTTGTTTGGGATTCAATTAGATATTAAATTATAGAGCATGTGTAATCTAATTAGTCATGTTGTTTCTATTACAAATGTATTATATTTTTCTATGTTGTACATGATTTTGGAGTATAATGAATTAATTATTGTTATTTAGTTGATTGTATTTTATCTTAATTATTATATTAATTTGCATTTCTCATATCTTAATTAATTAAATATATATTTTATAAATATATATTTTAATTTTTTTGCAAACTTATTGTTTTTAATTAATAATATTACCACCAATTTTTAACATGATGTAATAATATATTATCAATTCAAATATACTAAAATAAAAATAATAAAACAAATCTGTTTTTATAAAATCTATGTCTATTTTAGTAATTATATAATTCAACATACTTTTCCAACAAAATCACTCAAATAAGTTTATTTTCTTAAAAGTACTTTTAAAATAAAACTATCCAAACATAAATCAAGGTATATTCAACTTACTCTTATCTAAACTTAAGTTTAAAAAGCTACATTCAATGAAACTTAACTTTTTAACTTTAATTCAAACATACTTTACATCTCCTTCAATAACAAAGACCATCACAAGTAGAATATCAAAAAAGATACTCACCCTAAGGAGATTTTTTAGCAACTCACAATTAGGGATGCTAAAAAAAACAGTTTTGAGATAAATAACCATAATTAATAATAATTTAAGTCATAATCCTACATTCAAATGATATTTAATCCCATTGGAGGGAACAAATAATATTTATTCCTATGAGACAAGAATCACCATTGGTGAATAAAAATACACATATATCATCTTACTATCCACTATCTCATTACCTCTTAATGCTCTCTTCATGTACGCTTTTTGGGTAAAATATAATCATTGGTAAAATAATCATAGGATTGTGATAAGTTGTCGTATTTTTTTTAACACATGTTTTGAATTTTTCGTGTTAATTGTTATATTTGTACCTATTTATGATGTATTTGTATATTTATCTTAACAAACTTTAATATAATTAGTATATATATTTCTAAAATAATTGTTAAAGAAACATATTTTAATTATTCTTAAGCCTATAAAATATATTTCAACCATTTTCAACAATTAACAGGATAAAAAAATTTATATTGACAGGATAAATTTTTTTATAACGTCATTCAATTACAATCCATTATATAAATTTGTTAATTTAAAGATAAATATTTTAAAAGTCTTATCAATAATAACTTATGATGAGATAATTATATAAAATAGTTTTATATTTAATTCATACTTTATTATATTTTATTAAATACATGTTAAAAACTGAAATATTCTGAATCTATATAAAATCACCTTACAAGTTACTAATGCAAAGAAAATTAAAGTCAACGAAGCTTAGACCCCAGAAGTCAAAGAAAGGGGAGTGCCAATTATGCCGTGGTTTGCCACGTGGCATGTTCTGATAGGCTAAAGCGTCGTGGCTGCACAGGGGTTTCTGGTACCCAGCAGAGACTGCACCAGAACATTTTCGGTGCAAGTTTTAATTTTTTTTCTATTAGGAATTTGCTTTGAACGGAACAAGAATCCAATAGAAGAATTAAGAAGATGTGGGTTTCGGATCATCGATTGTTTCTTCTCTGCATTGTTTGTGGCCTTTGCTTTTCTCTGCAGTTCACAACGGTATCTTTCAATTTCACCTGCTTCACACACTGACCATGTAATTAATAAAAATAAACATGACCCTTTTATGTGTTTTTGTCAGTTTTATCAAATTATTCAAAATGCCCATTTTTTTCTGGTGAGGGATTTGCTGAATTCAGTCATGGGCTGTGTGGATTGTGTGAATTTGGATTTGGATTTGGATTGGCATAGAATGTAAATCCAAGTGTTTGAGGATTTTTGCTTCACTGTCTGCACAAATCAGTAGGTTATTGTGTGATTTTTCTACTTGAGAAATGAGATTTGTCAATTGCATGCTGTGTTTCTTGTTCTCATTATGTGGTTACCTCCTTTTTCTTCCCTGAAAGTTTGATTTTGTTGCCACGGGCTCTTTTGATTGCTTGAATTTGGATTGCCATATATGGAAATGTAAATGTGTAAGGACTTGGTTTATTTGTTGGAGCAATCAATAGCTTAATTTGTGAATTTTTCTACTTGAGAAATATGAGAAGAGAAGTTCTTATTATCTTTTTTTTTTACAGCAAGAAGTTCTTATTATCTAGCTACCTCCTTTTTGGATGTTAATATTGATCTGTATGATTTTTCAATGAAAAACCACAGAACTAGTAACTTTTTAAATTAGTTGTGTGCTTTTTTTGGAATTGTCTTCAGCTAGAGGTTAGGTCCTTGTTTAGTTTTTTTTTGGTTCAAAACTTCTGCACTTATTTTTTCTAATTTTCATGAGAGTATAAAATTAAACCTTCCATTTTTGCTTTGTTTCAGGGTCATGCAGGTTCGAATGCTGGAAGGTGAGTGAGTTTTAAAGTTTGATTGGAGGTATTTTGAACTAGGAGAACATTTTTAGTTTGCATTTTAGAGTTAACTGCTTCACTTCTTGGTTATCCAATTGTAAGTATGAGTGAGGAAATAAATAACGTAAAATGGTGTTTGACACTGTGACTGGTACATGATAAACTCCCATCATTTGTATCATGTGAGCAATTGATATGCTTTGTTTATTTGTTTCCGTCTTTTACTTTCTTTCAGTCTATTTTTTCTTCCTTTCGTACTTTTTGTTCCAGGAATTGGTGTGGCTAATATATGATGTCAATGTTCAGAACTTTGAATCAGGAGGGTGGTGATCATCAAATACATTGCTCTAGAGAAAGAAGTAGAACAGCTTGGAAGATCATTCAAGAGGTATTAGAATATATCCAAACAAATAACTCTCTCAATGATATTAGTGTGCATTCTCTTGATATATGATTTTTCCTGCAGTATTTGATGCCCTTTGTGGAGAAAGAAAAGTACCACATCTCAAAAAGGTGTAGGCTTCACCCTGACAATGACATATACAGAGATCAGGAGCAACATAAGTTTCATATAGATATAAACGAATGGCAGTGCGGGTTCTGTAAGAAAAGTTTCTATGAAGAGAAACATCTTGACCAGCATTTTGACAACAGACACTCCAATTTGCTTAATTTGGTATGAACTACGATGCTTCTTGTTCAATACAATTTATTTTTTCTTCCTTCTATAGAAAGATGGCTAGTTAGTGGAAAACCACTCATCCTATCTTTGAAAAGGACAAATTGGGTTAAACTGAATAATCAGATGAATGTTGTATTTTGTGACATTATTATGGTCATTTCATGAGGAATGTGGAGTTGTGATAATGCCAAACTGAAGCTCTGTGACTGCTTACCATTGTCTTGAGAAGATACTGCTGGTCAAGCTGTGCAACATGCTTGTTTCAGACTTGTCTGAGCTGTAGCTGTGGCCAAGCCTAGCATTTAAGAACATACTTAATTCATGTCCAGGACAAAATAGAATACTGAAACAAGGTTGTGGGTTGGTAGTAAAACAAACTGAAATAGTTCAGCCAAACCTTGAGACCTTACTTTCCCAAAAATAACAACACCTTCAGATCTTTACTTTATTGCTTTATTTTTCAAGTTTTAAAGCTCATAATTTGAGCTGTTTCTTTAAGCTCTATCTCTCTGTTTTGTGAGTTATCCCCTCTTGACCTAGAAGCACCACAAAAATTTTGGTGTTAGGCAACCCCATTAGTAATTAGTTATTCATTTGTTAGTTATATTAGTGAGTTAGTTGGGGCTGGGATAATTAGAGAAATAAGGCATGTTGCCTATAAATAGGAAGAGGGCTATAGAGGAGGAGTTAGTTGGTTGATCAGTTGGTATTGTGGCTAGGGAGAGTCTTGGATCTCTCCAATATCCAGGGAATCTACTATTCTTTGTATAGTTTCAGTTCTTGGCAGTTGGTACTGTACACACACTGGCAGTTTCAATTCTGGCTGTTGTGTGGTTGATTTGATTCTTTAACTTCCCTTGTCAAAAGTAAATAATATTTTACAACACTTAATTGATCTGTGATTCTAATAGTAACTCAAAAGATGACAATTTTGGTAGCTTTCTCTGCTCAAACTGTGATGCAGTAGCATTAATTACTGAAATGAGATAGTTGTGTTCAATCCAGAGTGAAAGCCAGTGCTTAGCAGATGTTTGTGGTGCACTGCACTGTGACCATGAAATGAATTCTGGATCAAAAAAATCAAAGTGCAATCCTGCTGCTGCTGCAAAAAATAAACATCTATGTGAGGTATGCTTTGGTCTGTCTATTCATTTACTGTAATGTAACCAAATTTATTTGTGTTTCTAATTTACCTGTTTTCATAGAGCTTAGCCGATAGTTGTTTTCCTGTCACTGAGGGCCCTGCGGCAAACCGACTTCATGGTATTACAAATTTACAATATTTTCTTCATTATTGCAAAATATTGTATACTTTGTATTGTGTATTTATGTAGTTTGTGAAATTGCTTTCTTATGTTCAATTGGCAGAATTCTTCTTGCACCAATTCTGTGATGCACACAGCTGCGCTGGAAATAGGAAACCTTTCTCCAGAGGGCGCAGGGTAATTCTGAATCTTTAATTGAACTCTTCTTTTTCCAAATCACTTCATAACTTTGGATGTACTTTTATGGGTGCTTATGATATTTGTCCAATTCTATATGTTATCTTGCATGAGTCTATGAGTCATGTTCAATTTTTTGGAAATCCTTATTTGTGGTTAAGGATTCAGAAATTGTGGAGAATGTAATTTGAAAAATGCTATGGCTAACTGGAAAGAAGTTACAAGGGATCTTACTTAGGAAATAGATCTCTCAGTGAAGACAAGACAATAACATGATATTTGCAACTTTATGGTGGAATGGTGGAAATATATCTGTGGGATGCAATTCCCTTGATGTCAAGCTGTAGGGATTGAAGTTAAGAGAAATTTTTGTTAACTCGTTTCTTGATATGTGCAGAAGAAGACAAATGTGTTCTACATCTTTGTGTCTATTTTTCTTGTGATACTGCTGCTACTATACTATCTCTACATTTACTTATATCAGAGGTATTTACTTCAAAACTTCTCAGTCACGACCTTATTTTAGGAAACTTTATAATGGCTCCAATAAGGTTTGGTCTTTTGTATTACAGAGGAATGAAAAGGGAAACTCAAGTGCTGAAGCGCATCTCACAAGCCGGCAGAAAGAAAAAGCCATCTTAATGGATTGTCCTTTCCTCAAAAAGAAGTTTTCAACCTACTACATTTTCAGAAAGTAAAGGTGTCACTCATGGATAGAGTGTGAACTGCAGGCGAAATCGACCTACATTACATTTTCAGAAAGTTAAGGTGTAACTAATGGATACAGTCAGAACTGCACTTGGAATCCAGTTTACGCTATTCTGCTAAGACTACGTCTGAAGGCAGAAAGAGATTGTCAACTTCAAAAATGACTTCTATGTGATCTGCTAGTTTGTAAACCAAATTCTTGTAAACTTTTTGAACAAAAAAGGGGCTGCATGACTGAATCCACCTTAGTTGGCTATTTGCATTTGATTGTGCATGACATCACTAACAAGAAAAAATAACATGAACAATTGCAATGTATTCTCTCAAGTTTACCTACTTGATCAGGATTTATTATGTACCTTTTCACATCGTCTAAAGTGATTTGTTTTAAATAATAATTTTCTTCTGAATTTTATATGTTAGCATGGTTGTGTAGAGGGAATAAGGTCACAGTTTATCCCTCATAGCAGAAATTAGATAACAAAATCTTAAATGTAGCCGTGAACAAACTTTATTATGAGCTTAGAGTTACTGTACATCTATGCCAATTATTTTTGCAGAGATGCTGGCTTTAGGAATTGTTACATAAAGAATCCCATCTTTGACCTGTGCCTTAATTTTATCAAACTCAATATTTTCTGGGAGGGCTATCCTGTGGTTATATCTACCATAGCTATTGGCAGACCAGTCTTCGTTGCCATTTGCTCGACCTTCATGATTCTCTTCTTGTGCCTTCTCTGCCTTCACCACCAGCATGTTCTCTTCTACCCAAACCTTGACATCATTCTTGTTCATTCCTGGCATGTTGAATCTCATTTTGTAATATTTCTGGCCTTCCTTTATTGCCCAAGGAATGTTCCCTTTACTGTATTCATCATCTCCCGCAACTATCAAAGGTGAAGTTCTACCATAAACCAAGGGATCCTCCCCCATCCTCTCCATTGTGTCCATCATTTGCTGCACAGTCCTTGCTACTGGAAACTGGCTCAGCAACACTGTATAAAGAGTCATTATTTGTCAGCTGTCAATATCACTATATTCAATGTCTGATGAAGGAATAAAAAGAATATGTGAACCGGTAATGTTTAATTACCTTTAGGTGAACCTTGTGGCACCTTCATCTTTGGCTGCACTTGCTGCTGGTGTTGATTTGACTTCTGCAGACTCGCTTCACCTCCTGCCATAGCCTTTACATTGTTGCAGAAAGTTCTATTCCTTGTGCTTGACACTGGTAGCAATTTGACATTGGAAAATTTGTTAATTCTGCCAGATGAAGTGTGGGCATAGAAACTCATATTTAGTACTACAGTTGAGGCCATTTTTCTGTTGGGCAACGATGCTAGAGGGATGCCGATGCTATGATAAGGCATAGAACATTGAGAAGCTGACGTTTGCATTTAAATTTATAGGATGCATTGGACTTTTCTGGACCCAGATAAGCATTAAAAAAATCTTATCTTTTATGATTGTGACTTGGGTTCTTGGTGAGATCTAGAGTTCTCTATACAATTCTTTATTGTTCTATCCTATTTCCATATTTGGATGGGGATTTGGGAAACATATTTTCACATTCCAATTTATTTGTCCTTATGTAGCTTACATCTAATTCAGCTTGTAGAGAATTGTTGTGAAGTCCTTAGTTTGTCTTTTTGAGACAAAGCCAAGCAAAACCCGCTGGACCACACACACACAAAGGCCAATCCGTTCCTTATTCTAACCGGAAAATGTTAATTTGCTTACACTTTCTGTATGATTAGGTGTAAAAAGTGTTTCAGTGTAATTAAGCTATATTTAGATGAAGTAAGGTTTGTAGATATAAATAAAATGAATAATTAGTGTCCAAATTGTGTATTAATACGTAGTGACCCAGTTCTTTAATACGTGTTTATTTTTCTTTCTTTAATGTTTTAATATTTATTTTATGATAAATCCTTCATTTCTTCTAATCTCGTAAATATTTGAAATCCTTAAAAAAAAAATAAAGCAAAAGTTATTTTAGAAGTATAAAGTATCAGGAGTGTAAATTTGATCTTCTATAACACACTTTAATAATATTTAGAAGTAAATAAATATCAAATTGTCATAACATACTTTTCTAAAAATAAATTAAAATTACTAGTAAAATTATAATTTAATCCTCGAAAGACATACAGGATATTATCGTCAGATCTTCAAAGATTGTTTACAACAATTTGATCGTCATAAAATGTAAACGATCATTTTAGGGATCAAATTATTCAATTGTACATTATAAGACATCTATTTTTAATGATAAAGAAATAGAAAACTAAATTGATATTAATTTCTAACAGTAAGGGTTTAAAATCATATCCAAAACCTTTATACCACCAGCATATCACTTATTTTGAAGAAATATTTCCTTCTTTTTTTTTTATTCTATCAGTTTTTGTTATAGAATTTTTCTAAAATAGAAAAACTATTATTTTTACAGACCTTTTAAAAAAACAGATGCTTTCTCCTCTCAGTCATGTTCATTGGGCAATACAAGTTTTAACAGCAAGCTGAAAGATGATGAGTATTATAAAGGGCTTTGGCAGAATGACCAAAAACTAAGCACAAAAAGGTTTGGCCATAACACTTTTCAGAGCATTTTGCTGAATGATGAGTATTACAAGGGTTTTGGCAGAATGAAAAAAAAAAAAAAAAAAAGAAGGTTGGCCATGACATTTTTCAGAGTACTTTGCAGCCAAGTAAAAAGAATTTAAAAGATTAAAAATTCTAATTCATGAATAAGGCTTATGAAAAATTGTGGGGAAAAAAGGCACTGTACAATAATTTTAAAATACAACATGATCCACAAATGAAATCAAGATCTCCACAGAAAATACAGAACTGCCTTTGCAGGTAATTATATGATCCTTTCCTCATAAAGAAAGATACAAAAAAGGATGCAAAGCATTCCTTTATTCCCCTCTCTTCTCTAATCATATTGATGCCCACAATTCACATCTCATTCAACTCAAAACCTTCAACAATACAGGTTTCGCTTTCAACAAATGAAGCTATCAGAGTGTCATTCCAATAAATAAGAATTTCCACCAAATTCCAAACTATATTTGGGTGAGTAACTGAAGTCTGCATCATTTCCTTCCACGTGGATCCCGACTAAGCCCATATTTCTTCAATGTTTTAATGTAATTTCTCATAAGGGTAAACTTGTTGCTTCCTAGACGATAGAAATAATCCCAGGAATAAATACCAGTCTTATGCAAGTCATCAAAATTGAGCCTGGACCATCCGTTTCAACAGTCATGCATCACATTCTAGTTCAGATAGGGAATTAACTGAATTTTAGATGTAATCTCAAAGCTTGTGGTAATACCTCACCCCATAGTTTCCCACTGGTTCTGCAGACATGATTCCCACATGGCGCCTCCCAGATATCACCTGGTTCAAGGAAGTCATTTATTAAAGGAAGTATCATTAAAAAGGAATCAATAGAATTTAATTCAACATCTCAAAAACGAAGAAAAGACATTGATACTAGGTTCATTTGGGTAAATAACTTAGTGCTTATTGAAGAAGATCCTGTTTAGATGAATTCTCCATGAGCACTTTATAGGAGAAGAAAATAAGAAGGTAAAATAAATTAGACTTCTACAAGTTAGAATCAACTTATGCACTTCAACTTTTATAGAAATTTTCTTGTTCAAGCTTCTCTAAATACTTAAATGCATAAGTTGATTTTAACTTATTAAAGGAGTTTGATTTATTTTTCTTTTTTACTTTTTCTTCTTCTATAAATACTTATGGGAAAGTTTATCCAAACAGAGCTTAAGTGCTATCATTTAAGCACTTACGCATAAGTTTGTATAATCGAAGAGAAAATAGGATTAAACTATTTTATAAGTTGTCCTAGAGAGCTTACTGAATAAAACAGCTTAGAGACACGTCATAAGCTCACAAGCTGACTCAATCACTTCTAGAAGTGCTTATATAAAAAAAAGTCCTAATTCGACAATCAAATGATATCTGGTTGATCAAAATCCAGTAAATTATTTTTAAACGGTGAAGCTGAAAAAGCATTCCAAAATGTCGCAACAAGTAATAATACCTTTTGACCTCCAATTGACCTAATTTTTCCATCAACTGCAGGACTACTTATTCTGAGAAATTCAGCTGATAACTTGAACACACAACCATTGTCAAATGCAACCTCTACCTGAAACAACAAAAAAGGGTCAAATGGCAAACCATGACCCATTATTATTATGTACTAGAGAAAATCATATTTCCATCAACCAATATTTAAGTTGCAAAACACCGGATTTATTTTTTCCCCATCAATTTAAGGCATGCTCAAAAGATGTTAACCCTATCAATTGCAACAAACATGTGTAGGTTTTAACAAAAATGAATAAAATTGAAGGTGAGTAAAGAGAGAAGAAGTAAGTAACAAACGTATTTTGGGGCGTGAAGAGAGAATCTGGTGAGGCGCGCAGTTTCTTCTGCCACTGTGGTCATTCTCCGAATCGCATTCGCCGCCAACATAGTTACAGAACCGTTAGATCTTGCAGTTCTACCAGATGCAATATTGTAACCTCTTCACTGAATTCCCCTCTCTTTTCCCTCTTCGCCGGCAACCACCAATGGTTAACCCCACCACCTACTCCGACGGCAACTCGCGGCGGCACGAGTTTTGCATCAAGATTCAAGAGCCGCGGGAGAATACAACTGGAGTGGGAAAGTTGCTTGCATATTAATATTATAATTAAATTTTTATGTATTACTTAATTAAAAATTACTTTAATACATTTTTAAATAATTATTATAAAACTCAGAATTTCAGTATATACTATAATAATTTATAATTAAATAATAATACAAAAAGTATTTATATTAATTTAATTAAATTCGTATAATAAAATAGAAGAATATAAAAAAAGTAAAAAAAATAAATGTAAGTTAAAAAACCTAATTAAAATAATAATTTCTAAAACTTAATTAAAAATTGCTACCAAATAATTCAAAAACTACCAAATAACTTAACTTTTATTTAATTTGTCTTCATTGAAATACTTAACTAATTTGTTCTCGGGATTGTCATGCTAATTGACACGTTGGTTGCATTATTTCCTTTTCTTTTTTAGAAAAATAAAGGCTATGCAATTAGCTTTGCATAGGGGTTTTGCATAGGGGTGTTTGGTTTGATTGGATTTTTTTTTATCAAAAATTATCTAAATCAAACATAAAAAAAATATATAATTTGATTTGAATAAAATCAAATTAATCTTTTGTATTTTAGTTTAGAGCGATTTTTGTGATGTTTACTAAAATATTATTCCATTAATAATAATATACAAAACTTGTTAATATGTTAAACATTTTATAGAAAAATTTACTAAATTTTTCATCAATTTTAAATCAAGCATATCCTGAAAAAGTCACCTAAAAAAGAAAGTAATATACAATGTATAAGTTTCGTATACATAACACTATAAAACATTATGAAACTCAAGTGATATACACATAAAAAACACAACATTAAATGCAATTTCAAAACAAAATGTGTTTGACAAAAAATGAAGCTGAAATGGTTTTTAAATCATTTTTGAAATATTTTTACACTCATTTTCAAAACCAAGAAAAAATGTTTTGTGAATTTGGTATAGTTTTTAAAAAACACATTTTTCACATTTGACAATAACACTTTTTGTTGCTACCACTACCACCATTACTACCATCATTACCGTCAATGTCACTATCACCATCACTACCACACCACCATTGGCACTATCACCACCAATAACAACACCAATACCACCTTCGTCACCGTCACCACAACTACCATTGTTATTGTCGATGTCGCTATCACCGCCATTACCACACCACCATTGACACTATCAACACAAACAACAACACTAATACCATCTCTATCACCGTCACGACAACCACCATCAATGTGTTCGCAACCACTACTATTGTCACCATCATCGACATCGACACCAACGACATTAGTACTACCACCACCACCACTGTCGCCACTATCACTACCACCAATACCACCTCTGTCACTGTCACCATCAACATTACTACTGCCACCACCGTCGTTGGCGCCATTATTGTTCCCACCAATACCACATCTATCACCGCTACCATCAAAATTATTGCCGCTATCACTACTACCACCACTGTCATTGCCACCACCATCGACATCGACATTACTACCACCACCATCACTTGCATCGCCATTGCCACCACCACTAGTGCCACTATCACTACCACTAATACCACTTCTGTCACTGCCATCACCAACACCACTAGTTGCTACCATCGTCATTGCTACCACCATCAATGTCACCAACACTGTCATCATCATTGTCACCACCACTACCATTGTTGCTATCATTGCCACCACTAATACCATTTTCTGTCATTGCCACCAATGGCTGGCACCACCAGCACCGCTACCACCACCACCATCGCCACTAACACCATTTTCATCACTACCTCCACCACCATCATTGCCCCCCATCGCCATCGTAACCACCACTAGCATCTCTACCGTCATCGCTACTCACATCACCACCATCACTATTATCGTTACCCTCACACAAAATACTCTTAAACTAATTTTAATATAATATGGAACTTTCAAAATGAGTTTATTTTGAAATTAATCATATATTTAAAACCTAGTTTTAATTTTTAAACCAAAACCTAAAAATCACCCCAAACATGGCTTAAAGTAGTATATACGTGTTGCAATTTTGTTTGGTTTGAGCACAAAATAATCCAAACAAATCAAAAAATTATTGGTTTGGTTCAATTTTTAGTTTAGACCAATTTGGATTTAAATACCCCTACTTTTGTACTATCTTTTAATCCCAATCTACAAAATATAGGCTAAAATATGTTTTTCATCCTCATAGATATGAAAATGTTCGAAATTTGTCATTGCAAAATTTTTAATATGTTTTTTGTCCTCACAAAATTGAAATGTGTTGTTTTTTTGGCACAAAGCAAGCTGAGGACATCCGAACCTATGTGCATGACTTTTTTACATCTGTTATATGCACAATTGATTTTAAAAATGTCATATTTTACATCGGTTATATACATAACTGATATAAAAAATGTCACCTTTACATCAATTATATGTATAACTGATGTAAGAAGTCATCATTGTAGATTTGATAAATCCAAACTTATATTTGAACTAACAATGATACATTTTTGTGATAATGAAAAATGTACTGAAAATTTGTAGGAATAAATTTTGAATATTTTTATATTTATGAGGGCAAAAACATATTTTAACCTAAAATATAATAAAATTATTAATTTTTATAATAATTATATAAAAAATTATATAAATATTGATTTCTAATTAGTTAAGAACGTAAAGAATTTTACCCTACTATAGCATATTCATTATTTTTTTTAAGTGAGTGTATTTAATATGTTACTTTTTTGTATTATAATGAAAAAAAAAGTTACTTTAATAATGCCTATGTGTCCTTTTTTTTTTTTTTTTTCTATTTTGTTTCCTACTAAGTACTAACCATAGTAACCATCCATGTATACCAAAACAAGTTAAAAATTTAAGGTTATTTGTAATCAATGAGCATATTAACATTAGTTCATAAGATGTGTAAATTTAGGATGACAAATAACTTTAATTTCATTAACCATAATCTTAAGGGTTCGTTGAATAGAGTGGAAAAAAATCATAATTTTTTTTTGAATTAAAATAGAAAAATAAAAGTCTATAATTTTATTTTCCTGTTCATTTTACTCTGCTTCGCAAACCAAACTTATAATAGTTTCATAACATGCAGAGGCGGATCTACGTATAACATCCCTTAAATTTTGGCATAAAATTATTATAGGACCCCTGTTTCTATATTTTTTTACAAAGAGAGTATAGACCACGAGAGACCTCTGCTCTGCGCCTCCACTGCGCTTCTGCTCCCCACTGCTCTCCACTGCGCTTGCTCTGCTCTCTCACAAGTCACATCCTTCTGCTCTGCTCGCCACCGCCCACCGTCGGCCACCGCGGCACCGCCGACCTCCAGAGGCAGAGCCTCCTCGCGGCACGCGGCATTGCGGCACGCCAACACCTTACACCTCCGAGGCTCCGCTCCGACCGAGCTGCGTTCCGAGGCTCCGCTCCGCCAACACCTCCGGGGCTGCACTTTCGTTTCTGCGCACTGCGCTTCCGTTCAGATACACCGTACACATCAATTTTTACAAAGGGTAAAACTATTATATGTGAAATGGCTTAGTTCAAGATAAACATCTACGCGAAAATTGTTTGGATAATCTATATTTTGAGATAATTGCTTGGAGTGAATTGGAATGAGTTTGCTCTTCTCTGGGTTTATTGTTGAATGTGAAACCAATTGGTTGATTATTGTTTTCTGTTTAATTGAATTCTTATTCAGCTGAACTTGAATGTTGTTTTGTTTGGATGGTGAACGCATGCATAGTTCATTCCAAAAGTTGAATTGATGGTTTATTTAGGTGCTGCTGAACAGGGATAGTGAGGATGCACACAGGAAATTTTAGCTTATATTAGTGCTAAACGTATTTAGTTTCTTTACTTCCTACTAGGGAGTAAGGTGATTCATGCATCAATTGTATAACCTCATTCCCTAGCTTTTATTTGTGTTGCTATGCATTCAAAATTTCTATTATTTATAATTTATATGTTGTTTAAGTAATAGAAACCAAGCCTATAGCCTATAGGCTTTTAAGAATGGGACCAAAGCAATGGACATTGTATTCTTCAGTAGGATATCAAGTAACAGGATTAGCTGTATAAGTTATTGTTGTTTTACCTCTGCTAGGTGTTGACAGAATTGGATGTCCATGTCTAAGCTCTAGGCAAGATTGAATCACTACTCAATGACAATAATCATGTCGCTTTTGTGTTTGCTTATTTTTGTCACATGATCTAGTGGTTGCCTTCTAGTTCCTTTCTTGCCCTCATTGTAGAATGGCTTCATGTTTGTCTCTTACAAGTTTCTGGACTTCGAACTCATAAAAGTAGTCACAGAAATAAAATCATATATGGTAGGGGCCTCAATTGATCATTTCATGGGTATAATTTGGAAAGTTTTCTCATGATCCCTTTTTTTAGATAGAAAACAAAGTTAAATCATAGAGAAAAAAATGGGATATGCAAATAGGGGGAAGCAAAGAGTGTTGAACTCTTTTTTAGGAGCTTTTCTGATGACTGAATGGAAGTAGGGGTGTAGTTGGGGTAAGTGAAGGAATAAGGTTATTTTTCATATTTTCTCCACATTCTGTTATCCTACCCCATAGTACGTCATACTCATCCAAAGTTTTTAACATAGTTGGATTGAATAAGAAATATATATCTACTTATCAAAGCAATCATTACTCAACCCATCATAACCCAAAGTCTTCTATCAATCTCTTGTGAATGCCAAGTCTATTATGAAATAAATCTGTTGTGAGCACTCCCATCGTTAACCCATTGTGAACTCCAGGTCTATTTCAAATTTGTATTCTGTATGTGTTCTGTTCTTTCAATTTCAAACCTGTTATGTTTTTTAATTTTGAACTTCTTGTATTCTGTTCTTATCATGTGTCTTGTAATTTGCAAATTATTGGCTCTTGATTCATTGATTGCCTCTGGCTTATTTTAAGTTATCCCCATTACAGAACAGTTGGCTCTCAGATTAAATATATGTTTGGAAAGTTGATAGGTTTTTTAAATATTATTTTTTGTGTAAGGGAAACTGCTATCAGTTGAGTTTAAACTTTACAGACACTTTTTAAATATTATGTATTTGAAAGCATTGATAATAAGACAATTATGAAGGAATTCCAAAAAATAAGGCCTAGAAGGATGACATTGTAATTATTTTTCTGGATATGTTTGAACTTTTGAGTGCCCCCCTTGATTTATTTTCTGGATTCGCCACTGATAACATGCGCAGATGCACTTATGCAGCAACCATAGATATGTGACTTGAAGCATGAAGGTAAGCACGTTAGATACATTGTTGCAATCTTGCAAATGTCCAAGACACTTCAAACAAATTCTCTCTCAAACGATCCTCACAGGCCTCATCACCGACCCCTACGCCGCAAGCAGACTCATCAACTTCTCTTCCCACTCCACTACTCTCGTTCCCTTCCACTATTCCCTCCGCATCTTCAACCACCTCCGCAACCCCAACACCTTCACATGGAACACCATCATGCGCGCCCACTTGTACCTCCAAAACTCCCCCCACCAAGCCCTCTTGCAGTACAAGCTCTTCCTTGCGAGCCACGCAAAGCCCGATAGCTACACTTACCCGATCCTCCTCCAATGCTGCGCTGCCCGCGTCTCTGAATTTGAGGGCCGGGAGCTGCATGCGCATGCTGTCAGGTCTGGCTTTGATAGGGATGTGTACGTCCAGAACACGCTAATGAATCTGTATGCGGTTTGTGGGAGCGTGGGGAGTGCGCGCAGGGTGTTTGAGGAAAGTCCTGTGTTGGATTTGGTCTCGTGGAACACGCTTTTGGCCGGGTATGTTCAGGCAGGGGAGGTGGAGGAGGCGGAGCGTGTGTTTGAGGGAATGCCGGAGAGGAACACCATTGCTTCGAATTCTATGATTGTGCTCTTCGGAAGGAAGGGGTGCGTGGAGAAGGCGAGGCGGATTTTTGATGGGGTGAGAGGGAGGGAGAGGGATATGGTTTCGTGGAGCGCGATGGTTTCGTGCTATGAGCAGAATGAGATGGGTGAGGAGGCGTTGGTTTTGTTTGTGGAAATGAAGGGGAGTGGGGTGGCAGTGGATGAGGTGGTTGTGGTTAGTGCTTTGTCGGCATGTTCGCGGGTTTTGAATGTTGAGATGGGGAGGTGGGTGCATGGGTTGGCGGTGAAAGTCGGGGTGGAGGATTATGTTAGTCTTAAGAATGCGTTGATACATTTGTACTCGAGTTGTGGGAAGATAGTGGATGCGAGAAGAATTTTCGATGATGGTGGTGTGCTCTTGGATCTGATATCTTGGAACTCGATGATTTCTGGGTACTTGAGGTGTGGTTCGATTCAGGATGCTGAGACGTTGTTTTATTCCATGCCGGAGAAGGATGTTGTGTCTTGGAGTGCTATGATATCAGGTTATGCTCAACATGAATGTTTCTCTAAGGCTTTGGCATTGTTCCAAGAAATGCAGCTTCATGGAGTTAGACCAGATGAGACTGCTTTAGTGAGTGTCATCTCGGCTTGCACCCATCTGGCTGCTTTGGACTTGGGAAAATGGATTCATGCTTACATAAGTAGAAATAAGTTACAGGTTAATGTTATCCTGAGCACGACACTTATAGATATGTATATGAAATGTGGATGTGTGGAAAATGCATTGGAGGTTTTCTATGCAATGGAGGAAAAGGGGGTTTCTACCTGGAATGCTGTCATTCTTGGGTTGGCAATGAATGGTTTGGTTGAACAGTCACTTAACATGTTTGCAAATATGAAAAAAACCGGGACAGTTCCTAATGAGATAACATTTATGGGAGTTCTTGGGGCCTGTCGGCACATGGGCCTAGTGAATGAGGGGCGTCGTTACTTTAATTCCATGATCCATGAACACAAAATAGAGGCTAATATTAAGCATTACGGATGCATGGTTGATCTTTTAGGACGTGCAGGTTTGCTTAAAGAAGCAGAGGAACTGATTGATAGTATGCCAATGGCACCTGATGTTGCCACTTGGGGTGCTTTGCTTGGGGCTTGTAGAAAACACCTTGACAATGAAATGGGGGAGAGGGTGGGAAGGAAACTCATTCAGCTTCAGCCTGACCATGATGGTTTCCATGTATTGTTGTCAAATATATATGCTTCAAAAGGAAATTGGGGCAATGTACTTGAAATTAGGGGAATTATGGCACAACATGGGGTGGTAAAGACACCTGGTTGTAGCGTGATTGAAGCAAATGGGACAGTTCATGAATTCTTGGCCGGAGATAAGACACACCCACAAATAAATGATATTGAGCACATGTTAGATGTAGTGGCTGCAAAATTAAAGATTGAGGGCTATGTACCAACGACAAGTGAGGTTTCACTAGACATAGATGAAGAAGAGAAGGAAACAGCACTTTTCAGGCATAGTGAGAAACTTGCAGTTGCCTTTGGACTTATCACTATTTCTCCGCCAACTCCAATCAGAGTTACGAAGAATTTGCGCATATGTAATGATTGCCACACTGTTGTAAAGTTAATCTCCAAAGCATTTGATCGTGAAATTGTGGTAAGGGATCGTCATCGCTTTCATCACTTTAAGCATGGAGCTTGTTCCTGCATGGATTTTTGGTAGCAAATTATATGTGCTATTAAAGTGAGTGACTATCCTATGCTTCAGGAAGCTGCACCCAGTTTTCACAATGTTCTGGACTTGAATATCAAAGCATGAAGAATTGAAGATTTTTCACATTTGGTTTGTTTCCTTGCTGCTGAATCAAATGTTGTTCAATCTTAATGCTCTTGCTGACAAAGAATGATGGGTAGAGTACCTTATACACTCCAAAGATATATCATTCCAACTTTTCTGATGTTGATGATCTATCTTTTCCAGTCTTGAAGCTCCAAGGGTCTGAAGAGAAATGATATGTAATGAAATGTATTATAAGGGTTCTGGTTGTTGCAGATACATCTGTCAATTTTGATTGAGTTTGCATGCAGGGGTTGACCACTCTTCTTGGTGAAGCATGCAAAAATCCAAAGCATCTCTTATTCAGTCCTTTGAATCAATAGCCATTCTTGTGAAGAAGCTGGGGTTGTAGAGGGACTCATCTACTAGATTTGTTTTTGAAGCAAACCCTTTTCTTAGGTTTGGGATAATGCTGGTTGGTGATGTTACTGAGTTTTTGCCATACACACTAAAGTTGTTTTGCTCAGGCTTTTGGGTTAAACGGACTACCCATCCCACCAATCTACATGCAAATATTTGAGATTCTTTTATCTCCTAATTTGTGCAAAAGAAACCCAAACAAATGTTCCTTCCCTTCAGCATCTACTCTAGATCTTCTTCAAAAGGTACCAAAGGAGCCAAAAGGATGTCCTTGGCATATTTGACAGCAGGCCAGTTTCTATGCACTGTTAGTATAAATTTTTGTACGCTGTCAACCAATAAAAAATGATGGTAAGTATGACATTTAAGGTAGTTATTGTAAAAGTCAATAAACTTATCATATATGAAAAGTTGTGATTGGATAGCAGTGTAAAAACCTTTTAAACTGTCAGTGCATAAACTATTTACTTATTTGACAAACTTATACAATCTTGAAGCACATCTGAGCAAAATTTTATTTGCTTAACACTGTCATTGAAAGTCTTCAGTATGATGTTATTGAACCTTATACTTCTCACATTTGGTCTGCCCTTATAGATGGCTCCAGAAAAGGCACACAGTAGAGCTCATCAAGTCTCTTTTGTTATATATATCATTCTTTCTATTTAAACATGGTTCTCCAAATGTTGTTTATACTGTGAAACATGTGTCAAATGAGATTCGTACTACAAACTATGTCCAGCATGATATATTAATCATTTAAGTGATCTGTGTGGTTCTTGATTCTTTAAATTGTCTAAATCATAACTGGTGGTTCATGTTTGTTTGGAAGGTAGCAAGAAGAATCTGCAAGAATGAAGAGGATATGAGTTTGTTATCATCATTGGTCTTATTTTGCATTGTTTTCTCTACAACTTCACCTGCTCCACACAATGACTGTGTAATTATAAAAAATAATTATCTTTCATTGAATTTTTCATGGTTTTCCAAATAATTGAATCTCCCATTTTTGTTATGGTGACAACTTGACTGGATTTAACCCTGGGTTGTTTGGATTGTATGAATTTGGATCATCATAGAATGGAAATCAAACTCTCTAAGGATTTTTGGTTCATAGCCTGGACTAGTCAATAGTTTATTGAATGATTTTTCTTACTTGAGAAATGGGAATTGAGGGCTAATAGACGTGTTTTAGTTCTAACATGCAGTTATCTCCTTTTTATTTACTGAAGGATTCATTTCGTTCCCATGGGTTATTTGGATTGCTTGAATTTGGATTATAGAATGGAAATGTGAAAGTGTAAGGACTTGGTTTATTTTCTGAAGCAATCAAAAGCTTAATTTTTAAATTTTTCTACTTGAGCTAAAAGAGTAAGTTCATGTTGTGTTTTAATTCTTTTTATCAAGCTACCTTCTTTTTATCACTCTTTCCGGAATCATCTTTTGCAAAAAAGTTAGGCCTTATTTTTTGTTCATTGTTTTCCTAACTTTTCACGAAACTATACAAATAAACTTAAAATTTTGTCTCTGTCACAGGGTTATATAGATTCAAATGCTGAAAGGTGGTTGAATTTTTATCATTGATTGGAGGCATTTTTGAATATGAGAACATCAGTTTTAGTTTGCATTTCAGAGTTAACTTCACTTCTTGGTGACCCTTCCTGTTATTATTAAGGATGAGGAAATGAATAAATTAAATAGTGCATCTCATATATGATAAACCCCATCGTTTGTTTCATGTCAGTAATTGATATGCTTATTTTCATTTATTTCCTTCTTTTACTTTCGTTTGGTCTATGTTTGTGCCTGTCTTGCTTCGGTTTCCTGGAATTGGTGTGGCTTTCATTTATTGCCTACGGAATCTTTACCTTGCTGTATTCATCATCACCTGCAACTATCCAAGGTGAATTGTAACTGTAAACCAAGGGATTCTCCACAATCCTTCCCATTGCATCGGATCAATTGTTGCAGTCCTTGCTACTAGAAACTGGTTCAACAGCAGTGTATAATGAAAGCCAACATTTGTCAGTGTCACTAAATTTAATGTCTGATGAAGGAATGAATAAAAAGAAATGGTGAATCATTACTCTTCAATTACCTTTTGGTGAACCTTCTGGCTCTTTAATCTTTGGTTGCAATTGCTGGTGGTGCTTTGACCTCTGCAAGCTTGCTTCACCTCTAGCCATAGGTATTGATTTTGCTTTCATGGCTGAGATCATGGCAGCTATTTCTGAAAATTGGGCTTGAGTTTGGCTTGAAACTGATTCTAGGCTTTTAATTCATGCTTATTTTGAGCCGGCTATTGCAACTTGGGATGTTTACAATCGCTGGTTGAATTGTAGAGTCTACGCATACTTTCTACTTTAGGATTCCTCACATTTATAGGGTGAGCAATGCTTGTGCTGATAAGCTTGCCTCTTTTGTTGACAAAGTTTAGGTTATACTTGGTGGAATTCTCCACCCTCTTTCCTTTCTCAGGAGCTCTTTTGGTATAGAAATGGGCTCCCATCGTATAGATTCAGATAGTTTGGTTTCCTTGGGTGTGGTTTGGTCTTCTTAAGTGTACTGATCTTCTTTTTTCATCAATGATATTCTGTCGTGTGCTGTTTAGGTGCTGTTGGGGTTGTTGAGGTGCCAACGTAGTTGGGATGCCAACTCCCTCAACTTGGCCTTTGTGCACCACCTCCTTTTTTGCTCTAAAAAAACCCTCTAGCCATAGATTTTGCATTGTTGCAGAAAGTTCTGTTCCTTGTTTACAAATGCAGCAATTTGACATTGGGAAATTTGATGGTTCTGCTGGATGAACTCGAAGTGAAGCTCATATTTGGCAGAGTTGAGTCCATCTTTTTTTATTCGACTAAGATGCTAGAGGAATGCTGATGTTACGTTAAGGCAAAGAGCATTGAAGCTGACGTTTGTTCTGTTAACATTTGAAGATGAAATCAATTCTGAGTAGTATATTTCAATGATCAAATTATATAATAATAAGGTGTATAAAATCACACAAAATTTGTAAGAGTTTATCAATTAATAAAAAATCACTACTAATATAATTAATATAAAAGTCAACAAACTTATCATACATAATGACAAAATAAAAATTCTTTATAAATCCATGTATACACTATTTACTTAATTCGAAAATTAATTAATTGACATGATATCATTGAAAATAACTAGTGATCCTTTTCTTTAAATCAAGTTCTTTTTTTGTTAATATATACTTACTTTATGAAATCAAAACATTAAAAAGGGATGATGATCTTCTAGAAAGTTCTTAACAATAACAATAATAAATAAAAAATAATAGTTTTTTTATTTGCTAAGAAAGTATTAATCCATCCAAGAAAAAGTATGGGTGATTTTTTGAATAAATATCAGTATATATTATTAGTAAATAGTAATATAATTTTTTCTAAAATTAAATTAAAATTAAGAGTAAAAAATTAATCTTAAAAAATATACTAGATGCCTTTATTTTTACATCAATTGAAAAATTAAATGGTTCAAATATATCTTAGAAGACTATCTTGAAAAATTATATGGAACCAGCTTTCCTAGTGTATGGTAATTGTTCAACAATTCCTACATGATTCAGGTTCGAATGCGGGTACCTAGACTATATTGATTTCCATTAATTTTAAACACAGAGATTAAAATGATATCCAAAATGTTTATAGAACCTTAATATCTCCGGTATCTAGAATAACTTCTTTAAATATTTAGTGTAATTAGAATAACTCATTCTAAAAAACATAATCTCTTTTATAGTTAACTTCCTCAGAATTTTTGCATGATAAGGGTTTTGCATAACATTTTTCAGAGAACTCTTGCAAGTTGCAACTAAGTAAAAGGAATGTAATATATTACAAATCCTATTATTAAATGAATATGCTTAACAAGTTTACATAAACTTGTATAGTGAAAAAAGAAGACTCTGAAACAATTTAAATACAACCTGATCTAAAGAAATCAGGATCTCCAAAGATAGTACAGAACTGCCTTTGCAGATGATTATATGCTCTTTTCCTCACTCTCTTCTTCAAATGTAGGCTAATTGTATTGATGCACAAAACTCACATTTCATTAAACACAAAGTCTTCAGTTTCAACAAATGTTTGCTATCACAGTGTGCCATGTTGACAAATAACAAAATAGATTTAAGTTTAATTAATTGAAATCTGCATCATTTCCTTGCATGCGGAACCTGACTAATTCAATATTTTGTCAGTATTTTAATGTGAATTCTCAATAGGGTAAAGTTGTAGCTTCCTAGATGGTAGAAATAATCCCAGTAATAAATACCAGTTTTATGCATGTCATCAAAATTGAGCCTGGACTATCCAATTCAAGAACCTTGCATCACATTTTAGTTAAGAGATTAGACATGATTCCCACATAACACCCGGTTCAAGGGAACAGTTATTTAACAACAGAATCAATTGAATTCATACCTAACTGCTGGCGAAATAACTCATTACTAACTTACAGGAAACAAAAGCCTGTGAAATAGATTGATGTTTTCATTGGGACTTGTCGTTTCATTTTGGTTTGGTCTGACTGATTTATAAATGCTAAAATCAATGTGGAAAAACATATATATGACACTGTTCAGCAAGAAGGTTTGCCACCTTTTCCGTATCATTTTTGGCTTTTACAATCCAAATTACAGAAGATATCCAAAAACTGAAAGAACAACATCATCTGCTCTGTAATCATGTACCATTAAAACAAAGAAGACACGAGCATGTATGAAGAGTTCTAGATGCCAAAACAGGATCAACCCCTCAAGCCACTATAGTTTTCAGTTATGGTTCTGCAACCAGACTCTTGTCGACAATAATTCAAGTTTGGAAGGAGCATTTGCAACTTGAGACCATGGATTGCTGGGATCCAAATGAGAATGAGTCCCACATCGAAAACATTAGACAAAGTAGTCTGACACTTGTGTTATAAAAGTTAAGTGTATAACATTAAGAAACATACTTACCTGGACGGGGTCAATGGATGATCATGAAGGTTCATGGCCTAGGAAAGTGACTTCCATTGCACTTAGGAGGGGTGCTTTCTTAAGGTCTGCCAAAATGGCAGAGCCTACGTCATAATTTGTGATAGTGGGGGCCTGCGTTCGCGCGGCCCCTTTCAATAGAGTCTAAATTTCCATGGTTTAGGTTACGTTTAAAACTTTGCTACTTGGGTTCTTGCTCTTGTTGTGCGGCTAAATGATAATATGTTAAAATACTGAGAGGAGATTGAATCAGTAAATGATATCAACCAATACAAATTAATTAATATTTTAAGTAAATGATTGAAAATGGAAAAATCAATTGTTGCAATCATTCATTTAAATTAAAATTAAAGAATCAATAAAATTAAAGTATATATATATATATATATATATATATATATATATATATATGAGAAAAAATATCATACCCAGTATAAAATAATTTTATATTATATTCCATAACTCTTAAATAATGTATGTAATAAACTTAAATTAAAATAATGATGTTATAATTTTAAAATATAATGACAGATCCGTGCATACCATACTAGTATTATATATTATTAATTGTCTCAACTAAGTAGGCGAGAAGAAAAGCTGTGTTTCTTTGTCTATATTCAGTATGTCCTTTTTTTATTTTTGTTGGTTCCTTATCTTTGGGATGGAAGAGGGTGTTTTCCTTGCTATGATTTGTATGGAAGTTGTTACTGGGACCCACTGTGAGATGAGCATTCTGATTAAAGCTTTATGCTAAGACTGGATTTTGTGGATGAAATGAAACTTAGAAGAAATTTTTTCTGTTTTCTCTCTGAATCCCAACACATGGAAGCAAGTGAACATGAATACGTTGAACCCAGCAAGGTCCCATCATTCTAGGTAAGCAGGCCTTACATTGACAGCAAGATAGGGAAGTTGTTGCCAAATATAAACTCAAGACAAACCAAAGAAAATAGGATAATCAGCATGTGATGGATGTGCATATACCAATGAGAGAAACTGTGACTAACAATATACATTCCAATTTTGTTGTTACAAGCATAGATACAACATACAAGTATCGGCCCCAAAAGTAACACTCTACCTTTAGCAGATTTTGCTGGATGCCAAAAAGTAGATGAACTGCCCTACCCTACGACAATACTTTCTTGCAAAATGTACTTTTCTTTAAATTTCAAAAGAAAAGGAATCAAAACATCATCAAAAGTTTTGATTCAAAAGTCTCCATTACGAAGTTGACATCAATGACACCACCTTTAAATTTTCTATGGATCCATGCATGAGGGTCAATATATATCCATAACTTGTGCAAACTCATTTTTTTTCTTCCTTCTGATCGGCAATGAAAATTGAGAAAATTGTGTTGTTTCCAATGTCTTTTCTTTCATCATCGTTAGCGTTATTTAGCAACAAGATGGACTCAGGTGCCGGGACTGACACTGTTCCAAAATAACTAGCATGAATTTTTAATTCACAACCTGTGTAAAAATTCATATATGAATACTAAGAAGTACATAAAAGAGATCTTGTTCTTCTGTTGGTAGAATTTTAAGCAATCCCCTTCCATGCAGGAATCAGTCCAATCGTTCTAATAATCCATGATGATTAGCAAAGAATCAACATAGCAGGTAATAGTAACATAAAAAAAAAAAATTACGTACCCCATTGCACAGAGACTCCTTGCTATATGAAGGTAAGAAGATGAATATTATACATAGCCTTACTTTTGTATATGCAGAGAGGCTGATTCCGAATTTGAACCCATGATCAACAAGTGACCAAAGTACGACTTTTCTGCTGACTAGTAACATTCAAGTAAAATATTTCTGGGAAGATTATAATGTGTTTGAACAACAATATATAAATTCAGTTGCTGGTCTAATTTTTTAACCCTGTTGCTCTTGGCTAAGGGATGTTGGGACGATCTGATGCCAGTGATGAATTATCCCACATTTGTCAGAACTTTGTCAGGCAGCTGAAGCTCCCAGCATAAAAGTTGAATACTTACATGATACAAACCTTTTGGCTAAGATCAAGTGTAGTATCAGTTCTTATCAGTTTATTATCTGATATGTGGACCATTGGTCCACGTGATATTAAAATTACTTTTTAAGGGTAGTGTCCAACACAGTAGCTTGCTATTGCGGTTCTTAAGTGTCACTCAATCGTTGCACTGTAGCGTGGGCCTGGCGCACCATACAACTCAGTTTAGGACTTTTTTTCTTTTCTGACTCTTTGTTCTTTGAACGGAAATTAAATAGCCATTGGCTAGAATTTTCACTTGTGCTCTAAGATTCACTTCAGAACACAACTTTTTATGCTCTAAGATTCACTTCGGAACACAACCTTTTATGCTTAAGATTTTTATTTTTGAAGACAAATGATTAGATAATTTTACCAAAGCTTCATCTCTTTTATTTGATCATTTTTCAAGGGCTTTAGATAAACATATTCATTCTTTTTATTTTTAATATCTTTGGTCTTGAATGTTATGAGTTGCATAGCTTGTGCTTGGGTATCCTTATTTATATGCTTTAATAGATTTTAGGTAACATTGTGGTTACCTAGTAAACCAGTATGCAGTAATTCAGACCTAGGTAGCATTTACTAGACAAGGAACTGTGTAATTTGTGTCAAGAACTTTTGCTGCGTAAGTAAGAATCATCCCCTAAAACAACCAAGTTGTTTTGATGTTTCTGCAACCGGGTTCAACACTTTGAGGATGGTTCATGCTCAAAGATTACTAAGACTTCACTGTTGGAATTTGCATAATTTTCTATAGTACGTATTTCATTCCCTTTATGTTATGTAATGTTAATTTTGCCTCCTTTTGCTAGTATGCGTGTGCATTATGTCCTAAAATGCCTGCTTCAGACTTTGTCTCCTATATTATAGACTCATGGGATATAACACCGACATACTGGACTCTGCTTTAATTTCCTTTGTTAATATAAGACACGATAAGTTGAGTACATATTACACAAAACTTTACTGGTCATCACAGGGTTATTTTGCAGCTGTTTAGACAAAGCACACAGCAACTTCGACACCATTTTACTGTAGCCAGCGAAGTACTCTGCTCAAATAAATCCCACATCGAAAAGACTTGTCATAATAACCATGAGAATGGCCTATAAAAATGAGATGTGTGACATTTTTAACGTAACATATCTGCCTGGACTAGGCAATAGATGATCATGAAGGTTTATGGCCTCGGACAGTGACCTTCATTGCAGTTCAGAGGGTTTGGTAGTTGGGGCCTGTGTTCGTACGGCCTTCTTGCTTCATTTTTAACTTATGGTTTTATATTCACATGTAAGCTTGTTGCTTTAAGGTGACTTTAGTTGATACTTGTTGCTTTGGTAATGATTGATTTAAGATACTAAAATGAATCTGGAAAAACCTACATATAACTTAATTTTGTATCATCTTTCTTTTTAAAAGGTGTAAATGACAAAGTATACCGAAAATTGAAAGAATAATAACATCAGTGTAGCGAAATTTGTACCATTAAAATAAGTCATTGTTAAAGGGTTTGAAATTTATCCAGTATACCTACAATAATTATTCTCGAATTCCTGTTTTAAAACTCGGTCCATCTACAGTGTTGATTGCTGGTGAGAATAGTGAATAATTATTGAAAGAGTAGTAGAAATTTAAAAATAAAAAAAATTTAAAATTTATGGACATAAAAGGGATATTTTCTTTATTAATATTATAAATTATAATAATTTTATGTCATTTTATTAATATCGTTATAATTACTTAAATTAAACATTTAGTTCTAAATTATTAATTTCATTATTCTATAAGTGTATTCAAATGTTAAAATTATGATTATCCAATGTTATTTTAACTTTTTGGTTACTAAGTATAATTATTTGATTTAGTTTCGTAAAATTCATTAAAAAATTATTTTTAAAATAAATTAGTAATTTAGCAATTTTTTCTCTTAAAAAAAGAGAATTTGTGTCCAACGATTCCATCACCGGCCCTTTTTCTCAACTCACCAAATTCATAAATCCTAATTCACAAAATGTTTCCTCAATTAAAAGATGGAAATAGTTATGATTTTATTCACTATATTAATTATGAGTGTATAAGAAATATATATAGAATATATAAGAATAACACTCTAGATTATCTATTAAATTATCTATAACTTTGAATTAAATTGTAACATATATAGAATATATAAGAATAACACTCTAGATTATCTATTAAATTATCTCTAACTTTGAATTAAATTGTAACAATTTGCAACTAATAGTTGTCATATTAACAGTCTAATATTAAATTATCTCTAACTTTGAATTAAATTGTAACAATTTGCAACTAATAGTTGTGTCATATTAACAGTCTAACACATGTAGGTAAGATGATGATGGCGAAAATAACTCTAATCTTAAATTTGTGGTGTGAAAATGTAAGATCTCTAATGAAAATGTTTGCATATCAATCAAAGCTAACAAACACAAACATAATCATTAAGTAAAAGCAAACATGCTTAACTATCATAAGATATAAATAAAAAGATTTAACTACCTAAAAAGACAAAAAGAAAAAGATTTAACTATCTAAAAATGTAGGAAAAAAAAGGATTTAACAACCTAAAGGCATAAGTAAGAAGGGCTTATTCATCAGGATTGATTTCAGAAGGTGGACACATCATGTGATTCTCCTTATACAATCAAGAAGTTCTGACTTCAAGAAGATGAGTCATTTGTTAATTGAAAGAGACTAAATTTAATTGTAGATTGAAAGCAATGGTGAGTAATCATGAGGGAAAAATAATAAAGAAGAAGAAAAATGAAAAATGATCAATTTGACTTTAAGCTTTTCACTATATCATACCGTATTGAAAGATAATAATTTTATTCACAATTAATTGCGAGTGTGCATCATTCGTTAAACAGCATCTTCAAAGGTGCTTCAAGAACACGCATGTCCTATTAGGATTTAAGAACAATGAAAGCAGGTATTTTGTAAAATACTGGTTCCAATTTTGGAACCCGGCCACAATATCCGAAGATTCGCCAAGCATACGTTTCCATTTGAGCGATTATCCTTGGTATTCACGTATGTTTGGGTTTGGGTACAATGATTGGAGTGATACTCACCAAGTAGTTCTTTTGGATATTAAACCATAGAAAATGGAGGTGAGAGTTCACTGCTTGGGCGACACTTGTTGGAGAAATGTTTTAACCTGCCCTCTATTTCCCATTCCGGGACAATATGGAGCATTTATGAGTGGCAGTGGCACCCTTATTTGGCTAGCACTTCCCAAGCTGAGTTCTTGTTATCAATATCAATGGGATAACGTTGCTGTCAATGAGTTGGGTATTTTTTCTTTTTATCTAAAGATGAGACGTACAGGTATTTGTCAATGCCTGATGGTCTTATTGAAGCAGTCCCTTCTTGGCCGCCTTTACTTTAGGTTTTGAAGGGTTGCCTATGTTTTTCTCCTTATCACATGAGAACCCATTTTAGTTTTTGGCCAATGAGGGAGTTTGGAAATGAAAAATCTTGCACTCGCTTAATATAAGTTATGAGCAACTTCAAATTGATAACTTCTATCCATTTATTCCATCGATTTTGTGCATGTCTGAAGATGATAATGTCATGTTGCTGGCAAACCACGGGTGTGCAGATTCATTCTGTATGATGTTTGAAACAATAGAATAGATCGGTGTGAACATTTCAACAACGGTGAAAAGTATGGCTGTTTTTTGTCTTGTGATTATGTTCAAAGCTTGGTTTTTCATATTGAAACTAAGGTACCCTAACTTTTGCTTATAAAAGTTTGTTAAATTATGCAAGTGGTTTCAGAAGCTTGAATTTATGTTAAATTATGTAATTATGAAACTGGCTTTGATGATATGCACTGTGCAACATGTATGTGTGAATAATAATATAGTTTAATTGTTATTTTTGAAAAGTTATTGGATTAATTGGTCATATTCCATGATTATTTTACTGAGACGCTTCATTAATGTCATCATTAATACAGTTTGTTGATACTGGATTGGGTTTGTCTTGGCCACTATCTCTTGGGATTCTAGTTCTTCTCTGCTTCCACTCACATGCTTAAAGTTTAATTTTACAATATAGTTAGTGATAAAATTTATATTTAAAATGAACACAAATTGGTCTCAGTACTTGAACATCTTGTGATGAAGGTACATGTTGGGGATTATTTTATACTTTTTTTTTTATCACTTATCACCAATTTAACTACACATTTTCACAAATATCTACAGGCATACATAGGTTTTCTTTTTTTCTTTTTACCTAATATTAACTATGAATCCATGGCACATGTCACAATTAACATTCATCCTGTGATGCTTACTAGAAAATATTTAAGCTTGAGTTTGTCATTATGACTACCTATAAAATCACCGGATATGCTAGTTACTTGAAGTTTACGTTCTACCAATTAAAGTAATGCTAACGATAACGAACAGTTTCTCTTTCTGTTTGTTTTAATGTAAACCAGGAATTTCTGATTTTTTTTTAGCTTTAAATGCATTTATTGCACAATCTGGTTCTGTCAAACAGAAAAATAACAATGAGGAACTAAGTATAAGACTTGGAGAAAAGTTTGGTGGTGGACATCAAACTCTAGTAGACACCGAAGCCCCTTATAAGTAATTATACTTAGTTTGTTTTGTTTCTTACATTTATTATATGCTATAAGTACTTTGTTTTGGTGGTTAGATAGGTGATGATTTTCCAAAAATGGAATTCATTCTCTCTGAAATATTCTTTGTGGGTTGGTCTTTGAAAAGTGTTGAACAATATGCCAAACAAAAGACAGAAATATTTTATTCTTCCAACTTTCATTAATTTAATTTTCTTCAAAATTTTGTTACAGTTATAGAATACTAGAAATGATTTTTTTTTAAAAATTGTGTTTAATGTGTAATCTCCTTTTGATTGCATGTGACTTGCTACTGGTCTTAAAAAGGCATATTTATATTTACTGTCTGTATACAGGAAATTTTTCTCTTGATCAATCTGTCAACTGAAATTTTCACGTTTTGAAATTTCCTGTTTTATGCTTCCAAGACACAAGCTTCGAACTTATTATTGGCTATAAGGTTGCATTAGCATACTAGGGTCTTGAATAAACATGTTGAGGTTGAAGCATGTGGTTTAGATAATAAGTCTTCCTTTATTTTATTACTGGAAACTTTAGATATGTCTTCAGAAATTCAGTTTTTTGGAAATTGAATTAGGTAAATACATTGTTCAGCTAATCATTGAGAAGCATGTAAATGCTGAAAATATAGTTTAACTAATTTTCTACCTTGGTCTTAGTTTAAAAGTTGGCTATCTATGCATATCAAAAGCTTAATTAGAGAAGTTTTCTGCAAATTTCACGTGAGAAATATTTTTTACATTTTTTTAACATTTGCTACATTAACAAATTGACAAACATACTGGCTTGGTCTATGGAAGTTAAAAATATATAATGATAATGGATATGTTTTTAGTTCTACTGGAACTTAATTATTATTATTTTGTTTGCACATGCGCAAGCACTTCCACACAGATTTCAGAATCAATTAGAATTGGATGAATGTTTTCTAATTTTATACCTAATAATGTTATTACTGTAGAATCTCATTTATAATGACACAGCTCTTGCGTTACAAGCTTGTATTATTGACATCATGGTTGAAGCTAATTAATTTCCTTTCGTTTGTAAAGGGATATGCCGATATGGCTGCACCTTAATTTGAACATGATGTATTTATTTTTTCCCTTAGTGTTTTTGTTTTTAGTTTTACTATGTTGCAGTTTTTGTTGTTCTTGGTTGATGCCCCTTCCTCACCTTATGAATCATTATACTTATAATAGAATCTTATTATCCTTTTTTATAAAATATTTACTAGGAATTAGTTTGTGTGCCAAAATAAAAAACTTCGGAAAGGCCTATCAACTGTGTAAACGCTGGATCTTTCACTGTTAAAATTTTAACTGCTCTAATTTGTTCAATTTTGCCTTTGTAAATTTGACCCTTCCAATGTGTGGGTACTTAATTTTTTTTTTCTTGAATTGTGCTAGGGTTTGTTTTGGCTGGAAAAACAAGGTTCTTTTTAAATTTTAGATCTGCAACCCCAGCTTCAAGCACATAATGGGTTTTCATGGTATGAAGAGGTATGGATGGAAGGAAGAAAGAAAGATGGAGAATTCAGATCACCCTTTTTTGTCTTCCCCAAAATCTTATGAGCTTTGGTCTTTCTATTTATGGTTGGCTTGGTGTTTCAGTTGCTCTACCACATGATGGAATTGCCCATTATCTAAAACATGGTAGCTTATTGCATTATTGTTACATTGTTTTGCATATTGTAAACTGGTCGATCTGGATGATGTGTAACAAGATATTATTTGAGGGGTACCTTTGACCTGCTTACTTTATTTTACTTTATTAAATCTAAGCTTAATTATGTTTTTAATCCCTCAAATTAAGGGTTCTATTTTTTTCGAATTAGAAGCAAATAATAGAGTATATAAAGTGAGAACCAACGATGCAGAATTTAAAGCGTACGTCGAGACAGTTTCACTAAATAAATCACTTGATAAAAGTTCATAAACTCACTCTATCATACTCTTAGATTAATCCAAATGTTCAATCTAATTTTTTCGACCATGATTAAAATAGACATTCACTAATAACTTTGGGATTTAGCTAATTGTGTATCTTTTTTTCTTAATTTAATTTTGTGTTCTATTTTTGCTTGATAACAAATAACCCCACAAAAAAGAAAAGCACATTACAAAGGACTAACTAATTTGCCAATTCAGATGGCCAGTAACTGTTCCATATTAATAGGAGATATGTATTTTGAAGGTCCATTAAAAATTTCATCCACAAAGATGCGAGCAGCTGCTTCTGTAGGATGGAATGCATCCCAGAAAATATGGTCTTTTCTATTGGAACACATGCTCGAAATTGGTAGACACGGAATTTGGGCATTCAACTCACCAAATCCACAACATGCAGCTTTCACATTAGCAAATCCTGAAAAAAGGGACGTAGATTCCTTTAAAATTCTCTTTCTTCTCATTTCAATAGCAACTTTCTAAACTTAATATATTCTTTAAAATTGGAAATTATTATAAACATGAAATCAACAGTAATTAAGGATTAGTTTTTATAACAAGTTTTGTAAAGTGATTATAAATATATAATGTAAATAGATATTGAACAATGTGTTAATATATACCGTAAGAAGTTGGATTGTGAACGAGGTCTTGGATGGCAGCATAAGTATCAAAGTAAGAGTAACTTATGTCCCTGTTCTCCAATTGCCATTCCTTTAACATGGATTGAAGAGCTTCATTATATTTAACCGACAAGTCATTGGCTTCAGAAACGCATTCTGTTTTGTTCTTGATCCTGTATGCAGGGCAGCACCCAATTGCACCAACACCAGCAATCTCAAATTTCTTTGCACCATTGTTGTATAATCTCTGATAAAAAGTTGCCAAACCAAAATGAAATTATGTGTAAATAATACAAGTTTTGAGTTTTGACCCTTCTAAGCTTA
Source organism: Glycine tomentella (assembly GCA_007407185.1). Lineage (NCBI taxonomy): Eukaryota > Viridiplantae > Streptophyta > Magnoliopsida > Fabales > Fabaceae > Glycine > Glycine tomentella. Next base: position 128,023 of record PYAF01005577.1, read on the forward strand.
TAATTTTGATCATAGGAAGTAATAACTAGTAGTATGTCTTTGGATCCATGTGTAGATCATCTAAAATTTTGTTGAAATATCAGACTAACATGATTTTAGGCAAATATTCACATTTGGTTGTCATAGTAAGAAATTAATACTTTAAATAGTTTTTGCGTCAGACAAAAAAAAAATGATATTAAGTTTTACTATTGACTTGGTTTTAGAATAAAAACATTTAAGTATAAATTACTATACTTTACAATAAGTTTAACCAAAATCAGTTTCATTCAAAACAAATGTTGCAAACACTCAATATAAGTAGCAGCTTACTATTTTGCAACCATTGTGTTTACCTGTAGTTGTACTTTTAATGTGGAAGCCATGGAATCCACGTACTGCTGAGGGGTGTTTTTCTTTTGAAGATCCTTTGAGTCAAAATAACCAAAGATATCGTTGCCTCCAATCACCACAATGAAGATGGACTTTGAGAGGTGTTTCCCAAGAGAAGATGCTCCTATTTGTTGTGCCAGTTGTTCGTGCACTAGTGAGTAGTAGTCCACTTGCTTTGGCAAAGGTATTGATTGCCTCTACAAGAAATGTCATCCAGAAGGGATAGCTCAGTTGGGGGAAGATGTTCTTTATTTTGTCATTTTCTTATCATTTTGAGTTTTTGGGGAAATCTCCTAGTAGTCAAATACTTATGAGTCAATTTGGTTTTTATATTTGTTCTTTTCGTGGTCATGTACTCTTTTTCTAGGTTGAAATAAATGTTAGCAACATAATCTTTGAAATGCTGTTTGTCATTTGGATGAATTGCATGTCGATCTTACTAAACAATGAATGAAATTTTTTTGTTATTTATATGGTCTTAATCAATTTTTATGTGACATATAATTTTGTTTTATTATTGTTTTCGTCAATTGAAAAACTCAATTATATACCACAATTAAATTGACTAAAATTATAGATATCTAATTGTACCGATCATACAATAATCTCTTGTGAATAAACAGAAGATGAATAAAAAAAAAAATTGGAAGAAGAAAAGAGAAAGCTAGAACTGTACTTACAAAACCTTTATCTGAGACATTGAATATTCCAGCACCGCCGGAGGCAAAGTTAACACCACCCAAGAAAGATACATTGTTATTGTTGTTGTTGTTGACCTTAGATACTAGGGAGAGATATGGTGGTGAAGTAGGTAGGCCCAATTTTTCAGCTGCAACCCAACCATCCATTTAAAGCAAATATTAGCCAAAACACAATTTGTAATTTTGTATCACTATTTTCAATATTCATGCCTCAATAAAAACAACAATAAGACAATCACATTAACTTTTTGGTCCTTTATGTACATTACACGTTTTCTTTGCCCCAAATTTCTTGTCTCCCAATCAAAAAGAAAAATATGTCAATCATTTCTTTCCCACCTTTCTATAAACAAAGTGCCTTTGGTTTTCCTATTGCCTATGTTCATATATACCATAAAACATATATTAAATTATATAAACTTTTCTGAAGTCAGTACACTAAAACATGTACTTCTGACTCCCATGTTGATAACCGTCTTATGCCTCTTGGGAGCCATCCCATCAACCATGATTTTCTTACCGGAGAAAACATTGCAGAAAATAAGGAATATGGCTTAAAGTGTTGCTCACAATTTTTTGTCAATTAAAAATTCCTGACTACAAGACTCGTAAATTATAACTTATTAAACATGTAGTAGGAGAGAAACATGCAGAAACTATACAACTTAATGACAAAACTATGCAATAATTGGGAGAATAGACAGATTTCAATGATGAAAAAAACCTCTCACTTTTAGCTGTTTTAAAAACAGAAAAGTGATGATATTCTCTATGTTTAAGATTGCAATAGAGAAGCAGAGAAGCTAATAATGAGATTATAGCAAAAGACCAATAATGTTCATAATATAATTCAGATTATAATATTCAAAGGTACTTACCTACAGTAAAGTAAACAATTTATTATATGAAAGTTTGAAGAATCAATAGAGTAAATTTTGAATCACTGACCAATTAAATCTGCAGCATTCTTGCCATTGCTAAATCTGCCAGTGGGTTTCTTAGTTGGAAAATCAATGCCATAGTGAGGAAGAATTGCCTTTTCAATGGAGAGACTCAAGTAATTGTTGTTGCCAACATCAACAAGTGAGTCTCCAAACACATAAACTGCTGGAGCCTTTTGAGCCTCCAAGAAACCAAAGCTGAAGATGAAGAAAGAGATAAAGAGAACGGAATTCCCCATTACAATTCTGTTGCCCATGTTGCAATGATCCTGCTAAGAATTGGTGTGTGGAAGTAGAGAGGGTTTGGTTAGAGATATAAAGATGCAAAAGTGAAAAACTTGACAAGTGCAGAAGAATTTTTATTGAAGGCTAGTGAGAAGTGACTGACTATTGTGACAGATTGTGGAGCAAAGACTACCCCAAATATTCAATGTCAACCAACTTTGGTTCATATTGTTATAAACTGGTGATGGGCACAAATATAAATTGTCATTGTCAGAGGAAAAAAATCTTTGTATACTTTGTCCGTTGCTGAAGTCTCTAAATTCTGGTTAAGTTAATCCTAAACTTCATTTGCTGGTAAGTTCTAATTAATGTTCTATGGTTCTATGTAGTTGGAAATACTTTAAGTACATAAATAAAGCATTTAAAGCACCCAATGCATCATGTGATACATTAAATCAATTGGCCAAAGTTAGCCTACAGATAAGTGAGTACCTTTACTTAATTTATTTTTTATGGTTTAATTGAATGAATGTGGATGATAAACTGGGATAACGTTGGAAAAATAACTAGAGTTCCAATCCCTATAAAAAAGGAAATCATTAACTGGTATTCAGGAAATAGAAGTAAAAATAAATATTTATATAAAAATATAATTTTATTTAACATTTTTGAATTATCGAAAATATTTAATAAAATATGAGGAATGGTCAAGTTATGAGTAACTCTTGATAAAGTTATTCCTTTTAATTATTCTTTGTACATATAGAATTTTATTAATTTAATTGCTAATTTAAAAGTATTTATTGAGTAGAATAAGTCTATATATAATTATATATGTGGCATTTTATTAAATAAATTTAATTTAATGCATAATATACTTTTAAAAAATATAAGTAAATATTAATTATAAAATATCATAACTTAATGGGTGTAACTCAATTGACAACATATATATGCTAAATTTGTGAGAAAAAACTTAAATTTGATCCCGCAAAATATATTCTTGGATAGAGATAAAAAAAACTTTAAAGATAACATAATTATAATTGTTCAATTTATTATTATACATGATCATTAATCAATATCTGAACATTCAATAATTAAATTAATAAAATTTAACCTACAAGATGCGACACAAGAAACAAGTAGCCTAGTCTCTTTAATCATGTGAGAAAGAGTAAATTCTTGGTTATGCATATGTAGAAACACTTACGGATAAAGGAGTTATCTCTTAATTGATACTCTATTTTCTTGAAAAGTTAGTCTCATGCTAGCCATGAGTGTTGGCAGGTTAGATTGATTAATTTTGAAGAGAAAAATCATCTAGTCAATCACTTTGGTTTTTTTTTTTAATTTATCAATCTAATCCAATTTATACTATAAAAATGTATAAAAAAAATAATAAATATGTTATCTTTGATTGCAAAAACTGATGGAAATTTTTGTAATTTACCCTATTTATTAATTAAAAGGGTATAAAAGTATAATAAATATTTTCAATAAAAAAATCTTATTTTTATATCCTTAATGAAACATGGTGTTATTCATGAGGAATATAAGTGAACGGTGAGAAATGAGAACCCATGATTATAATGGGACAGACCAACCCACAATATTAGCCACTGGCATGTGTACATATAGAAGAAGAAAAAAAAAACAAAAGGAAAGTGGAACTCATGTTTCCCTAATTAATGTTTGATTCCTCCAGCAGCGTTTATTGTTGATGTATGCTAATTAAATTAAATTCTGATAGAACAAAAACTGCCGACGGTGGATAGATCCATGAACATTGAAGAGTAAGACAAGTCACTCTACAGTCTACACTGTTTATTATGACGCGGCATCATTAATGGCATTTCAACTGCAAATTAAATTTAACTTTTAAAGTTTAAAATTAAAATTTGTAATTTGTTTATTTTATGAATTTATACTTGTTTTTTAAAAACAAAATTTATACTACTTAATTAAGCTTTTACATCATTTGTACTAAGCACATCATGATTTAACCTACTAAAATCGGTTTAATGGTGAAAGAATTGAGATAGATGAACGAGGAGTTAACGACGTAGATTTTGATACACATATGATATTTGTTTTGAGAAAATAATTATTTTTTATTTGCATAGTCTTCTTTTCGTGATTCATAATTTCATATTCAATATTACGTGGTTAGTGAACATTTAATACTCTATTAACTTTAACCCATATTTAATTTGATACTTTTCGTATTTAAAAGCATTGAATATTCTATAAACTATAATTTGATGTGAATTGTGGGGCTGAATATATTAACAAACCATATACGTTGATGATCAATGCATGATGAAATGCGGGTTGCTGAGCTGATGGAGGGAGTTGGAATGGGGAACTTATAGGGAGTTGGAATGGAGTTGCAAAAGCAATCAAAGCTATCCCCCTCAAAATGTTTTCAACAGAGGACTGGGTAGCATCGAAGCATTATAGCATTGGAATTTATTCTGGAAAAATGGGTTACCACATAGCCCAAATGAAGCACAACTCGGTGGAATCAAGCTCGAAAAGTCAGAACAAGATATGGGGGTTGGTCTGGAGCAGAAGGGTATTTCCAAAAATGCAAAAATCTTATTTGGAGCGCGTGCTCGGATATCCTCCCCACTCGGAGTAATTTGGCTGCAAGGAAGGTGCTGGAGGATCAATGTTGTCCTGTGTGTGGGAATGATCCTGAATCAGTTATTCACGGCTTGGTTTTGTGTCTGTTTGTGTAGAGAATCTGGTGTGCTTCCCCAGTTGGTATCCATATAAATTCTTAAACAATTTGGAGATTTCAAGGAGTGGATCCTTTTCTGGAGCCAGAAGGTTGATGAGGATACAAAGGAAAATGTTCACCTTAGCATGGACCCTATAGTACTCACGAAACCAGTAAGTGTTCAACGACAGAAAGCTTGATTGTAGCAATGTCTTAGCCAAAATGTTCAGCAACTTAAGGAGTCAAGATGTGCCCCAAGTGACTCAAACCACACCCACTCAAGGTTCTGCTGTGTGGAAACCACCTAGAGTTGGATTGTTTAAGTTAAATTTTGATGCATCCGTAAGGCAAGGTACTGGAACTGGTATGGGAATAATACTTAGGGATCACCAAGGCTAGGTGATTGCAGCTGCAACATATTAATCAGATGCTGTAATGGAGATTAAGAGGTAGAAGCAACAACTTTCAGATGGGCTATTATTAAAGCAGGTGATTTGTGGTTATTGGAAGCTCAATTTGAAACAGATTGCCTAAATCTGTACCAATGTTGGGATTCAAGGGAGATAAGTGGTAGAAACCTTTCCCACGGGCTTGTAATGGATTTTAGGAGTCTCTTGCATGCATGGCTCGAATGAGAATAAGTTGTCATTTACTAAAAGACAAGCCAACAGAGTTTTTATTGATCATTGCTGGATAGAGGAAGTTCTATCGCAATTGAACCAAATCATATCTACTGATGTAAACTCTATCAGTGTCATCGTTGAACAAATTCAGCAGTTTTAAACCTAAAAATAAATGCATATTTGTATAAAAATTTGCAAATTTAAGTTTAAGTTAAACTTAAATTTATAATTCTAGTTTGCACAAATATCCCAAGTTTGGCTTCTTCAAAATTGAATTTTCATATAAAAATTAACTTTTAAACAAAATTTTAGGGAATAACCAAACAAAACCTCAAATTAATTTTACTCTCAAATATATATATATATATATATATATATATATGAGAGGGGATCATTTTACACCGGTGTAAAATTTTATAATTTTACACCATTCAATAACTTTTTATTGGATAAGTATTTTACAAAATTCACCGTTAGATTGAAAGCTTATATCATGTAGATCACATGTCTCAAATTTCACAAAAATCCAAAATCATTTGAAATCTAATTGATATATATATATATATATATATATATATATATAAATTAACGGTATATGTACTTCTAAAATATGTAAAAATTAGACTATTTGATTATATTTCAAATGATTTCAGATTTTTGTGAAATTTGAGACATATGATCTACATGATATAAGCTTTCAATCTAACAGTGGATTTTGTAAAATACTTATCCAGTAAAAAGTTATTGATGGTATAAAACTAAAAAGTTTTACACCGGTATAAAATGATCCCCCTCTCTCTATATATATATATATAATCACCCTTAAATTCAAACATACCCTAAGCCTAAGAGAAAAACAAAGGCGTGGGCTTTAAGTTGAAACAAGAGATATGTGACTAAATTTGATTTTCAAATTATTTTAAATTGTTAATTTAATCCTCAAATTTTTAAAAAATTCAATTTATCATCAAATTCTTAAAAAATGAATTAATTTGGTATTTTACTTCAAATTGGCACTGAAGTGACGCCTGTTAAGGTAGAAATTCTAGTGGTTAAATTTGCAAAATATGTGTAAGCGTATTACAATTTAGTTCTAAAAAACAAATTATCTTTTAGTCATTTAATGTATAAAAAATATGATAATTTTATTTTGTTAAGTTTGTGAAATTATTTTATTAATAAATTCTAATTTTCAATGATTAATTTAATAATAAATTATATTTTTTTAGAACTATTTAACATTAAATTGTAAAATTAAAAATTAATTTATCATTAAAATGTAATGTCGCATTCACATTTAACATCTAATTTAGAATTTTTGTTATTTAAGTTATTAAATTCTCATTATTTACATATTCAACAACTACAACAATCATATAAATATTAACTAGTGTCTTAAAGTATAAAATATTGATTTAATAATTAAAACGAAAAGTGTTTTTAATGAGATATGTAAAATTAAGCTGCATATATTTTTTATGATTTTCATGATACATATTTAAATTTTTAAATTTTTTAACTAATATTATAAGAATAATTGTTTATCAAGACTCAATAATCATTAATAAAAAAACGAAAATGACATGGCATCCGGGCAGCAAGCAAAGCGACGTGTAGGGTCATGCAAGCAATAGGCACTGGGCAGCACTACGTGTCCTTTTTAGAGTTCACACCCTTAAGAGGATATCAAATGGTGTTGATATATGTAATTCAATTTATATGTCATTTCAATCTAATAATTTAATTATTTTTTCTTTTATTAATATTTTTATTAACAAGTCTCATAAATATTCTTTTTCCCATATTTATTAACTAATAAACTAACTCATAAATAATAATTATTTATATAAATAATTTTATTTAATTTAAAGTGACTCAAAATTACATGTGTAATAATAAAATAATTTTTTTTAAATAATTCATTAAGTAATTTTTATTAAACAACTTTTATTGTAAATGCTCACAAGAGTCATCATTAATTAATACTATTACGGTACTAGTTGAAAGAAAGAAACTTTGGGTCTCTATTTGTAATTTTTTAAAATTAAAAGTTTTTAAAAAATATTTGAAAAAATAATGACAATAATTATAATTTGAAGATTAATGAAAGAAATGTAAATAGTTATACATTGAATTATAATTCAAAAAAATAACAATATATGCATCGAAAGAAATAATTATTTTTATTAATAACTACAGATAAGGTACACCCTATTCACCCGAGCCTCATCTGACAAGTTCGGGGCACAGGTTCGGGACCCGAGCCTCCGGTAAGATTCCAAAGCTGCGACCCTCGAAAACCCCACTGAAGAGAGACGAAGCAGGGGGCAAGAGAGAAGACAAAAACCCAGCGCATTTCTAGAGAGAGAAAAAAAAAACCGATTTTAGAGAGAGAAACAGCGGAGGGCGCACGCGCGATGGTTCAGATCGCGAGGAGGAAGAAGGGACGGCCGTCAAAGGCGGATCTGGCGCGCCGCTCCGGCGAGTCTCAGTCCGATCCACGGAGGAGCCTCCGGCGCCGGAGCGTGAGGTACAACATCATTGACTACGACGGAGATTACCTTGACGACGACGAGGAGGACGAGAGGAGGCGCGAGAAGAAGAAGCTCAAGCTCATGGCGAAGCTGAACCAGGACGGTGGAGAAGAAGAACAGGACGAGCGGGAAGAAGAAGAAGAAGAAAACGAGACTGCAACGAACCACACTCGTGCCGAGTCGCGTGAGGAGCACGCGCCTGTAGAAGAATACGACGACGAAAAAGAGCAAGAGGAGGATAACGAAAACGAACAAGAGGAAGAGAATGAAGACAGTGTGGTAATGCATTAGTGTGTCTAAGGTTTTAAATTGCGGTTGCGGTTTCTTCGGGATCTTTGATGCCACTAGAAATTGCGGCCACAATTACAGTAATAAATATTCTCTCTATTTTCTCTCTCTAGATTTCTCTGTCTGTGTCGGGATCTAGAGAGAGATTAACTAACAAGTCAACTGTCAAAAACTAACATGCACAGAATCCGATCTCTCTCTATACTCTCTCTCTCTATATATATATATAGCTGTCTCTGTCTGTTTTGTTTGTGTCTCTATCACAATCTCAATTATATAAATATATGTGATGAGTGAAATGTTTGGCCTTTGGACGCTATTAATTGTGTGTGCGTGTGTTTGTTTCTAATGATGACAGGTTAAGGGCAGAAAAGTGGAATCGAAAGGGCTCCACTCTGTTTCAGGTTCGTGTGATTTTTATTGGGGTACTTTGTTTTGAGGTTGTGGGTGTGATTTTTTTTTTTTTTTTCTATAGTTTATATATATATGGATAATTTGAAAAGAAAAAAAGTGATGACTGCTGAAAGGGTACTAATGGTTGTGTTTCTGCATTGTCCTTTGAGTGTTTTCATCTATTTGCTTTTTGTTTTTTTGTTTTTACTGTTAGGACCTCCGGTGATTCTTCAATCTGGGATTCCGTTGCCTGATAAGAGGACTCTGGAATTGATCCTTGACAAGCTTCAGAAGTATGTCTTTTCCTTTTCCATTTTTCATTGTTTTGTTGGGTTTGGTGTTTAACAGTTTATGGTGATGAGTGATTGCAATCGGGTGCATGTTTTTGGGTACTGTTTTGTTTTCTGACTTGGGACTATTGTGGGGGTATGTATGATGGCAGGAAGGACACTTATGGTGTGTTTGCAGACCCTGTTGATCTGGAAGAGGTGTGTCGATTTTTCTTCCTGTGAGTTGGTAAATCTTGCTTTTGGAAGACACCCGAGTTAGAAGTTCAAATTCTGTTTTTGACATGCAGCTTCCTGATTATCATGATGTGATCGAGCATCCCATGGACTTTGCCACTGTGAGGAAGAAGTTGGGAAATGGATCTTATACTACCTTAGAACAATTTGAGGTATGCAAACTTGATATACTTACGATTCTTGAGAGCTTAGACTCAAAGTGTGGGTTTTAGCAAGAGTCAGCCGAATGTAGTTAGTACTTGCATGTAAAGAAAACATTTGCAATGGCTAATTTCTTGATTTATTCAGCATATTGTCAAGTTTCAACAGGTCTTTCTGTAGTATTATTTACAGATGGTCATTGCATCATTTTATTAGGCGACTAAGTATGTGCTGCACAATTTAATTTCTTTTTGGTTGATGCATTTTCCCATGTTTATTGTATTGTTAAATGAAATCTGTCAGGATTTTGCTAATACGTGCTGAAAATGGCATATGCTACACATTAACTATAAAGTATCTACAATTCGACATTAACCTAGAAGGGTGGAAGAAAATTTTTTCATTTTGTGTTTGATTGTAACCCACTTGATTGTCATTGGATCATGATAGTCTAACACTCTAACTTGGTGTTAATATTACAGTTTAGCTCTTTGGGATGTGGAACTTTAAAACATTTTATCCTCATCATTTGATTTAATTATGCTTAAACTATCTTATGAGCATGAGTTTCCTAGACCTTTTCTTGCAAAAAATGTTGTTTAATATTATCGATGACACAATCTTCATGTAATTATTGATTTATTTGTCTATTGCCACCCATGTAGATATCATTTGTCAGAAGTCTAAAAAGCAAATGATATTTTGAATATGGTTTCTCTTTCTTCCTGTTCTTCATGGGTATTACTCATGTGCTTATGCCTGGGAGGATATGATAGCTTAGATCTTGGGTTGGAAATCTTGATTTTCTAGGAAAACAGAGGCAGTGTCTCTGGTAATACCTATAGCAATCTTGATTTTTAGTGAAAATGTAGTGGAAGATTGCCCTTTTTAAAGATAGTTCTTGTTCATGAAGTACTAAAATTTGTACTGGGAAGAAATTGATTTTATTTTTTTGTAATTTGTTTGTCTCTGCCTCTTTGCACATGCAAGGGTAAGGCTACTTTTTTGGTAATACCTATAGCAATCTTCAAGTCAGTGTTTGTACTGAGTACGTAGTTTTTTTTTTTTTTTTTTAATTTGTTTGTCTCTCTGACTAGTATGGTTTTTCTTTGTACTGACGACTTGTAGATGCTTTTAAAACAATTGCAATTACGATGAATGATACTGCTATTTAATAAATGTGAGAATGAACTTACTTCACTGCTAATAGATCCCTCCATTATATAAATTCCAGAGTATTTTTTTCCTTTCTATCATCTTAACTGCGCATTAATTGTTTTCTTACTTGTGTAAAAATTGGAAGACAATATTTACAAACACTGACTTGTGAATGAAATTGTTGAATGCAGAGTGATGTCTTTTTAATTTGCTCAAATGCAATGCAGTACAATGCACCGGAGACTATATACCACAAACAGGTATAAAGCTCAATGCTTCCCTGTGTTCCCTCCTGACAAACGTGATATCAATAGTTGTTTTATTGTGCTTAATGTCTGTCCCCTATATTTGTCCCAGGCTCGATCAATACAAGAACTTGGACGGAAGAAATTTGAGAAGTTAAGGATTGGCTTTGAACGCTCTCAGATTGAGCTGAAATCAGAACAAAAAGCAGGATCCAATTATTTGGTTAAGAAGCAACCAAAGAAGCCACTGGCACGTGCTTCACAAGAACCTGTTGGCTCTGATTTCTCCTCAGGGGCAACTCTTGCTACTATTGCAGATGTACTGCCAACTTCCCATCTGATGCAAGGTGGTAGATGTGAGAGGTCTG
>PYAF01005577.1:139360-162677 GCA_007407185.1 Glycine tomentella
GAACGCTCTCAGATTGAGCTGAAATCAGAACAAAAAGCAGGATCCAATTATTTGGTTAAGAAGCAACCAAAGAAGCCACTGGCACGTGCTTCACAAGAACCTGTTGGCTCTGATTTCTCCTCAGGGGCAACTCTTGCTACTATTGCAGATGTACTGCCAACTTCCCATCTGATGCAAGGTGGTAGATGTGAGAGGTCTGTCAATATTGATGGTATTTTGGAGGCAAATGCTTTCTGGATCGATGCAAATCAAGAGAAAGCTGATGATGTTTTGTCCGGTATGTCAGTAATGAGATCATGCTATTATCTTTCTCCCTTGTTACATTTGCCCTCATTTTTCCTATACATACTGTTAAAGGGGGATACTTTTGTCAAAATCTAGTTATTCCATTTTTGATTGTGTTGCTGTATTGTTTCAGGGAAAGGTCTTCTCTCTAAGTGGGTAAGGAAGTCCTTTGTGCTTGACGAAAGTCCTCGTGCATCTTATAATATGTCCAATCAACCAATTGTTAGATCAGATTCAATATATATGACCTTTGAGAGTAAAATGAAGCATCTGGTTACTGTATGTATCAAAATGACTGAATTTTTTTTCTTGTCTAGTTGGCTTGGTTTTACTCACTTTGTCAAAACATAATAAAACATTACAAATATGTGATTTCTGGATACAGGTTGGACTTGATGCCGAATATTCTTATGCTAGGAGTTTGGCTCGTTTTGGTGCATCTCTAGGACCTATTGCTTGGAAAATTGCTTCCCACAGGATTCAACACGCACTGCCAGCTGGATGTAAATTTGGTCGTGGTTGGGTTGGAGAGTATGAACCACTTCCAACCCCAATATTAATGGTTAATAATCATGTCCAAAAAGAAACTAGTTTGGTTATGAAGTTGCATTCCACCACTGACTTACCAAAGGGTAACCAAAATTGTAAGAACGTGGAATCCAGCATCGAGCATCCTGTAAATGGACAGATGCTTGAGGGAAAACATCCTTCAATACCAGATTCCGAAGGAAAGCCTTTCTTTGGTTCTGCTGGAGTAAGGCTCAGTCCTCCTGTCAACATCCTAAATCAAGAGCAGAATGCCCAATCCAGGAAATTAGGCAATTCTGAGAGCAAGGGTTTGAAACAAGTGGAGTTGAATTCTTTACCCTCAAGTAATCTGAATAATAAGGGTCGGGTTGCAAAGTTTATAAGTAATGCTCCTGCAGGTAATTCTCTTGCAGCAGAGTCCAAGCCCAGAGAGATGGTGCCACGGAACATGTTCAAACAGCCAGATACTAATGGAGTTGTTAATGAAGAGTTGGCTAATGGAAAAGTCACGAATACAAGTTTGATTAGACATGTGACTGGTACATCACCTGAAAACACATTGCATCAATCAAGCAGAGCTGCTCCTGCTGTTGTCCATGGGCAGGAGCAGGGTCTTGGTGACCCAGTTCAGTTGATGAGAATGTTCGCAGAAAGGGCTCAAAAGCAACACACTTCTTCCAATCATTTGCGTGTTGATACTCCGCCAGTGACACTATCAGGTCCATCTGGACAGAGAAATGACTCGGGCAATGCTTCAGCAGCAGCTGCCCATGCATGGATGTCTGTTGGGGCAGGAGGGTTTAAACAAGGACCCGGCAATTCTAGTTCACCCAAAAATCAGATATCTGCAGATTCTCTGTACAACTCAACAAGAGAGTTGCATCAGCATATTTCAAGAATTCGGGGGGAGTTTTCCTCTGGTGGAATGCCTTTCCAACCATTTCAAGCAGTTGCTCCTCAACCTATTCACACAGGTGCTGTTTCACAGTTTCCCAACCGGCCTATGGTTTTCCCTCAGTTAGCATCTGCTGATCAATCTAGATTTCAAATGCAGTCCCCTTGGCGAGGTCTTAGTCCTCATAGCCAGTCAAGGCAGAAACAGGAAACCCTTCCACCTGACTTGAATATTGATTTTGAATCACCAGGGTCACCTGTAAAACAATCTTCTGGTGTCCTTGTTAACTCACAGCAACCAGACCTAGCTTTGCAACTATGATGAGGCATTGCTCTCATGGCAGGGATGTTTCCACTTGAATTGGACTGGACATGGAATTTGTAGCACCTGTAATCGAATGTTGAATTTTGATCCTTGAAGGCTTGCATAATAAATGTGAAAATGCCAAAGTCTACTCGGATTGGAATTTAGCACAAGGTTGTCCTGAGTCGAAATGACAGTGCTGGAGACTTCGGTGGATTTAACAGAAATAACTTCATGACTTAATTTCCTGATGAGGATTCCCGAATCCATGCACCATGTCTCTGTTAACCTAGGGTTGTTGTAGAAAAAGTCTGCAAGTTGATTGATTATATCGGTAGCCGGCAAATTGCAAAATATATTGTTCATGTCTTGTATGTATATTGTTTACAAATTGGTTAGATTTGGTTGCCTAGATATTTCGTTCCATTTATGACTAATGTATCTGAATTGGTGGTAGGGCATCACTTCTTAATTATGCTATTATTTTGTACATGAGATTTACATGTTACTAATGGAAAGCGATTGCTTTTGTCTTTTTTCTTATTTTGTACATCAGTTCTTAACTCTATTTTATACATATAAGTTCCAGGCCTATAAAGCAAAGACTCCTTCTGCTTGATAAGGTATTCTTTGAAAGTTCAGCAAATTATATTATTGAGCCATGTTAATTTTCCATATGGCACCCATAAAGTATTTATTCTCTTTGAAACACTAGCCAATTATTCTTTTCTACCATTCTTAATCACCTGTACAGAATCATGAGGATGTTTTTCATTTGGTAACTACATGAGAATGTACATGTAGGAATGGAAAGAGGAAAATGCGCATTTCTCTTTTTCCCCTCCCCATAGGATAGGCTTAGACACGCTGAAGCAATTATAAATCACATGAAACCATAGGATAGGCTTTAAGGCATTTGATGGCAGCTACCACCGAATTTGGACACCCTTTGGACATGCAAAATTGGTTCTGCTTTGCAGCTTTTTGTTGGTTTTAGATCCTTCTCGCCTGTGTTTCTTCTGATCCGTCAAAGGCATGCCATCACTGTAAGTCAATTGGATCCTGAAGATTCAGGGAAGCAACAGAAGCTGTTTGAGAATGACAAAACCATGAAAGTTTCTAGCTCCAAGGTGGAGAAGAATTTGCTTGTTGATTTCCTTTGTTTGCTGCTTGTCCTCTGGTTGATTATTATAAGCCACATTTGCAAAACAATGTGGCTCATTGAACTTGTTGAAATGCAAAATGATGGTCAACAATGGAGCAATTGAACTTGTAAGACGCAAAATTGGCTGCCAACTAAACATGTTACGCTGGCGTGGTTGCATGAAGCATAGAATTGAGGCAACTCTTCAGAAACTTGGTGATCCAAATTGATAGGGTGCGGTGAGGGCCACAAGATTCTTGAAATTATCTGATGCTCCTATAACATATTGCTCCTAGACTCCAACCACAGGGATCAATGCCACGTTCAAAAAGTTCTAACGTTATGTCATGACATTCTCTTGATTTGTAATTCGGTAGAACGTGATGCTATTTATATTAAAATATAATTTTATTTAACATTTTTTTAATAAAATTATTCCTTTCAATTACTTTTTGTACATATAGAAACTTATGAATTAAACTGCTAAATTAAAAGTATTCATTGAGTAGAATAAGTTTATAATTATATATTTGTCACTTCATTAAATAAATTTAACTTAAATGCATAATATACTTTTAAAAATAAGTAAATATTGACAATATTGATTGAGCGTTTTTAGTTTAATATTTTCTATTCTTCTTAGTAGATTCTTATTTTTTTACTTTAACTAAGTTTTGGTCTTATGCAAATAATTGAGCTTAATTGACAATTGTGGATTATTTTCAAATTTTGTGCTTACTTAACTTATCTTCCTTGTGCATGACCTAGAGGATTTTACAAAACTTCAAATGGAGCATATGAGTAGTCCATGAAAAGCTAAGGAAAAGAGCTAGAATTTTGTCAGAGATAAACTTGGGTCAATTTTGTCGGTTTGAGGATCAAATTAGGCTTGAAAGTCAAAATCTCTGCACTTAAGTTTTAGACTACGAGTTTGGGTTTTGATTGATGTAGTTAACATAAGTAGTTAGTTTATAGGACCTAATCAAAACCCATCTTTCATTTTGTTCCGTCACTATATATTAGAGTAGCTAGGAGTTACTTGGAAGAGGACAAAAACAAAATTTTTAGCTTCTTGTGCAAGTTTTAAAAAAAAAATTCTCAACTGTTTTTTATTGTTCTTCATTTTTCTTCTTCCTTTCATCTGTGTTCTTCTATTTTTTATACAAATTTCGTGGTTCTTCCATTGATGATGATCATGGATCCAGTCCAAGCAAGGAGAATTTGAGTTCTGATTTGGTATTCTAATTAGTGTGTGAATGTTCATGTTCTTCAATCCTCTTTTCGATTTTCATGATTATGAATATGTTTAGGGTTGTTCTGTATGTTTCCTAGAACACAAATGTATAGCACATGAAAGTGCCACGTGTTTGATGTTGGATCACTCTAACTCTGCAACTTTAAGGATATCAATGGAGATTGATACCTTGAAGCAGATGATCACAGAGGTACACAAAATTGGAGTGGGGTGTGTGCTCTGTGTAATTGAAAGAGAGAGAGAGCTAGAGTGTGTGTGTACCTTTCACCAAAGATTATTGTGTATTTATAAGCAAATTACCTCGTAACGGCCATCGGAACTGTTTCCTGGATTTCCGGCCTCATCCAACACGTTCATAACCGCTTGTGTGGACTGAGTCTTGGTCCACATTCGTTGATTCTCAATAACGCATGTCGTAACAAATTGGGCCTTAACGAAAGTCCAATTACAACTCCAGAACAGTTGCCCCCCAGCCTGGTTGCCGAGTACACTTGGTAACCGGGGTGCTTTCCATGACGACACAGTTGTTGGGTTGACAGTCTTTCCGACTACAATTGCCTGCCTTGTCATACAGGACACAGAACGGATACGATTCTCCGGCCTCGTTTATCCGGGTACACTATATCCGGACGCTTTGTGGACGACCCTACGTAGTTGTCCTACACGGTCAACATTCGAGGTTGGAGTCGTATAACTGTTCAGGAAAGGAAGTATTGCCGACCCTATCCCTTCAGAGGATTGTGTCCGGATTTTTGGCATGAAGCACGGTCGATCTAAATTTTACCCGGACAGCCGTCCTCGGAGCAGATGCCCCCAGATATTTATCCTTTGGGTCTTGAGAGGCCATTGGGCTTCCCCCTTCGCGTCGGTTACTATTCTATATAATTAAAAGTAATAAATGCATTTAAAACACCTGTCCCTTCACTGATCTTGTGATGATTGCCGCGGACATGATTTTACCATAATACCCATGTGTCGTTTCATTTTGGCAACTGAGCCGTTTCTTTTCTTCTGGCGGTTACTGAAAGTTGCCATCACTTTTCAAATTTTATTTTCAAAACTGCCCATTCGTGCCTACTTCTCCCTCACTTGTCATTTCTGCCTGTTTTCTGCTATTTCCTCTCTTCTCTATCAACATCTTTTCGAGTGCTTTCTCACGTTCTCTGCAAATTCCCCTTTCGTTCGTCTCCTTCTCAATCTTCAATCCTTTGTTATTAACAGGTTAGTATCCTCTTCTCTTCTTTTTCTGCATTGTTTGTTATTTCGGCATTATTGTAGTTCTGTCGGTATCTACATCTCTTAGGGTTGCATCATAGTTCCTTTCTGGCTCTTCTTTAGTTCTTGGGTTTTTCTTCACACTTTCTGGGTTTCTGGGTTTCACCATTTTCTTCCCCCTTAGTTTACTCCATTTTGTGATTATTCATTCGTGAGATACTATGAAAATAACTCCTGAAGTAGAGGCGGAGATACGCAAAAAGTTTGGGCCGCGTTCCGCTTGGCTGCTATATGGCCTTCCATTACCGGCCGGGGAAAGCCCTAGTGATCCCCTACACCGCCATACCGGTGGTTCGTCCTCTTCCGGAAATCGAAAAGTCACCACCCCTGGTGGTGGTTCAGTCCCCTCGTCTCTCCCACTTCTTCCGGTTCCGGTGGATCCTAATCCAAAACCTCTACGCCCAATAGTGTTAGGTCCAACTTCCTCCAGGACTTTGTCTTCTTTGGGCCCTTCTCCTCCTGGGCCCAATATCGATATTGGTGGCCCCCAAAATCTTTCTTTGGTAGTCTCTAGTCGTCATCCTGTTCCCTTGGTTAGCCCCCTTCCTTCTCCCGAGGAAGAATCGTCTTCGTCCTCGGTTGAAGTGATGGACGTCGAATACGAGGCCTGCATGAAATGTGTATCCGAGGCCATTCATTTTGTTCAAATAGGATCCGAGGACATCGCAGATTCAATCTTTAGGTCATGCCGCCATAACCCCGTCCTGCGTCCTGCTTCCAAGGATTTGGGAACTGGGCGGCACTCCCGTGATGTCGTCGGGGAGGTTCCGGCCTCGATTTCTTATGATTTTGATTCGTTGCCTCCAGGTACGTTTTGCTAACTCACTTTCCTACTTCATTTTCGTAGGTATAATGGGTGTTACTTCAGAAACTGTGGACGAATCTGCTTCTGTCGAGTCTCAATCCGAGGTCCCCCCAGCTCTAGCGTCTAGGTTCCCCTGGGTTGTCCATGAAATTCTTCGAACCTCCTCCGTTCTCGGTCTTCATAGCATATTGTCGACCCCAGTGGGGAGGCAGGACGGGTTAGTCCTGCAGGCTCCCCTACCCGGCGAGCCGCTTTGTGCTCAACGGGAGGGTAACGATCCTAATTTTTTCTTCTTTTTCCAAGATGTCGTGCCCCAAATAGGTATTACGTTTCCCTTTTCTTCTTTTGAAATTGAGGTGTTGAATCATCTCCGGGTAGCCCCTTTCCAGCTACATCCAAACAGTTGGGGCTTTATCCGTTGTTTCGAATTATTCTGTGCGGACTTAAAAATTCCCTGTACAGTTCCCCTCTTCTTTTATTACTATTCTCCTCATACCCCTAGGACGGGTAAGGAACCCTCTGATCGGAAGGGATGGGTTTCCTTCCGCAGTCAGAGTAAAAGAAAACTTTTTGAGCCCTTTTCAGATTCTTTCCGGGGCTTTAAAGACAAATACTTCAAAGTGGCCGCTTCGCCTCATAGTCAGCCTTTCTTTTTGTCCGGCCCCGAGTCATCTGACGTGGAATGGGTTTTTCCTCTGTATTGGTCGGATGATCATTACAAACAGGACCATTCCAACTATCGTTTTGTCGAGGAGGAACTATCCGACTCCGACGCCTCCTCTGTTTTTGTCATCTCTGAATTTGTAGGCGCTCATGGTTTGCCTAAGACTTCTGATTATATTGGCAGTGGACGTCGAACTGGTCTGCTTCGGTAACTGCGTTTACTTTGATTCATACTTGTACTTGTATTAATCTTATAATGTTTTCTGCTTGTAGCTGGAATGGGATCCCGACCTCCTCCCAAGTCCAAAACCGACACCGCCCGCCTTTCCAAGCCGACCGAGGCCCAGGGCAAGGGCAAAAGGCAAGCCAACGATAACCTTGGTGGCGCATCCAAGAAATGTGGTCCTCCTTCCTACAGGACGTTTTTTGATGAAGGCCCGCAAGTTTTGGCATTGGATGCACCGCCGGCTCCACAGCCTACCTCTTCCCCGACTCTGAACCCGGTCACAGTGATCGACACTGTGGATCTTACTGTGGCCGGAGGCCAGACTCGCACTATCCCTCCCTCCGACTCCGAAGACCTCCGTGCGCGGGTTCGTTCGGATAATTTATGGAAGAAGGGGGTCACCGAAGAATTGATCCGTTTAACCAGACCTCCTGCTTATCTGACCAAGCCGGGTGCCCCGGTGGGGGAGGAGCTGGACGAAATAGTGCGGATCGAGGAGTATGCATACCGCAGCGCTTCTCTGGCCCGAGCACTTACCCATGTTCGGGAAAAGTATGCATTCTTCCCATAACTTTTTTATCTCTTGTTCAATGAATATGTTTCTAAGTGTTTGCGCCGCAGGTACGGGGTCGCGTTGGAGGAGAAAGACAAGGCGTTGGAGGAGAAGGATAGAGCCTTGGGGGAAAAGGATAAGGCCTGCGCGGCACTTGTTTCCCTCGAGGCTCAACTTGCCTCTCTTCAAACACAATCGGCGTCAGAAGCCAAGCTTTTAAGGGAGGAACTGCTCAAGTCCCAAGCTGATTCGGCCTCTTTGCGGGTAGAATTAGCTCGGTCTCAAAGTTTCCTTGAAGCTGTGGACCAGAAAGTGGCCATCCTGACTTCTAATCTTGATTCCGTCAAGGCTGACAAGGAAGCCTGTGTTCAGGATTACGAAGGTCGGTTGGCTGCTATGAAAGCAAGTCTTCGTGCTGCTGCCGAGGAAGGTTTTGCCAACGCCCTTGAGCAGATTACTTTTTTGAAAACCTCAAGTGGTCATGACAACTGCCGGGATGCATTTCTTGGCCTATGTTGAGGATGGGCAGCTGTTTCCTCCTTCGGCATCCGAAGATCCTGCGGCGGATGCAATGGAAGTAGTGGAGCCTACTCCTGTTGCTTCTGCCGATGCCGCCGCTTCCGTCGACGTCGCCCAGCCTGTTACCGACTCCGTTCCTGACACCGCCGTCCCGCAACCCGGTACTGACTCCCAAACTCTCCCAGAATGAAGAGCCGGGATGCCGGTTTTAACTTGTATTTTTATTTCTTTGTTGGGCTCGGTGCCCGGAACAATTTGTTTGATTTTCTTTGTTGGGCCCGGTGCCCGGAACAACTACTAAATTTGTGTATATATTTCTCAAGCTCTCAACTTGATTCGCAAAATATCTTGTGCGCGCATCTTTTTGGTTCCAACGACCATTTATTATATTCGAGTATATTGTTTGTCATTCGCGTTATTCGACCATAAACAACTTCGCTAACGAGTCCGTTGTCCGGCCTGATCGGGGCCGGTTATCGTATCATCTATAGTTGTTATCACACTACTAAATCATGTATAATGACTCAATACGTATAATAAATAATACTTGCATGTATATTCGTTGTTTAGGATAACAATATGTGTGTCCGAGTAGGATCGGATCGACACCCTTAACATTACAACGATATATCTTATTCAGCAGTGGAAATGATGATCTCGGAAGGTAAATGCTTCCAAGTTAATATCTCTTAAAAGAGTCTTCCTCGTGAAGGAGGACCATATGGGCTCAGACAGAACTATCCGAAGTCCATACCCTCGACAACGAGACTGCATTGTTGTACTGCCTCATGCGCTTCTAATGAATAGGGACCATATGGATTCGGATGCAACATTTTCCGGATTCATACCCCTACTAAAAAGAAGGTTGGCAGCGTTAGCTGTAATATTTCTTCAACTTGTCGGCATTCCATGTTCATTTGACCGGCTTGCCTTGCAACGTTTCCAACATGTATGCTCCTTTGTCTAATTTTTTAGTGACCCGGTATGGGCCCTCCCAGTTAGCTGCCAATTTTCCGTCTTGGGCGTTTTTGTTTCCGATGTCAGCACATCGTAATACCAGATCGGTTTCTTCAAATTCTCGTGGGACTACCTTTTTGTTGTAGGTGCATGCCATTTGCTGTTTTACCTTTAATTCCTGGGCATGTGCTGCTACCCGGACCTCCTCGATGAGTGCCGACTCCAGAGCCAAGACTTCATTGTTTGTTTCCTCTCCGTATCGCAATGCTTGTCTTCGTCGCCATGACTGTTGTCCGACCTCGACTGGGATCATAGCTTCGTTTCCGTATGTCATTCGGAATGGTGTCTCCTCGGTTGATGATTGGACAGAAGTCCGAATCCCCCATAGGACATAATATAGTTGTTCCACCCAAGTCGACCCGGCCTCATACATTCGCTTCCGTAGAGCCTCCAGAATTGTTTTGTTTGCGGCCTCCGCTTGTCCGTTGGATTGAGGGTGCTCTACCGACGCGAACCGGTGTCGGATGTGGAAATTAGCCATCATCTCTTGAAATCCTTTGTCTATGAACTGGGTCCCGTTGTCGGTGATCACTTCTCCGGGAATTCCAAACCGAGAAATTATATTTCTTTCGAAGAATTTTTGTACCCGGGCCGAAGTGATGGTGTTTGACGGGGTCGCTTCGATCCACTTGGTAAAATAATCCACGGCGACTATTAGCCATCTCATCTGTCCTTCAGCCGGCTTGAATGGACCCAGAAGATCCATGCCCCACTTGTAAAATGGCCATGGGGCCGAGATGGACTGCAATTCTTCTGGCGGGGATAATAACCTTGACGCGTGCATTTGGCAGCTTTCATAGGACCTTACATGTTTTGTAGCCTCTGCGCTCATTGTCGGCCAAAAGTACCCAGCTCGGAGTGCCTTCCTTGTTAGTGCCCGGCCCCCCATATGCTGTCCGTTGATTCCTTCGTGTATTTCGGATATGATATACTCCACCCGATCCGGGGCCACACACACCAACAAAGGACTGTGCAACCCCCTCCTGTATAACTCCCCGTCAATGATCGTATACATAGCCGACGTTCGTATCAAGCGTCGGGCTTCTAGTTCGTCATCTGGCAATATTCCCTTTTCTAAATAGCTTACTATTGGGCGTCGCCAATCCTGGTCGGTGGTAATCATCATTATGCACGTCGGCTTCATTGTCTGCTGTTGAATTACTGTTCGGTTGTCCCCAGGTTTTTTAGTGCTTGCCAGCTTTGACAGGATATCTGCCCGGGTATTCTCTTCTCGAGGAATGTGATTCACCGTAATCTCGTCGAACTCGGACATCAACTCTTTTACTCGGCTCAAGTATTTTGCCAACATGGGCCCTTTCACCTGATATCGTCCTTCGATTTGGGACGCGACTAGCTGTGAATCCTTATATACTTTTACGTTCTTGGCCTCCTGCTCTTTGGCCTGTACCAGTCCGGCGATTAAAGCCTCGTACTCGGCTTGATTGTTGGACGTTGGGAAGCCTAGTTGCAACGATATTTCCGTTGCTACTCCTTCCGGGTTCTCAATTATAATTCCGGCTCCACTCCCGTTCTTGTTGGAAGACCCGTCCACGAATAAAGTCCACCACTCGTCGACCATCGGGTTGTGGGGGGTGAGTTCTCGTATGAAGTCTGCCAGCGCTTGGGACTTAATCGCGTGGCGCGCCTCGAATTTCAGATCGAACTCGGATAACTGGACGGCCCAGTGAGTCAGCCTCCCTGCCAAGTCCGGTTTGTGTAGCACCTGTCGGATTGGCTGATCAGTCCGTATGATTATGGTATGGCTCTGAAAATATGGGCGTAACTTTTTGGCGGCGACAATAAGGGTGAAAACTAGCTTTTCCAATTTTTGATATCGTAGTTCAGAGTCGCGCAATGCCCGGCTTACGAAGTATACCGGCTTCTGCGTGGATTCTATCTCTCTTATTAAAACTGCACTTACGGCCTCCTCGCCTACCGACAAGTACATGACCAATACTTCTCCCGTTTCCGGCCTTGACAGTACCGGGGGCGACGCCAACGACCTCTTCATGTCAGTAAAAGCGGCTTCACACTCCGAGTTCCATTCTATGACAACCTGTTTCTTCAACATCTTGAAGAACGGCAATGCCTTTTCTGCTGACTTTGGCATAAAACGGGTGAGGGCAGCTATTCGACCCGTTAATTGTTGAACTTCCTTTTTGTTCGTCGGGAACTGCATGTCCAGCACGGCGCGGCACTTATCCGGGTTGGCTTCTATCCCCCGGTGTGTTAACATGAATCCCAAGAATTTTCCGGCCCCGACTCCAAAAGTACATTTTAATGGGTTGAGCCGTATGCTGAACCTTCGTAGTCGATCGAAAGTTTCTTCAAGATCCTCGACGTGCTTATTAACATCTGTGGTTTTGACGATCATATTGTCTATGTAGACTTCGATATTCCGTCCAAGTTGCGATTCGAACACTCTATTCATCATCCTCTGATATGTAGCCCCCGCGTTCTTGAGCCCGAATGGCATAACATTATAGCAGTAATTGGCCTTGTCGCCGATGAACGCCGTTTTCTCCTGGTCGTCTGGGTGCATCGGGATTTGGTTGTACCCGGAGAATGCATCCATAAACGACAATACCCTGTA
This sequence comes from Glycine tomentella, assembly GCA_007407185.1. Classification (NCBI taxonomy): domain Eukaryota; kingdom Viridiplantae; phylum Streptophyta; class Magnoliopsida; order Fabales; family Fabaceae; genus Glycine; species Glycine tomentella. Next base: position 151,422 of record PYAF01005577.1, read on the forward strand.
CCCAGATGAATTGTCGACCAACTGATCTATATTTGGCATGGGGTATGCATCCTTTGGGCACATTTTATTCAAATCGGTGTAGTCCGTGCACACCCTCCATTTTCCGTTCGGCTTCCGCACCATTACGACGTTCGCCAGCCATGTGGTGTACTGAACTTCGCGTATGAATCCTGCCTGTAGCAGTTCGTCGATATGAAGCTGCAAGGCCTGTGCTCTTTCCGGTCCCAATTTGCGTCTCTTCTGTCCTACCGGCTTTGATCCCGGATACATTGCCATTCTGTGGCTGCAGAACGTAGGATCGACGCCGGGTATCTCCGACGCCTTCCACGCGAATATGTCAATGTTTTTCTTCAAACAACGGATCAACCTATCCCTCTGCTCGGGTTCCAATGCCCCACCGATGTTGGTCACCTGACCGGCCGAGTCTCCGATTACAATCTGCTCGACTTTCTCCACGGGTTCTGGTCTCCATTCATCTAAGGCTTCCCGCATATCCAGTTCCACGACGTTCACAGAACGTACCCGGCTGAAACTGTCATCGTTGATGTCTCTTTCACTTTTACGAACCGTGTCGTAATAACATTGTCGCGACTCTTTCTGGTCGCCGCATATAGTCACTACTTGTCTGTTGTTGCCCACGAACTTGAGTTTCTGGTGTTTAGTGGACATTAGGATGTCCCACTTATGGATAGTCGGTCTTCCCAATATCATGTTGTATTGGGATGGGAAATCTGCCACGACGAACTCCACTTCTTCGGATTTATAAGCTTCTCTCGTTCCTAGGGTTAAACGTAGGCGGATGGATCCCATCACATTTGTGTTGCCGCCGTTGAAACCGATCAGCATCGTCTTACAGGGCTTTAATTCCTTTACATCCAATTTCATCTTCCGGAACGCAGTCAACATGATAATGTTGGCAGAACTCCCATTGTCTACGTACATTCTTCTTACCCGACAGTTTCCCACCGTTGCTGATATGACCAGCCCGTCTTCATGTCCGGGTACCACTCCCTCCATGTCTTGTTTGGTGAAATACAAGAGAGGAGGTTCTGGCTTTCCGACCCGAGCTTTAAATCTGGGTTGTGCCTGGACCGACAATACTTCTTTCAAGTACTTTTTTCTTTGAGTGGCAGTGTCGCCGCCACCGCCCATACCTCCCGAGATTACATTACACTCGAATTCGGGCTCCGGGAACTCGTCGCTATCTTCCCGTGGCTTCTTTCCTTCGTCTTTTCGTTGACTTTCTTCTCCTTTGCGTTTGTTCTTTCTTCCTTGCGTTCGAATGACGTACTGTTTTAGCCTTCCTTCCCGGATAAATTTCTCAATCGCATCCCGCAGGTCCCAACACTGGTCTGTGGTGTGCCCAGGTCCGTTATGGAACTCACAAAATCGTGATTTATCCAATCCGGCCTTGTTGAAAACTGGGTGAGGACGCTCAACTTTCTTCATCTCTGTAAGCGCAACTTCCTTCCAAATTTGTGACCAGGATACGTTCAGCGGAGTATATTTCTCTTACTTGTTTTCGTATTTCCTGACCGGGATTTCGGTTCATTATTCCGAGTTCGATTCTCAGGGTGTCCCCTATTTTTCGGGGGTGGGCTCCTCCTGTCATGACGCTCTTTTCCTCGTCCAGAGTTGTTGACGACTTCCATTTGTTCCAACTCCAAATATTTCTTCGCGCGGGCACGAAATTCCATCAACGATTTCACCGGGTCCTTATATATGGACTTAGCGAATCTTGATGAACCATCGAGTCCGACCGATATCAAGTATACGTGGACTCTCTCCTCCAGCCCCTCGACTTGCAGGGCTGCTTCTTTGAATCTATCCAAATAGCTCTGCAAAGTTTCTCCGGGTAGCTGTCTGACTTTGCCCAGAGTAAACTCGGACTTCGGCTGCTTTTTGCTGGTCGCAAAATTTAACAAAAACTTCTGACCGAAGTCTTCAAAATTTTTTATCGATCTAGGCGGGAGCGTATGGAACCACGTCTGCGCCGGGCCCGTCAGGGTTGTGACGAAAATCCTTGATATTATGGGTTCGTCAATCCCCCGGACACACATTTGCAAATCAAATTCGTTGATATGCACTTGCGGGTCCTGTGTTCCATCGTACTTTGATAGGAAAGACCCATCAAAGTCGTCCAGGTATCGGGCCTTCACGATGTCATCTACAAAAGGACTGTTATTTTGATGTCCGCGACTATATTTCCGGCGATATACTGGTCCCGTCTTCTGACAGAAGCTCTGTTCTCCTTTCTTACCATGCCCGTCCTCTTGCGGAATCTTCTCATTATCTACCCGTCGACTAGGATTGTCGTCGGGGCTTTGTTCTACGTCGACCTCGTCACGCGTTCCATTTCGTGCTCGGATTTGACTAAGATTTGGCTCATCAGTCCTCCTTTGGTCTCCTGGGTCGTCGTCGCGCCTCTGAGTTATGTGAGTTCTCAGATCTAGTGGCTGCTCTATCCGCCTTTGATTTTCTGGGTCTGTACTCCTTCTTTGATTCAGATGTGTCCTCAAATCCTGCGTCTCGCCCTGAGGATTTGACAGTTGTACCCGGCCAGCTATGATTCGCAACTGTTGCTCCAATTGTGCCATTCGTTGCATCTCGGCACGTCTCCACTCCTCATTACGTTCTTCCAACTGACGAGTGATGTTTCGGATGTCGTCTTGCCTCTGTAAGCTCTGTCGTTTCTCCATGTTCTCAATTCGAGTTAAGATTGAATTGAGGACATTACCGACCAGCTGTCCTTCGAGCTCACCCTCCTGGCCTATCCTCCGCGCTATAGGAGTCCTCTGCTGGTCTGTCTGGGCGGGAGAGGAAACCTCGTCGGAAACAGCTTCTGTCACGTGTACTTCTTCCCTTCGTGCCACATTCTGCTCCTCCGGCAGGCAAATCTCCTTGTTCGGCATCTCTGAATGTGGTACGGAATGGCTATTTCGTGTATTAACCATCGTTGAAAGGTGTGGGGCTCGAAATTTATCGTTCCCCACAGACGGCGCCAATGTTCTGTATGTTTCCTAGAACACAAATGTATAGCACATGAAAGTGCCACGTGTTTGATGTTGGATCACTCTAACTCTGCGACTTTAAGGATATCAATGGAGACTGATACCTTGAAGCAGACGATCACAGAGGTACACGAAATTGGAGTGGGGTGTGTGCTCTGTGTAATTGAAAGAGAGAGAGAGAGAGAGCTAGAGTGTGTGTGTACCTTTCACCAAAGATTATTGTGTATTTATAAGCAAATTACCTCGTAACGGCCATCGGAACTGTTTCCTGGATTTCCGGCCTCATCCAACACGTTCATAACCGCTTGTGTGGACTGAGTCTTGGTCCACATTCGTTGATTCTCAATAACGCATGTCCTAACAAATTGGGCCTTAACGAAAGTCCAATTACAACTCCAGAACAAGGGTTGAAAATAGATTAGGTTATGAATTTATTTCTTAATTTCGAATTTTAATCACAGATTGTTTGGATCATATTTCAATCTGGTTTGTGATTTCAATTGATTTGTATTAATTTGATTGAACTGTTTCTAATGATATTGAATGAACCTTCATAATATGATCATTATCTGATAATTATGATAATTTACATTGCTTGATTTGGTGAATTGGATTGGTATTCTTGAATTTGTTTTATAACATCTTTTATCGATTATGTTAGTTTTGTGCATTTTTCTTCAATTCTTATTTATGTTTCTGCAATTTTTGTTCACTGTCTCCAACTGTTTGATAAAATCCTCTTGCTGTTTATAAGTGAATAATTAAGTCAGGAACCAAATTGGATTGTATCTCTGAGTCAACCTAGGTTAATCATGTGCTGCAAAATTATCTTTGTTTTATTTGTTTTGTAGCAATTCAACAATCATTATCAAATACATGTTGGGTTTGTGGGAAAGGATTTGAGTTTGATTTTCACAGAATACATTCTTAAGGAAAGGAGGTGAAGAGCTTTAAGTGTAACTAAGTCCCAGACTGAACATTAATTGCAGTAGACTGAACATTTTGATGGTTACAAAAAAAAACATAACTACAAATGTCTAATTTACTAATGTAATAAAAACATAACATAACTACAAATATCTGAATTCAACACTCTTGACGAAGTTTGGTATAGCTTTTGGCATAACATTACCAAAATTGTATTTTTTTTTTTAGTAGATGAAGATAGTGTATTTTTGGACACAATGGAGAAGGTGTGTTATGAGTACAAATTTGTGGCAAGTCCTAATGGAGTTTTTGAAGGATAACTTAAATTTATCTAACGGAGATGAGGTTCAAATTTAGGGTTTAAAGAACAATAAAGATATAATAAAAATAAGTTTTTCGATAGGATTTAAAGAACAAAAATGATAGGATGAAAATAAGACTAACAAACACGGAAGTAGAGGTGTTTGCGGGTCGATTGGATCGGTTTTGCCCAAATTTAGGATCCAATCCAATCAAATTTGGTCAGTTCGGTTCGGTTCGGTTTTCAGATTTTTTTTAGAACTCAACCTGTTCATAAACGGTTCGGTTCGGTTCGGGCCAACCGGTTACCCATTTAAATTTGATTTTTTTTCTTAGAACTACTATTTTATATCATGATTATCCAAATATCCAATATAATTAACACAATAAGGTAAACAGTCATTTTCGTCCCTGAATGTGTAGAGACCTGACAAATTCGTCCCCGAAAGATGAAAATTCAAATTTAAGTCTTCGAAAGTGAAAAAAGTGCAACAAATCTATTAATCCGTTAACTTTCGTCCGTTACCGTTAATGAAAGAGCCTATGTGGCATAGAGGGATGAAAATGTCACAGAAATGATTGTCAACATGACTGCATAATAGATTGGATCAAAATGTCAGTAAGTTTCTATTTGACCAAATCGTCAGTAAGTTTTCATTGGACAAATTTGTCAGATCCTAAATTTCGTTTCATTTAAGGGTAAAATGCAATTTAGGATAAATAGTCATTTTCGTCCATGAATGTGTAGAATGCTGACAAATTCGTTCTGAGATATGGAAATTCAAATTTTAGTATATCCATTTACATGCATTGCAAATTTGCTGCAACTATTTGTTTGTCTTCTTAGATCATTGGCACAATGTTGGAACATGACAGTATCATAAGAAAAGGATTCAGAAAGTTGTAGGAGGTTAGTGATCCTCGAAATTACATGTAACAGATTTAGGAGTTGGATGCCCCATTTCTCAATACACATTTTCTTTCCTTTTCTTCATCTCTGTCCAGTTCTATCACCCTGCAAGAAGAAGAAACACAATAATCAAACTAGGCAACTTAGCAAAACCAAAATATTAAATGAACAAATATTGATTGCTTCAATTTGAATTTGACATGAGGGTGCAATATCTTCAATAACTTAAAAGCATGAAAATCCAAGAAAACCAGTTATAAGTCATAACCAAGTGTCATTGTTTTAACATGGAAGTAAATCTTAATAGTATTGCAAAACAATACACACTTCAGCAATTGTAACATTTACATATTAACCAATTACCAAACTAAACTAATCATTTATGCACTTGCAATCATAGTTATCAAAACCAGTTCAGACTAGTTGAGTAGCTGGTCAAACTGATCTAACTAAGAATCAGTGATATAACTGGTCTAAGCTGGTGGTTGGATTGGAAATGTTATGGAACCAATGTGACTTGGTGTAATCCAGCAAGTTTTTTTCCCTAACTGAACTGGTATTCTAGCATGTTTTTTCAAGTAAACTAATACATTGTAGAAAAAGTTGGAATTTTATACCATATATTTTTTTAATAATCGTTTTAAAGTATGAAACTTAAAAGGTTGTTTCAGCTTAACCAGTAATCTTGAGTCTTGGATATGCAATTGTGTTAAATACGCGCTTTTTCATTATCTATTCTGCCTAGCTCAAATAGAATAATTTCTCATGGAGGATATTTGTGGTCTCTTACATAAAATAAAAAATTACTAGTCATGAATTTTTTTTATAATGTATGATTTTATGCTAATCAAGCAATAAGTCACTGGTTTGTCCAATGATCCCGAGCTGTCTATGTTTGATAATATTGCTTATAATAATCAACTAATATATAACCACAAAGGCACAAACAAAATTAACAATTCATATATTCAAATTCACCATTTATCAAACAAACCGTATGCTTTTTCGGCTCATTGTAGGAAGAATAATCACCCGTCTTTCAAAATTGAAGCAAGAAGAAAAAATAGGGGAAGGTAAAAAAGAATACCATGGAAAGAACAAGGGGTGAAATTCCAGAACGAGAAAAATAGAGAGTGATAAACTCCACCATCGACGTCTTCCCATTTCCTCCTCAACTCAAATTACCAACACTGATCACCGGAACAGGCAAACTATACAACAACAAGAACAACAACAACTACAAAGAAACAGAAACAAAAATAAACAATTGATTAGTTAATTAACTAAGGCTATGTTTGGAAAAAAATTGGGAATATATGTTTAGGAATTTTAGTGCGTATTTGAAATTCTAAAGCACAAAATGAAAAAGGGAAAAATTGTTACATTGGTTGGTTAGTTAGTTACTGGTGGAGTTGAAAGAAGCGGCATTGGTAGAGTGAGTGGCGGAGTGAGAGAGTGAATTTGTAGAGAGATGATGCAATGGAGAGGAAAGGGAGGAGAGAGCAATAAACTGGAGGCAGACTGACTTTGAGCATAGGTTATCTTTAACTCACAAGTGTTTTTGAGAGTTTTCTATAAAAAATATAGAACTTTTTTTCAGTAGAAAAGTTCTTAAAAGCACTTCTCAACTTCTCCATCCTCAAAGTCTTCTTTTTGGGAGATATACAAAAACATCTTTAGTGGTAAATCTTAAATTGGGATCTTAGACCACTTTTTTGTGAAATCCATAGTGTCATGTAGGATTTTTTTAGTGGTAGATCTCATTTTGAGACCTTAAGGAGAGAGAAAGAGGGAAAAATTATTTTGTTTGAACATTGTGTAGATCTTGAAGGTATACAAAAATTCATTCTCCATGTTGTAAATCTTTTTATCTCATTTATTTGGAGATTTAATGAAGATCAGATCTTGAACTTAAGATTTTTACTCAAGATCTAACATTTTAGATGCTCTAAGCTTGGCTAAGTAAATGATGAAGAAAGAAGGAAAAAAAAGGATAGCTAGTGAGTTTAAATTTTCTATTATTAAAATTAATAACTAATATTTATTAATAAAAAAACTAAATGATAGTGTCTGAATCTAAAATAATAATCGTTAAAAATTGAAACAAGACTTAAAATCATTATTATGATGCTAGATCTGAAGTTTTGGTCAAAATCTAATCTATGTTAGTCTTGGATTGTTGTGTGGCAATGTGGTGGTACAATGGTGTTGTTTGGTGGATGGAAGTTATGGATTTAATTTATTTATTGATGACGATTGTAATGTTGTAGATGTTATAAATTTCAATTAATGATAGTTGATTTGTTTATGTTGTACTGATTTTTAGTTGTCACTATTTTAAATTAATTATTTCAAAGTTTAAAATTAATGACACACTAATGTTTGCTAATAAAATCAAAAGAAATGAATAAAATAAAACTTTTAAAAAATAAAGAATGAAAATGAAAATTTCAGAAACCTAAATAATGAAAATAAAACTTTTAAAATTTAATATATCATAATAAAATAACACTAAATCATAATAACAAAGTGACTTTTAATGTAAAAAAAAAAATAAGTATGATATTTTCTTCTCCTTGTCATTTCATTTGTTTAGGACCTTTTTGGCCTCACACTACCCTAACATAGGGACTACACACTTCACAGCTTGTGTTGATTCGCAAGGAACTAACTACCAAAGTCAAAGTTATGTAGTAATACTTCTTTTAGGTTTAATTGCTTTTTCTCTTTTCTTTTCTTAAATTTATACAATTTTGGGAATTGGGTTTTTAAAGTACTTAATTTTGTAAATTTTGTCCCATTTTTTTTTGAAAAAATTGCAGATTGACTTAACAATGGTGATGTAAAGGAAACATTGACTCATTTTTTTCCCTTAAATGTGATGGTATAAAGAAATAACTACTAAAAAAATATATTTAATTGTAGTGATTTAAAATTAAAACATTTTTTTTAAATTGTGAAAGTTTAAATATGTTGAGACGAAATGTTGCAATGTTTTGTAAATTTGGAGTAAAATTTACAAAAATAAAATTGAGGGCAAAATTTACAAAATTAGGTGCAAATTTGATGACAAAAAGTGAAGTTAAACCTATCTTTTAATAGATTACCTTAAATTTATGAATAAATAAAATTTTAGCCTGAACTTATGTTTGGATAAATCCGAACCACGAGAAATTGTGAGTTAAAAAATTGTAAAAAATTACAAAACAAACGTCACAAATTGAAGAAAATAAGTAATTTGTGAAGATTTTTCTATAATTTGTGATAGATTTTAACTCCAGCAATCCAACCACCACAAATTGTAGAATGAAGGTTCATATATCTAAACTTAACTTTAAATCAAAATTCGACATATTTCAATTTTACCAGAAAACAAATATTCTAATATTTATTTCAGGGATGAAATCTGAATATTTCTAATAATATTATGAGGAAAAAAACATATTTATCCTTAAAATAAATTTTATTCAAATATCACATAGAATATATTATTTTAATTAGGTCTTGCCATTGTGTAACCACTAGTGCCTCACCCCAACTTTACGAAAGTATTTATTTCTTCAAAAGTTATGTTAAATACAAAATAAATAATTAAGGATTTTAGTTCAGGTGGTTGAACATTGGTTGAATATTATACATAAGTTGTAGACCTTTTAATATCTCAATTCCATCAAAATATTAATCCATGATAATTTTAATATTAGTGGTGCTTTCATGCAAATTCATATTAATTTTGACAAATATTTAAATATTTCATGATGATATAATTATTCTAATATAGATTTGATGATTAGTAAAATAAAAATTGATTTTTTATAACATTTTTTCTCAAATACATTCACAATAAAATAATCAATTGTATAAATTATATTTCATCACGTGACATCAAATAATTGAATAGTCAATTGAGAATAATAAATTGTATATTATTAGTTTCTATATTATAATATATAAATTTTAATTCTGCTACTTATATATATATATATATATATATATATATCTTATATACTATAGTATATAAATTTTAATTTTGGTTAGATTTTGTGACATTAAAGTTGCTCTCTAGGGCTTTAATTCAAAGTTTTATAGCCTGTTTGTAATGCTTCCTCAAATGATTATCATGGTTTCTGAATAATTAATTATTTAGTGAGAAAAAGTATGGTTACAGAATGCTTTTACTTTAATAAGCCAACATGTAACCGCCTTCTCCTTTGCTTTGTACTTATTATTTATTGAAATTCAATTTGGTTTCATTCACTTCTAGCACTCTTAAATATAGTGTTGCTTAGTTTAGTTTAGCCATTAGCCATTAGCAATTTGGTGAAGAGCATTGCACTCAAAAAGTTATTAAAAGCAGTCGTTGATGGCTTCAGAGAGCTTAAGGTTGTTGCATGAGGTGAATCTCGGTTGTTTCGTGTAGTTCTTAAAAATTAAGAATGCTTGTACTTAACATACATAGCTACCAAGTGTGATGCATCCTGCATATCACTACTACAAAACATATTTTTTAAATGGGTTGTTTTATATATACAAAGACGGTTTATCATTTGTCTTTATAATGTGTGACATTATAAGATAACACTTTCCAAAACAGATCATTCAATCGTCTTTGTAACAAACCATTTTAAGACTGTTCCTCCGATAAAAAGTTTTAGTATTTGCACCTCAATTTTTGCTTAATAATTTCTTTATTTGGCCTTCCAAAAAAACTAAATATAATTTCTAATTTTAACAATTATAATAAACTAAAATATTTTTCTCTTTTTTCTTATGCAAAAGGCATCCGAAACTGTCGGGTTTCATTTTTATCATGACGCCTATATTTTAAATAATAATTAGTTATAATTAATTATGATAAATACTATTTTTTATTGCTACATACTTGTATAAATATTGTTTCATTCCCTTGAGAATAGGTGTTATGATATTAGTATTAGAAAAGCAAAAATATTTTCAGTTAACTAAATATTTCAAGAACATGAATAAAAGAAATGTAAATTTAAGAGTTCTAAGTAAATGCTAGTTAGATTTTTTAAATCTTTTAAAGTCTTTCTAATTAAAGTTTTTAAATATTTTTAAAAGACATATGATAAGTGCGTAACACTAATATTGAATTGTATGAAAATAAATCGTAATTTTACTCATTCAAATATAAAATAAAATAAATATTGAATTTTATGAAATTGATAAATATCGTAACAATATCTTTAAGTCTTCAAGACTTCAAATCACTACTTCATCACATTAAATATTCAGATAGATAAAATGTTGAACATATAAACTTTTGAGATAAATTGTTATGAAAAGATAATTAATCAAAATATTGTAATTATAAATGAATAAAATTATTAAATTAATAGAAATAAAAATTACGTGAATATAATTTTTTTCAAAAAAATATTATATAAAATACAACACGGATAATTTTTTTACTATCTATATATATAAATTTATTAAAACCAAAATTACACTTGAGAATGAACATTTTTTATGAAAGTAAGTAGATAATTTTACACCTATACAATCAGCTTTCAAGCTCAAAGTCTGAAGTCATCAAACTAATATTTTGAAGATCATAATTTGCGAAAATTTTGTATTGTGTTTGTATTTGATTCAAACTCATGATTATTTAATATTTATATCATCTATAGATATAAATATAGTATAATCATTGTTCTTTTTGTTCTCTTTGGTACAATTGGTACCTTATGTAAAAATGGATATGGCCTAAACATGCAAACAAATGAATATGATTTTCAAGAAGTTTTTCATAATCTATGGTAATTATCTCAAAATTGATTCCTTGTATTTATAATATTTATCTTTCTATAAAATACTAATCATATTCCTTATAATTATGCAGAATTGCACACTACAATAACAATGTTAATTACATTTTGAATTGACACTAAATATATTCTAGTAAGTGCTTTTAAAAAATGATGTTCTCAAATCTAGTACTCTGGCTTCTAACTCACAAATTCAATAATTATTGACAATATATTTTCTAATACAAAATCTAAAGAAGGATATTGTTAACTATTATATTACAAAATTTGTTGATAAATATTCTTAAAAATATATATTTGTGCCGACACTAATCAGTCA
>PYAF01005577.1:165321-177871 GCA_007407185.1 Glycine tomentella
GGGTTATGGATGATGACAGGAAAGACACTTATGGTGTGTTTGCAGACCCTGTTGATCCAGAAGAGGTGTGTGGAATTTTTTTTTCCTGTGAGTTGGTAATCTTGCTTTTGGAAGACACCCGAGTTGGAAGTTTAAATTCTGTTTTTGACATGTAGCTTCCTGATTATCACGATGTGATATCCCATGGACTTTGCCACTGTGAGGAAGAAGTTGGGAAATGAATCTTATACTACCTTAGAACAATTTGAGGTAGGCAAACTTGTCTCAGTTGGTCATTGTTGAAGTAGTTTTCTTTGTTTGTTTGTGATTTTAATTGTTTTGCAATTTGGTACTGGATTTGGTCCTTGGATGTTGATTGTGCTCTTCTACTGAGATATTACTTGTATGTGTTTGAACTTGATATACCTACGACGCTCAGACTTGAGAGTTGGGACTCAAATTTAGGCATAGCATATCCTGCTGTCTTTTGTTTAATGGATTCAGCAAGGATGATTGTTGTCAATGATTTATCAGACTATCAGCAAAAAAATGTGGGTTGTTAGCAAGAGTCAGCCACATGTAGTTAGTACTTAGCATGTAAAGAAAACATTTGGAATGGTTAATTTCTTGATTGATTTAGCATATTATTAAGTTTCAACAGGTATTTTGTAGTATTACTTACAGATGGTCATTGCATCATGTTATTAGGAAACTAAGTATGTGTTGCATAGTTTAATTTCTTATTGGTTGATGCATCATCCCATGTTTATTGTACTGTTAAATGAAGTCTATCAGGATTTTGCTAATACATGCTGAAAATGGCATATGCTACACTGTAACTAAAAAGTATCTACATTAACGTAGAGGATAGAAGAAAATCTTTTCATTTTGTTTTTTATTGTAACCTGCTTGGTTGGCCTTAAATCGTGGTAGTCTAACACTCTAACTTGGTGTTAATATTACAGTTTAGCTTCATGACGTACTATAATTTGTATGGGGGAGAAATTGATTTTTTTAATAATTTGTTTGTCTCTCTGCCTATTGTGGTTTTTCTCCGTGCTGACAATTTTTAGATGCTTTTTAAACATTTGCAATTATGATGACAATATTCAAGAAATTTGAGAATGAACTTGCTCCTCTGCTAATAGATCCCTCTATTACATAAAATTCTAGAATATTGTTTCCTTTCTATCATCTTAATTGCGCATTAATTGTTTTCCTACTTGAATAAAAATTGGAAGACAATATTTACAAACACTGACTTGTGAATGAAATTGTTGAATGCAGAGTGATGTATTTTTAATTTGCTCAAATGCAATGCAGTACAATGCACCGGAGACCATATACCACAAACAGTATAAAGCTCAATGCTTCCCTATGTTCCCTTCCCAACAAACGTGAATCAATAATTGTTTTATTGTGCTTACTGTCTGTCCCTTATGTTTGTCACAGGCTCGATCTATACAAGAACTTGGACGGAAAAATTTTGAGAAGTTAAGGATTGGCTTTGACGCTTTCAGATTGAGCTGAAATCAGAACAAAAAGTAGGATCCAATTATTTGGTTAAGAACCAACCAAAGAAGCCACTTGCACGTGCCTCACAAGAACCTGTTGGCTCTGATTTCTCCTCAGGGGCAACTCTTGCTACTATTGCAGATGTACAGCCAACTTCCCATCTGATGCAAAGTGGTAGATGTGAGAGGTCTGGCAATATTGGTGGTATTTTGGAGGCAAATGCTTTCTGGATTGATGCAAATCAAGAGAAAGGTGAAGATGTTTTGTCAGGTATGTCGGTAATGAGAACAAGCTATTATCTTTCTCCCCTGTTACATTTGCCCTCATTATTCCTATACATTCTGTTAACGGAGGATACTTATGTCAAAAGCTAGTTATTAATTCCATTTTGGTTGTGTTGATTTATTGTTTCAGGGAAAGGTCTGCTCTCTAAGTGGGGAAGGAAGGTCTTTGTGCTTGACGAAAGTCGTCGTGCATCTTATAATATGTCCAATCTACCAATTGCTAGATCAGATTCAATATTTATGACCTTTGAGAGTGGAATGAAGCATCTAGTTACTGTGTGTATCAAAATGACTGAATTCTTTTCCTTGTAATGTTGTCTTCTTTTTACTCATATTGTCAAAACAAAACATTACAAATTGTAATTTCTGGATACAAGTTGGACTTCATGCAGAATATTCCTATGCTAGGCCTTTGGCTTGTTTTAGTGCATCTCTAGGTCCTATGGCTTGGAAAACTGCTTCCCACAGGATTCAGCAGGCACTGCCGGATGGATGTAAATTTGGTCGTGGTTGGGTTGGAGAGTATGAAGCACTTCCAACCCCAATATTAATGGTTAATAATTGTGTCCAAAAAGAAATCAGTTTGGTTATGAAGTTGCATTCCACTACTGAATTACCAAAGGCTGACGAAATTTGTAAGAATGTGGAACCTGTTGGTTCCAGATGAACTCAAGAGGGGGGATGAATTGAGTTTTATAAAATAATCCACAATTTAAAATTAAACTCATCAATAATATGGAGATAAAAGATAAAGAAGACACAATCAATTTTAACGTGGAAAATCTAATTGGGTGAAAAATCACGACGTCCAAATTGGATAAACAATCCAATGAACAACTCTACTATGATAATTTTGTGTACAAGAGTTCCTAGTATCCTAGTTTCCTAGTCTACCCTTAAACAACAATTATCCCAGCTGGTATTCTTATTTCCCAGCAAAAACCTCTAGTCTCAATTCACCAAGAATAGAGACAGACTGATATCCTTGTTTCTCAGTCAGACTGGTATCCTAGTTTTCCAGCCAAAAGTCGCACGTCTCAATTCACCAAGAACAGAGACAGAACTGGTATCCTAGTTTTTCAGCTGCGACCTCTACCAAAGTCAAAAAGAAGAATATAATAAAATTGTTACCTTTACGCTTCCATTCCTTAAGCAAATAAGTACATTTAAATCCTAATGGAGAGTTGAAGAATCAGACTTATCAAGTGCTTCTATACGATCTCACAACAACTCTCTCAATGATGCAAACATAAACTCTCTAAAGCTCTAATATTATGTGGAATGGAATGCATACTCTGAACACCAAAATATGTTTCTATTTATACTAATTTAAATATATGATTTTAACCAATTTTTAAATGCAATCCTAAAGATATTCTATCATATTATCCAATGTAATCTTAAAGATATTCTATTCTATTATGCAATGGAATCTTAAAAATATTCTATCCTATTTTTGAATGCACTATTCAAAAATATTTTATCATATTTTTGAATGCAATCTTAAAAAATATTTTATCTTATTATGCAATGTAATCTTAAAGTAAAATATCTTGGCAAAATCAATCTTCTAATCTCCTTACATAAAATCAAATAAAAAATAAATAAAAACAAATCTTCTTAATTCCATATCATCTTGAATGATATCAATCTTCATAATTTTTCAAATAATCTTCTCAATTATGTTGATATTCATAAATCCAGAATATCAGTAACTTCAAAATATCAAATAATCAAATAATTATCATCAGTGTAATAAATCTGATAATGCGACATTCATTGTTTGTTATCATCAAAACTTTATAAATCTTTTTATGCATTTGGGATTCAACAAATATCCAACAAAATCCAGCATCGAGCATCCTGTTAATGGATAGATGCTTGAGGGAAAACCCCCTTTTTAATGATGACAAATAATTAATGCCATGTACTAATTGATTGTACAAATATACTATAAATGCACTATGAATGAATGATTTTCTTTTCTCCCCTTTTTTTTTGAATCAAGATGATTATTTTTTTTTACTGTCATTCCCCCTTTTTCTTTTTCTTTTTCAACCAAACACCTCATGACACCTGTTTTAGAAACTATGCATACCCACAGTTAAAAGGTATTTTTTAATCAAAACACAAAGGGTTTCATATTGTAATTTATCAATAAAAATCAAAGTTAAGGCTCAAATAAGGTGACTAGGGATATAAAATACTGAAAGAGTTAGCTTGAAAGGCTCAAACGACCAAAGATGACCTATATCATTTTTAGTAAACTTATGAAACATTTCAAACAATGAGTCTTGAGCTTCAATCATACAAGTTCTAGATTGTCTGTCTCATAGAGAAAACACACATGCACATTATTTCTCACAACATAGCAAGTTCACTACAATATCAAGGCATTCACTTCAAAATTAATAATACAAGAAGATATATGAAGTGAACGATGTAATAAAGATAGGTGAATATAAAAGTGAGAGAAACAAGATAGTTCAACAAATATCATGAATGTCTATTCTTTTCTAAACTAGTCAATCATTGGGGAAAAGAAATTTGAATATATTAGTTGTGATTTATCAATCCTAGCTCTAGTCTTAATTTTTCAAATCTCTCACGGCTTAGGGGTTTAGTGAAAATATCAGCAACCTGATGTTCAGTATCATAGAACTTAAGTTCAATTAAACTAGTATCTGCACAATCTCTAAGAAAATGATGTCTGATATGAATATGCTTGGTCCTAGAATGTAGCACAGAATCTTCAGAAATGCAAATGACACTAGTATTATCACAGAAAATAGGCATACAACCTATACTAATACCAAAGTCAGAAAGTTGTTGCCTGATCCACAATAGTTGTGTGCAACACAAAGCCGCTGCTACATACTCTGCTTCAGTTATGGATAAAGCCACTGAATTCTGCTTTTTAGATCCCCATGATACTAAACATGAACCGAGAAATTGCACCATCCCAGAAGTGCTTTTCCTACCAACTAAGTCATCTGCAAAGTTAGCATCACTAAAAGCAAACAAATCAAAGTTAGCTCCTCTAGGATACCATAAGCTCAAATTACTTGTCCCTTTTAAATATCTTAGGATCCTTTTTACAGCTTTTAGGTGAGATTCTTTTGGATTACTCTTAAATCTAGCACATAATCCTACGCTAAAAACTATATCAGGCCTACTTGCAGTCAAGTACAGTAAAGAGCCTATCATACTTCTATACATAGTACAATCTACACTCTTACCATCCTTGTCTTCATGAATTCTATCACCTGTAACCATAGGAGTGTAATGTGTCTTTGAAAACTCCAATCCATATTTTTTTTGAGAAATTCTATTTTTCCTTTCTACCACTCCATTATGTTGTGGTTTATATCATGCTTCATGCAAAAATCAATAAATTTTTGGTTAGCAAATTCTCCTCCATCATCAAACCTGATAGAAGCAAGTTGATGTTCAAATAAATTTTGATTTTTTCTTGACAAAAGCTTTAAATTCATCATAAGTCTCATCTTTTGTTGCAAGAAAAATAGCCCATGTAAATCTAGAGAAATCATCAACAATCACAAAAACATATCTCTTACAGACCTTCTCATGACACTTATTGGTCCACACAAATCCATATGAATGAGTTCAAAAGGTCTAATAGTGCTTACTATATTCTTGGATTTAAAGGAGAATCATACATGCTTACCTCTTGCACATGCATCACATACCTTATCAATTTGAACTTTTATTGATGGAAGGCCATCAACCAGTAATCTTAAAAATATTCTATCATATTATCCAATGCAATCTTAAAGATATTCTATTATATTATGCAATGCAATCTTAAAAATATTCTATCCTATTTTTCAATGCAATATTCAAAAATGTTCTATCATATTTTTGAATGCAATCTTAAAAAATATTTTATCTTATTATGC
Source organism: Glycine tomentella (assembly GCA_007407185.1). Taxonomy (NCBI): domain Eukaryota; kingdom Viridiplantae; phylum Streptophyta; class Magnoliopsida; order Fabales; family Fabaceae; genus Glycine; species Glycine tomentella. Next base: position 171,020 of record PYAF01005577.1, read on the forward strand.
AATGCAATCTTAAAGCAAATATCTTGGCAAAATCAATCTTCTAATCTCCTTACATAAAATCAAATAAAAAATAAATAGAAATAAATCTTTTTAATTCCATATCATCTTGAATGATATCAATCTTCATAATTCTTCAAATAATCTTCTCAATTATGTTGATCTTCATAAATCCAAAATATCAGTAACTTCAAAATATCAAATAATCAAATGATTATCATCAGTGCAATAAATATGATAATGTGACATTCATTGTTTGTTTTCATCAAAACTTTATAAATCTTTTTATGCATTAGGGATTCAACAAATATCCAACAGAATCCAGCATCGAGCATCCTGTTAATGGATAGATGCTTGAGGGAAAACATCCTTCAATGCCAGATTTCGAAGGAAAGCCTTTCTTTGGTTCTGCTGGAGTAAGGATCAGTCCTCGTGTCAACATCCTAAATCAAGAGCAGAATGCCCAATCCAGGAAATTAGGCAATTCTGTTAGTTATCTGCTTTTTGGACTGCAACTGTTTTTATTTTTTAGTATTTCAGTTATTGTTCTAGTCAATAAGTGGTTCTTATATTTTAGGATCAAGTTAGGTTGTTAGGTTGTTATCCAATGTTGTTGAAATCTTGGTAATAAATAGTTTTTTCTGTTTCATTTTAATATTATAAATGTAGTTGTTGCTAATGAATAAACGTACACCTTCAATTATTTTTCATCATATCTTCATCTTCTCCTTCAATATATATTTTTGTTCTCTCCAAGCAAATATTGTTTTTATTTCCTCTTGAAAATTTCCAACAATTGGTATCAAGAGCTTATTTCTTATGGGACCTGTGAAAATGGATTATGAAACAAGTTTTTCCCAAGTAGCTCTTCCAGTTTTCAATGGGGAAAACTATGATCTTTGGGCCATCAAAATGGAGGCTTACCTAGAGGCCTTGGATCTTTGGGAAGCTGTAGAAGAGGATTATGAAGTCCTTCCACTATCGGACAATCCCACAATGGCCCAAATCAAGAATCATAAGGAGAAAAAAAGCCGAAAAGCAAAGGCAAAATCATGCCTTTTTGCTGGTATCTCTATAACCATCTTTACTAGGTCATGACTCTCAAATCGGCAAAAACGATTTGGGACTATCTACAGGCGAAATATGCTGGAGATGAAAGAATTAGAAGCATGCAGGTGCTTAACTAAATGAGGGAATTTGAGCTTCAAAGGATGAAAGAGTCTGACACAATCAAGGAATACTCAGACAAATTGTTGGGCATTGCCAACAACATAAAGTTATTGGGCGTAATTTTGCAGATTCCAGAATTGTTGAGAAAATTCTGGTAACAGTGCCAGAGAGGTACGAAGCATCTATTGCTTCGTTGGAGAACACAAAAGATCTGTCTAAAATTACTTTTGCAGAAGTGTTACTTGCCCTCCAAGCCCAAGAGTAGAGAAGATTGATAAGGGAAGATCATGCTGTTAAAGGTGCTCTTCTAGCCAAGAGCCAACAAGCTAAAAACTATAAGAAGAATCATCCAGGCAACAGTCAAAGCAGTGCAACTGATTACAACAAAGGAAAGGGTGAAAAGAAAAGTTACCCACCTTGTCAGCATTGTGGCAAAATGGGTCACCCTCCATTCAGATGTTGGCAAAGACCTGATGCTAAATGCATCAAGTGCAATCAAATGGGGCATGAAACAATCATATGCAAGAGCAAAAATCAGCATCAAGAGGAAGAAGCTAAGGTCGTTGATCAAGAGGAAGAGAAGGATCAACTCTTTGTGGCCAGGTGTTCTGCAAGCAGCGAAGAAAGTAAGAGTTAGTTGATTGATAGTGGTTGCACAAATCATATGACCAATGACATGGAGCTTTTCAAAGATTTAAAGCTAATCAACATCACCAAAGTCAAAACAGGCAATGGTGATTATATTTCAGTCAAAGGAAAGGGGACTGTTGCAATAACAAGTAGCTCAAGTACAAAGTTTATTTCTAATGTCCTTTTTGTACCCGAAATTCAATAAAATCTGTTGAGTGTTGGCCAATTGATTGAAAGAGGCTTCAAAGTTACTTTTGAAGACAATTTTTGCCTGATTAGAGATGCAGCTAACCAGGATATCTTTAAAGTAAAAATGAAAGGGAAAAGTTTTGCTCTAAATCTGTTGGTGGAAGAACAAGCTGTTTGTCCAATCAAAGAAAACATCACAGAAGTTTGGCACAAAAGGCTCGGGCATTATCACCACCAAGGGTTGCTGCAACTGAATTCCAAGAAAATGACAGCTGATTTTCCAGAACTTGATGATCACATACCAACATGCAAGGCTTGTCTATTAGGAAAGCAAAAAATATAAGCCATTTATGAGGACAGCAAAAGAAGCCACTCTTAAGCTGCAGTTAGTCCACACAGATATATCTTGATCTAAAAAAACTCCTTCATTAGCATATAATCGATATTATGGAGTGTTTTGGAAGTTCAAAAAAATTAGTAGAAAATCAAAGTGGCAAGCAAATTCAGATTCTAAGATTTGACAATGGCAAGGAGTACACCTCAAAAAAATTCAACCAGTTTTGTGAGAAAGCTGGCATTAAGCATCAGAAGATCAACTTTACAAAATCACTTCTGTTAGTAAGTTTAGATTCGAGTTTGCAGATCCTAAAGCAAGGAGGAGTGTTAGTTATCTGCTTTTTGGACTGCAACTGTTTTTATTTTTTAGTATTTCAGTTATTGTTCTAGTCAATAAGTGGTTCTTATATTTTAGGATCAAGTTAGGTTGTTATCCAATGTTACTGAAATCTTGGTAACAAATAGTTTTTTTCTGTTTCATTTTAATATTATAAATGTAGTTGTTACTGATCCTTCAATATATATTTTTGTTCTCTCCAAACAAATATTATTTTTATTTCCTCTTGAAAATTTCCAACAAATTCTGAGAGCGAGAGTTTGAAACAAGTGGAGTTGAATTCTTTACCCTCAAGTAATCTGAATAATAAGGTTCTGGTTGCAAAGTTTACAAGTAATGCTCCTGCAGGTAATTCTCTTGGAGCAGAGTCCAAGCCCAGAGAGATGGTGCCACGGAACATGTTCAACAGCCAGATACTAATCTAGTTGTTAATGAAGAGTTGGCTAATGGAAAAGTCATAAATACAAGTTTGAATAGACAGGTGACTGGTTCTTCACCTGAAAGTACATCAAACCAATCAAGCAGAGCAGCTCCTGCTGTTGTGCGTGGGCAGGGTCCTAGTGACCCAGTTCAGTTGATGAGAATGCTCGCAGAAAGGGCTCAAAAGCAACACAATTCTTCCAATCATTTGCTTGTTGATACTCCTCCAGTGACACTATCAGGTCCATCTGGACAGAGAGATGACTCGGGCAATGCTTCAGCAGCTGCCGAGGCATGGATGTCTGCTGGGGTAGGAGGGTTTAAACAAGGACCCAGAAATTCTAGTTCCCCCAAAAATCATATATATGCAGATTCCTTGTACAACTCAACAAGAGAGTTCCATCAGCATATTTTAAGAATTCGGGGGGAGTTTCCCCCTGGTGGAATGCCTTTCCAACCATTTCAAGCAATTCCTGTTCAACCTATTCATACAGGTGCTGTTTCACTGTTTCCCAACCGGCCTATGGTTCCTCAGTTAACATCTGTTGACCAATCTAGATTTCGAATTCAGTCCCCTTGGCAAGGTCTTAGTCCTCGTAGCCAGTCAAGGCAGAGAAAGGAAGCCCTTCCACCTGACTTGAATATTGGTTTTCAATTTCCAGGGTCTTCTGCAAAACAATCTTCTGGTGTCTCTGTTGACTCACAGCAACCAGACCTAGCTTTGCAGCTATGATGAGGCATTGCTGTCATGGTATGGATGTTTCCACTTGAATTGGACTAGTCATGGAATTTGCAGCTCATGTCAAGGAATCTTGAATTTTGATCTTGAAGGCTTGCATAGTAAATGCGAAAATGCCAAAGTCTACCCGGATTGATGACTACTTAAATTTGTATGTATATCTGAATTGGTGGTATGGCATCACTTCTTAATTGTGCTATTATTTTGTACACGAGATTTACATGTTACTAATGGAAAGCGATTGCTTTTGTCTTTTTCCTTATTTTGACATCAGTTCTTAACTCCATTTCGTACATAAGTTCCAGGCCTATAAAGCAAAGACTTGTTCTCCTTTGATAAGGTATTCTTTGAAAGTTTAGCAAATTATATTATTGAGCCATACCAATTTTCCATCTGGCACCCATAAAGTATTTCTTGTCTTTGAAGCACTAGTTAATTATCTTTTCTGCCGTTCTTAATCACCTGTACACAAACATGAGGATGTACATGTAGGAATGGAGAGAGAAAAATGTCCATTTCTCTTTTCCCCTTTCCCCAAAGGATAGGCTTAGGCACGCTAAAGCTTTACATGAAACCAAACAGCAGATGGTGGTTCCAAGGCTTTAAGGCACTTGATGGCAGTTACCAACAACGAAAATTTGATACGCTTTGGACATACAAAATTGGTTCTGCTTTGAAACTCTCTGTTGGATTTAGATCCTTTTTCGTTGTGATCCTTCCGATCCGTCAAAAGCATCACCATCACTAAAGTTCATTGAATCCTGAAGATTCAGAGAAGCAAAAGAAGACGCTTAAGGATGACAAAATCATGAAAGTTTCTAGCTCCATTGTGAAGAAGAATTTGCTTGTTGATTTTCTTTGTTTGTTGCTTGCCTTCTGGTTGATTACTATAAGCCACATTTGCAAAAAAATGTGTCTCATTGAACTAGTTGGAAATGCAAAATAATGGTCAACAATGGAGCAATTGAACTTGTAAGCCACAAAATTAGTTGCTAACAAAACATGTCAAACTGGCGAGGTTGCATGAAGTATAGAATTGAGGCAAGTCTTACAAACTTGATGATCCAAATTGTCAGGGTGAGGACCAGAAGATTTTGGAATTTATCTGATGCTCCTAGACTCCAACCAGTGGGATCAATGCCCCGTCAGAAAAGTTCAAACGTTATGTTATGACATTCTCTGGAATTTGTAATTCGGTGGCACGTGATGCTATTTTCTATATATACTCCATTAATTGTTACTTCTAGTCTTTTTATTGGGAATCTTTTGAGAGAAACTGTCGTCATCTTTTCTTTAATAAGGTTCATTCTAAATTGTTTAATCTATATGATATGCGCCCAACATATGGTCCTTTCCAAGCCTCTAAAAGCTAAAAATCATTGACAAATAACTTAGAATTGCATCATCCCTGTCATTTGTTGTGCTAATTTGAACATCTTTATAGCAGGAAAGTACACAATTCAAGCCATTTTTGGAAGCTCAGGTCAACCACGTCCCCAGCATGGAAACCCACGCCCCCAGTGTGGGAAGATGACTCTTTTTGCAAGTTCCTCTGGAAGTCCACGCCCGAGGCATGGGAACCCACGCCCCAGGCGTGGGAAGCTGCTGTCTGTGCAATTCTAAGAGCTGACAGAGGGCAAAATGGAAGTTTCACTTACCTCATATAAATACCATAACCATCAGCCTTCAATGCACGATTTTGGACGGAGAAAAATACAAAAAATAGGGTTTTAGAAGTTTGGGTTCCTTAGCTAGGGTTTTGGGAGTTGAAGACCAAGTGGGTATTCCTTCTTCATCTTCTTCTTCCTTGCTTCAGCTGGGTATGCCTCTTTTTGTATCTCAGCCACCCATTATGAGGTTTGGCTGAGCTTTTATTGTAGTTAGGGCCAAACACTTGATGTAAATTTCATTGGGATGTATTAAATGCTATATTTTCATTTATCAAAAGCTATTTTACTGCACTTTGCCTTAATATCTTCATCTCTTTCTTAGACTTAGCTAACCTAGGTAAGAGCTTAGAGCTAGGGTTCACAATAGACATATTGAGGCTTTAGTTTTGGAACTAAGTGTGGTAACTTGCCTTAAATTACCTAGACATAGGGATGTATGCTTGTGGCTTAACTTATTTATGTGTTTGTTTAATGCTTAACTTCCAGGAAATCACTAAGAGATTAGGGTTTTATTGTGGGTTAAAGAACTAAGTTAAGGAGAAATTAAGACTTAGTCAATATATGAGGAACACATTAGCTGAATAGCTTAGATAATTGAATATAGTAATTAATATCATTTCATTGGAAGGAACATTGAGTGTGGGTTGCCTTAACTACATTTCTTCATATATATATTATTCCCACTTTACATATTTGTCAATACTAATTGATGTTTACATTTAGTTTTTAGTTTATCTAGTACACACACAACAACAACAAACTTTATTCAATTTATTTATCATCCAACTTATAGATTAAGTTTATAATTTAGTTGGTCAAACAATCCTCGTTGGGAACGATACACTTATTTATCACTTTATTACTTGAGCGACCGGTGCACTTGCCAAGTACGCAACACTATACTCCGTTGGTATCTAATTAAAAGATTTTAAAAAAATGTTTTTTTTTAATTTTTAGATATATTAATTATTTTTTTCTTACACATTCTTATTTAATTATTCTCTCTCTAAACATTAATGAAAAATAATTAAGTGAATAAAAAGATAAGAAAAAAATATTATTTTAAAATGATAGTATAAATAATTAACAAATTTAATGTGATAAATTAAATTAATTACTTATTTAAAGAATATGAATTAGTTAAAACACTCTTATAATTAGAGATGAAGGGAGTATTTTTTTTTAATAAAAATATCCTTAGTGTAGATGGATTAATTGATTAGGTGACAACATATTAAGAGAATGAAATTTCAATAATTTTAAAGATAAATCTGAATTTTTTTTATACAAAATGTTAATTGAATACATTTTATATTTTATAATTCTTGTACATGTGAAGTATATAAGAGGGTCTTATATGTAAG
>PYAF01005577.1:177971-245435 GCA_007407185.1 Glycine tomentella
GATTAGGTGACAACATATTAAGAGAATGAAATTTCAATAATTTTAAAGATAAATCTGAATTTTTTTTATACAAAATGTTAATTGAATACATTTTATATTTTATAATTCTTGTACATGTGAAGTATATAAGAGGGTCTTATATGTAAGATTACATAATATTTATCAATAAGTCATTAGTCTAAGTAGTGTTGAGTTTGAATTTTTTAAGAAAGATTTGGAGTTGAGTCTTCCAAAAAAAATATAATTGAGAAGATAAATTCTATTAATAATGATGAATCATATTCTCCAATAGAAATTAGTTATTGAGAAGATTGATAGATAATTCACGCTAATAATATACTTAAAAAAGTTCACTTAGTATTTAATGAAAAAAGTGGATATCTTTGTTACCTTTTAAAATCTTTCCCTAATATGAATTTATTTTATAACAATAATTTCTTAATAAATAAAATCTATTTAAGTTTCAATATTCTAATCTCAGTTTTCGTATTCTTCGCAGAGCAATGTTATTTATACAATAATTTTTTTAACAATTCTTACACATTAACTTTTTTGTATTTTTTTTATCACATAATTTATCGTATTGTTCTCTGTTAAGCAAGTGGTTAAGGGGTTCAAATTCCAACTCTTGTGTATGGAGAAAATCAGGTTGAAAAAGAGACAACCCACCAGCTTTAAGTCTTGATGAACGACTGGAGATACTTTTTGCAATCATATACATATAAAAAATATAATTTTCTATTTTCTTATCTCTCTTATATACTACTATAATATATCGTAAAAAATAGACTGATACAAAAAACATATATATCGTATATATATTTTTTTTATATCTTCCTTGTTTATAATTTGTAAAATATTGAGGTATACATTATTTGCTGCGTGGAAAAGAATCACTTGCTTTTGCCAATCAGTCAAGACAAAATCAATAAGGAACTACTTATGGATAAAAGTCATAGAACGAAGCAAGAAATTAGTAGGCACACTATACCCAAAGCAAAATTTTATTTTGAAAGAAGCATTAGCCAGTTATTAGAAATTTTTCAAAATTAAAATTAATAAATTCTTGTCTATTATCAATAATGTCTCAACAAAGATTAAATAAATTGACTTTATTATTATACAATCTAAAAATAGTAAAATGACATGTGACCATTCCTTAAAGGTCACTTTACATATATACACCCCATTGTCACATTAAAAAGTATATATATTACACCAAGTAATTCAAATGGGTGTAACTATCTTATCATATAATATCTCAATAAGTTATCTACTAATTGTTACTTATTTACAAGTAATATTATATCAATAAAGTACACATTATCTCTTATTCAAAATATAGATAATTGCTTGCTATTATCTGTTATTATTATCTTATCAATAGATTATCTACAAACAACAGCCTAAGGTCCATACTCCACGTTATAAATATAATCATCCAGGTTCTCTCTAAACACACTTCACTTCACGCTTCTATCCGTATAGAACTTGAATGCATTACTCAAGTCTCTCATTCTTTATATCTTGACTGAGTTCTCACACTTAGTCCTTTTCTAAATTGATGTACTTACTTGAGCGTCAGAGTGTTTTTCCTTTGTTTTGTAGGTCTCTCCAGTGTTTTTCCTTTGTTTTGTAGATCTCTCCTCTAAGCAAAGCCTACTCACTTCCTAACGACACAAGATCTGGAGTCCACTAAGGCCACATCTAGTCCACACGTGAAATTTCCAGATTTTAGTAAGAACAATTATCAATTGACACTACTACAAAAAGAAATGTTATACGAAATTGATTATAATAATTTAATAAATGATTTTGCATCCCAAAAAATCTAAAAAATTAATTTTAAATGAAATATGAATAATTTTATTAAGTATTTTATTAGTTTAGAAAAAATTCCATTTTTTTTAAAATGTTCTATTTTAAAGTTCGTTTTAGACCTATCAATAGGTTGGACTAGTCGCGTTAATTCAACCAACTGAGCTAATAGGTCAATTATACTAAAAGCTAATTAATGTTGATACATATAACATTAAATTTTTTAATGTATATTTAATACACGTATAAGTTTACATAATAAATTTTGTAACAATTAATTTTGATATAATAATTAAAGTATTTTTAAATATAAAAATCATAGTTTTAAATAAAAATCATAATTTTAATAAAAATTTGCAGGTCTAATAAAAATTATATTTGTATTTACAGGTTAAATTAAAAATTATATCTATATTTATAGTTTATTAAACCTGCAAATTTTTATAACCTGAAGGTCACATGTTTGAAACCTACATGCGTCATTATTTGGAAAAATATTTTTTAACTTAAAAAAAAAACTTACTTACGGATTGGGTCAATCCGTATGGACCATACGGATTACCCAATCCGTATGACTTAAAATTATTATACCTGGAGCATTGTGTTAATAACCTGAAGGTCACATGTTCAAAACCTACATGCGTCATTATTTGGAAAAATATTTTTTAACTTAAAAAAAAAAACTTACTTATGGATTGGGCCAATCCATATGGACCATATGGATTATCTAATCCGTATGACTTAAAAAAAAAGTTACGGATTAACGAATCCGTAAGATTCATACGGATTCACGAATCCATAAGAATCTTATGGACTCATGAATCCGTGCTTGTATAACGTGAGGGTACTTTGGCCATTTAAAAAAATTGGAATGGTGTATGAGTCTTTTTCTGGGTGTATAAAGTTTTTCCCCACAATGCTTGTTGCTCTTGGATTTTTTGGCTTTGTACTTCTTCCTATCTCTAAGCATGCAAACTTCACCTTCGCATATAAACTCTTTGGATTCTGAGGACTCAGAGAAGCAGGAATAGCGAAAGAAAGACAAAGTCATGGACTGATAAAGCTTGAAGCCAGGTACAGGAAAGAAAAAATTAACAAAGTGGCTTGCTTATTTATTTGCATTCCTGATGTGATGCTATAATATGAAATATATATAATATACTAACATGAAGACAATTTTGTGATGTGGTGGGTGACAAGTAGCATATGAAAAAGCATTAAAATAATGGTCAAAGATTGCACAATCTGTGAGTGTCAGCAATGAAAACAAATCTTGTTGCTTTGTTGACAACTTGTGAGGGACAAGAGTAGTTGCCAGGAAACACAGTTGGACTGGCATGGTGGCTGAAGTCAAACAACAATGGATGAATGTCAAATGAAGGACTAAATAAATTACCACTTTCTTCCTTGATGTAGGATGACAGGGTAGGGTCGGGGGAGTAAATAAATAAGAATTCAATTATATTTTTAGTTATATATATATATATATATTTTAAGTTTATTATTTTATTATTAAGTTAATTAATTTATATTTTTGAAAATTATAACAATAAAATATTATATATATATATATATATATATATATATATATATATGTGTTGTGACAAAAAATTGTAAAAAGATATAATGATGATGGATACTAATACAGATATAATTTGATATTTATTTTCCCTTTAAAAGTTCATATAATACTTGTACATGCTTAAAGTAGGTATTTTTTTGTCAAAGTTGAAACCGAATGATACTCATGGTATGAGATTATTTGTCATGTCTACATGAAGACAGTATATCCATGTTGTCACATTAATTTGTAAATATAATTTTCGAAAATATAATTTGTCACTTACATCAGTTTAAGTTTTTAACGCATGTGGAGTGAGTGATAATATCAATATATACAAAAATAAAAAAGATTTAAATATATTTGAGATTCATGATCCATCTCTAATATACTTTTTTGTTATGTTTAATTATTAATCGATATATTAAAACTTTTATTTTTATTTTAAATTACTTTCATTAAAGACATAACATCATCTCAATTCCTGATATATATTAATAACAACAAATTGTCACGTAAATAAGTTAATATTAGATTTCATATTTACACACTTACACTAATTCAACCCGAATACATTTAAAAGATGCATGATTCACCCACTTTGAAAAGCTAACTGAAATAATTTGTGACCTTCTTAATATGGCGTAGGTTTTAAGTAAAGAATTACAAAAACTTGATGCTCAGGAAAGAATTTAGGGAAACTTGCAGAATCTATCTTTTCTAAATGAGAGGGCGAATAATCTTCAAGGTATTTCGGAGGGAAAAGGAATAAAAAATAGAACCATTCATTCAATTGGAGATATATAAAAGCTCCATTTTCTTCTAAAGACTAGAAGTAAACGTTGGGTGCCTGCGTTACATATATTTTTTAATTTGATACACAAAAGTCTCAACAGGTAACATTTAATATTACAAAAACCTTTTCTATCTTAACATTTTCATTGTCATAATCTATTTCATTTCGGATTATACTTCCACACACAACACAAAAGCATGAAGTTAATTTATTTGTCATTTATTAACACCACGCTTTGAGAACCACTTTTATATATGGTTTCAAAATTGTTAAATCATCGGTCAAGTTGTTTAAGTTACGGCATTTAAATTATGAATATGATGATTCTATATTAATGCATAATGTAGTCTGCAATAATCGGTTCTCCTTTTATTTCTTTATTCCTTACCCTGCAAATTTATCAGGATATATAAAAGTAGTGGATTAATTTCCAAGCTATTTCATTACTTTGATCCTAGCTATGAAAGAAATAAAACATCACGTTTTAACTTGAAATCACTTTTTAAACCATTTCTAAACCATGCATTTTTCATCAATCAAAACGTATTTTCATGAATTAGAAATTTTCTACTGCACACACCCTTTTCTCCTCACATTCTCATCTTGTTCTTACATTTGGTTCATGGAAATACCATGGCTGTGTTGGTGGCTCTGTCTATGGATCAAGGAGGGGGGATTTTCAAGTAAAAAAAGCATCACTTTCTTCACAAAGTGCGCTCCTTTCTTTAGATCTACAAGGGTAACGAATATATATGCTTGACATTGTTTTCCACCCAATATTCATATGTTTAAAATGTTTTGTTTGGATAAATATTCTTGCCTGATGAGTCATTGTGCCTATGAATTTGTTGAGTATGATGTCAAGCATTTTAGCACTATACATGCTTCATTATTTCAATTATATCTCAATATTGTAAACTAGTTTTGAAAAGGTTACAAAACTAGAAACTAGACTTCTTGAGATTCATTTTAGACACAAATTTCATTTAAAAATGTCAAGTGTTTTGACCTCTCAAATGTTGTGACAAAATGAACCTAGTATCATTGAACTTTTTCCGACATGAATAAGTTATTTCGATGATTTCTCTTTTTATACAAAACTTTGGTAAAAGCCAAGCATAGATTTGAAAACTAAACTCTAAGGGGCCATTTGGAGTGATTGTCAGAGTTTTTTTTTTTTTTTTTTAAATGTAACTCTCAAAACAAAACATGTTTGATAAAAATAGAGTTAAAATTGCTGTTAAATTATTTTCAAAATACTTTTTATACTTTTTTTCAAAATCAAGAAAAAAGATTTTGTAAATTTGATTTTTAGTTAAAAAAAACATTTTTCACATTTGATAATGACATATTTTAATGTCACCACTACCAACATCGTCAATCTCAACGCCACCACTAATACCACCTTCGTCATCGTCATCACCATAATCACTACTAATTGATGTCATCATTAACACTGCTACCATGACCACCATCGATGTTACTGTTATTGTCATTATCATTACCACCACTATCAATAATACCACCTCTGTCATTGCCACCATGCACAACCACCACCAATGTCACTACAACTACCAATACCGCTATCACCATCATTGCTACCAACACCACTAATATCACCTCCGTCAATGCCATTGCCACTACCACCATTAACATTGTGATCACTACTAGTATTTCTACTGTTATCACCTTTGTTGATGTTAACACCATTATCACATAAAAAATACTTTTAAACTAATTTTAATACAATATAAAACTTTTAAAATGAGTTTAATTAAAACTAGTCATATTTTATTGAAAATTGATTTAAAAAAATTTGAAACTAAAATTAAAAATTGATTGTTATTTTTAAAAATTTCAAAACTCAATTAAAAATACCCAAACATGACCTAAGTTTTCATTTGATGAGGTCCTTTTATTAAAAACCCTTTCATTTGAGTGTTAAATATATATCTGAGGACGTACTTGTGATAAAAGTGACTTTATTATCTAATAAACGAATGTTAGTTCATATATATATTTTTTTACAGAATGTTAATGTCTTAAGGATATATACTGATTAAAGAATTAAAAATAAAAAACTATTTTATGAAATTATATTATCATAATTTTTAATTTCTTAATTTCTTAATTAGTACTGTAGCTGCCTCTTTAATAAAACTCTTAATTAATTATTAGGCCGTCGTTTTTTTATTTATTATTATTTATATAGTCTGCTGCTGTTGGTAATGAGAAGCTAATAGAAGAGCCATTACTTCAGCTTTTTGTAAAAGCACAGTGGAGTCCATTTTAAGTAAAAAGGCAGACATACCAACAAGCAACTATACATTGACATATATTCTTGCTGCTCCATTCAACATCTATATATATATATATATATATATATATATATATATATGGATCCATTGGCAATTCGTTATATCCATCTTAATTTACCCGGCGGTTTTGACAATTGTAAGGTCAATTAGGTTATTGCCGCAACAATTATTTAATCAGATTAATGCAACAATTAATTTAAAATCAATTAAGTAAAAGCAATTAATAGAAGTTATTTCAATAAAAACATGACGTCATCGTCATTTTCCTTTCAAAATCATATTTATTGATTCGTTATATATGGTACGTATCCACGATACATAAACGAATGCCACGATACCACAACAAGCCTCTACGATCCAGATAACATAAAGAATGACAGGTAAAGACAAAATATATCCATACAGATACAACAAGAGAATCATAAGCCACATATATCAATATATAAACATCATCAAAACAACAATTGTGACTATACAAAAGAATAGACACAATGTGCCATGATCTCACAGATTACATCCTCACAAGAGGGTACAATACGTACAACATCTGTACATCACATCCATACATAATCCAAAATATGTGTACACACACATCTTCCCTTCTAGGGGTACAAAATACATCATAAACATAAAATAATGAGCTACCATACTCTCAAAACACTGCCAAGCAGCTGCATAGAGTCTGTCTCTACTGGAGTCTCCCGCCCTGGGACCCATCATCTTTGCCAGATGTATCACTTGCAAAATATAATCCCCACACACGGGGTGAGATACAATCTCAGTAAGCTCAGGGTTCTTGGAGGTTTCTCCTCTCCCTGGCTCACTTCCATGATACATAACATCAAAGACATCACAACACCAGGCCTCCTGGCCCTCATAACAACACATACATATTCTCTAGCTCTAATGTGTATATGCGGTACTACGCCCGCCAAAGATGCATCATCATCAGCATCAGGACTCTCGGTCCTCAGTGTGAGACCGGAACTCACACCCGTGCCATCCTATCGGGAGCTACCCCTTTACACATGAATGCACGTATATGGCACCTTGGTGAATAGGCTTCAACTGTGATGAGACCACCTATCTCTGGTGTTAAGGGATTATACACCCTTTACGTGAGCAAACCGACTAGGAGTTGCGCTCTACTCTTAGGGAGGTCCATATTTATCTAACTGGCCAGAAGATCTATCCGAAAGGCAACCAAACACAAAGCACAGAAACATGCATACATATTATCATGAGGAAAGCTGTAACATTCAATTCAATGCATATGAATCATGTATGCAACCATCACTCCTTCGGAGTATGGTGGAACTCAAGCAGTGGGAAACACTCCCAAGAACAAAGAACTTACTTGACAAAACAATGTTTTACTATTCAATCCCTGAACTGTGGTCTCCGCTATCGACACCCTCGGTGTCACACCTTATACAAAGGCACACACAAGTAATCAACAACGATCCTCAACAGTTAGAAAGACAAGAAACGCGATAATTTCCATCTAAACCTCTTATTACATTATTTAATTTTCAGTTATAAGGACTAGTCACACAAATTGTGACTTACAGACCCCCAACAGGATCTATCTCAACCTAACCAAGGCACTAGAGTCTCTCCTAAGACTCCGCATAAGTCATTTCAAAGAGTTCATTAGTTCAATACTCTATTCAAGCCAAAACTCAAAGATTAACAATATGGCTAAAACGGTTACTTCAACACAATGTCATCGTTTATATAGCCTCCTGAGCACATATTGTACAAGCATCAAGGCTCATGCATGTCATAAAATCACCAATTTAACCAACATTCATCCTACACACACATTCTTCAGAGCCAAATTCCAAAGTTCCTAAAAATCATATATCAAAGCTAATCCTTCATCACAACAACCTCCTAATCATACTTTTCCAAAGGACCCAAGCCTAATTTCAGCTCTAACTCAAATGCATCACTATTCACCTCAAGAACAAATTCTTAAATAATTGGTAGAATTTGAGTTTCTTACCTCCAAAATGACAAGGAAGGTTAGGGACAACTTCTCCAACCTTGGGTGTCCTTAAAACGTCTCATTTCCCCTCAAAATCGAAGTTTTGTGAAGTTCTCTAGAGAACGTGATTTCTCAGTTTGATATTTTTAGGGAAAGCTGATGATGTAATCTAGCTCATAGGATGATTTCCTTCAAGTTTCATGTTGGAAGTGAAGTATTTTGGTCAATGGTTGAGTGGGTATGGAGCTTCCCAAGCTCAACAATGGTGGAAATGGCACGCGGAAGAAGAAGGTGAAGTTTTTGGGCCAGAATTCGCGAAAATGGCCTTTTATAGAGGTTCTGTCCGTGTTCCCGTACTAATCGTGCCAATTTCATGCTATTGGCACCAAATTTAAGTGGGAAATGACTTTCTAGTGCATTTCTGGCTCTAACTACACCAGATTCCAGAGAAAATTGGCCTTCTGGTGAACTCTGGTGCTAATGGCGCCACTTCTATCGCTACTGGCGCCACCTTGGCGCCAATGGCGCCGCATCTGGTGCTATTCACGATAGGAGCTAGCCGTCGCCAACTACGTCGCTAACGCTTTTTGAAACAGAATATTATAATTTAAATATTTTTTTTAGGTTAGGTCATTATAGGCTTCCCACTAAGCCCTTAATTTTATATATATTTATAAAAATTAACTTAAATTTAAATTATTGGATAATATATTTTATTATATTATTTATTATTATTATTTTGTTAGTAACATTATATAATTTTTATATATATATATATATATACATACACAGATATATTATAAATTATTTGAGAAGTTTATACTTCATTTAAAAATTAGAGAAAAATCAGTTTATTCCGTTTCCTTTAAATTTTAAAAAATCATATTAAAATGAATATAGTGATTAAATTTTATTAAAAAATATGATGTATATTTTAATGAAAATGAGAGAGGCGAGATTACACATTTTTCTTATCCTAAAATATAAAATTACTTTATACTTTTTATTTGAATCAAAATAAGTGAAAATTATAAAAGAAAGTGAATTGAAAAAAATATTATATTTATCTTGAACTAAATTTAAGATTTAGTGCGTATTAATTTAATATTATTCGTCTTAACTTTTTTCTCTAAATTGAAGATTTTAAAAGAAATACTAATAGAAAAATTAATTTCTTATTTAAAAAATTAAAGTATATTAAAAAATTAATCCTTTTTATATGTATATAATGTTTATAAAATATAATTAATAACACTTGCAATTGTTGTCATTGTCAAAAAAAATATTTAAAATTAATTTTTTCTAGATTCAATTTGAAATCATTTATATTGTAAGATATAGTAGAATAAATTATTATTGAATGAAATGTGAAAATATTGCTTGAATATTAAATTTTAATTAACATTTCTTTTAAAAAGTCAAAGAATAAAATAAAAATGAATAAGACTCACCTACAAAATTTGTCTAAGGCCAAAAATATATAGTTAGGACCAGTGTTCTAAAAATTGGATCGACTCGATCGGTCGGATCGCTCGAATTGAGATCCGATGACTGGATCGGGTTGAGTATGTCAATGCGGCACAATGTTACTCGGGCATGTTGATGATTCAGCCGTTGACCCGCGCAAACCGAACCAGGTCGTTATTTTAAAAAAAAAGTCTTTTGCCTCCGCGATCCGTGTTGCTTCCGTCTTCTCCCTCCAAGCACTCGCGTTGTGCCGTCTGTACTTGCGGTTTGGATTTCGCAAGGGAAGGGCGCAGGGTTTTGCTTGTTCGCCTGGGGGTGGTGGTGGTGGGGAGTGGGTGTTTGTCTGTTCGCGACGCAAGAGGGGTTGTTTGTCTGTTTGGGGAGGGGGGCCCGACAGGGGTTTGACCGAGGTGCTTGACCCAATGGATTTCCGCCGGGGGGGGATGATGGTAACAAGGATTTTTGTTTGGGGGGCTGCTGTAATGAGGTTTTTCTTTTGGAAAGGGGGAGGGGGGATGGTGGGTGGATTGCAAAAATGAGGAGTTTTTTTTTTTTTTTTTGGGGTGTGGGGTTGCAGCACGCAGGTTGTTTCCAAGTTCCAAAAAGTAATGAAACTATTTTTTTAAATGGTTTTTTTTCTTTGTTTGAGTTTTTAAATTAAATGACTATTTTTTTAAGTCTTGAACTCTGTCATTAGTTACTAAGTGGTGTATGTAAGAGTGAATTTTTCTTTCTTTCTTAGACATAAAATTTGTTTAAAAAATATTCAAATTATTAATAATATTAATATAGAATAAAACTAAATTGAGTATAAGTATGTATTATTGGATAAAAATGGGTTAATGGGTGAGAATTGATATTCTATAATTTTTTATTGATGATTTTGTTTCTTGAAGTTAAACTTATTTAACTTATGATTATGATCTTTATTACTTGTTTGTTTGAACTTGGATAATGATTTTTTTTAATATTTTGATATCTAATTATCTAACTTATATTTTTTTTATTATAGATCAAGTCATGTGAATCAATTAATGATCCATCTATTTGACCACTCATCAGTCATCCAATATCTTAACCATGTCAGTGGACATCATGATGGATAAGATGATGTTCGTCTTCGTAGACATGACGGAAAACATTGAGGAGCTAAAAAGATATAGGCATCGCCACCCAAGCGTCTACGATCAATATAGATTATTTGAAGAGTTTTTGATACTAGAACGGATTGGGTTTCCCTTGACGAAGATGCGTAACATATTGGTGAGAATTTCTCACTTTTAAAAATTTCATGAATGAGTGATTAAATTTAGTAACAGATTTGTTTTTCTAATTCTGAAATCATTAAATTATTGCAACAACTTTTTGAAACCATATATATACAATGGGCTAAATTATTCACATAGTCGCTTATATTTAATTATTTTAGATTACAATTTGATTTCTTATTTTTTGAAAGGGGTAAAATGATCTCTTATTTTTATTTTAGGTTGTAATTTAGTCTTTTATGTTTTAAATGTTGCAAATGATCCCTTGAGTAATTATTTTAATAGCATGTTTACCCAGAAAATCTAAAAAATACTACTTCAAGGATAAACATGTTATAAAAAAATTTAATTAAAAGACTATTTTGTGCCTTTTAAAAAATAAAAGACCAAATTATAACCTATAATAAAAATAGGGGACCATTTTTCACTTTAAATGAAGGATCAAATTGCAACCTAAAATAAAGATAATAGAACAACATAATAATTTTAACATTAACATGGTGTAAAATTTCAACAAATTAACATTGTGTGACATAGTTAACAAATACAATGATATATGTAACATTTTAACAAACATGATGCACATAAATGATAAATGAATACCAGTGATTAGAATTTGATTCCTATCATTTTATACAGATAAATAGATAGATACTCAATTTGCATGGTGATACTGATCCATTTTATTTTGTTGGTTAGAATGGGATTGGCAGAGGTATAAATATGATATTAAATTAATTAAATATGGTAAGGAGTTAGTTGTGAAGAAAAAAAATGAAAACAACAACTTTTTATTTTTTAACAAATATTTCAATTTGATAATTTTTTTTAAATAAAAGAGATAAAGTAATTAGTAGATTAGTATACACTAAATATTTTAATATTTTATTTATTTTTATAAATTATGATATAATTCTCTTAATTGAAAAAAAATGTATATCCTATCTCTCTCTTTTTTTTTTCCTTTCTAAAACCTCATTTCCGGATATACCTTAGAAATAATAGAAAAATGAAAAGAGAGACATTACTAAGAAAACCCAATAAAATTGATATATTCACAATTCACTTAATTGTCTTGACAATGGGAAAAAAGTAAAGGAGGAGAAAAGAGCGAGAATAGAAAGAACACTTTAAATATGATCCTACTAAAATAATTTGTTTCTTTATACTATTAGAGAAAATAGACACGAGTGTGGCATATAGAAAATTTTGGGAGAGACTTTTCTACTATAAATGAGGTAGAGTTATACGTTGGGCTTTTTTTTTTTTTTTTTTTCTGCCAACAGATGTGATAGTTTTCCTTTATAAAAATTAATAACAAATAATTTATTATTGGTGGTCCCTAAAACTTAAACTTTAATTGTGCCTTAGTCTTGGATCAGTAATATCTTCTAATAAAAAATTATAATTTTATTCCTTAGCTGATGTTCTAAAAGTACTTATTATTATTATTATTTTTCTCTTGAACTTCTCTCATTCCTTAATTAGTAATTAAGTTTTGTTTAAAACCAATAAACCCAAGAAGAACTGCCTTATGTTGAAGAATTATTTTCGATGGTACAGGGGACATCCATTCTACTTAAAGAAGCCAAAGAAGATACAGTTGCAATTGAACTTCCAGAAATAAACAAAGTACATCTTGAAGACTTACCCAATCTAAGGAGTTTTTCCAATGGAAATATTATTGAATGGTCATCCTTAGAGAATGTGGTTGTCATGAATGGCTGCCCCAATTTAAAGAAGTTTGGTTTGGGAAAGATAAAAAGTTCACAATTAAAATTAGACATCATGGAAAATCAAGTGCAACATGGTATTGATACAAAAGTTACCAATCTTTTTGAATTATGGGTTAGTACTCTCTCAAGACACTATTTGTCACAATCCAAAAAATAAGTTTAATTACTCTTTTAGTTGGAATTATAAAGATTTTAAATTCCTAATATTTTATACTCAAATTTTTACCTTTTCAAATTAACGATCTTATTCTATCTAAAACTTTTTAAACTCCTTCAAATTTTAGTAATTTTTACTACATTTTTTTACTTTCATTATAAACTTCCAAATATTTAGTTAACAAAATGAGAATTTGAGATATAAAAACATTGATAAAAAGAACAAAATTTGTTTGATTTTAAAATAGAGGGAGTTAATTACCTTAAAGAAACATAGGAATCCAGGTTACCTCTTCCTAGGTTGTAGTGGATATTTGGATAGTCCTTAACGTTATGTTTGAATGATTTTCACTCAAGTTGCATAAAATGATAACAAAAGCCAAAAAATGTTACAGGATGATGAATTCTCAAAAATTACTGAGTACAATATTGTTGACAATGAGCAATTAGGCAAGACATTAAATAACCTTCAATCTTCGCATTTCACCAACTTGCGAGTGTTACGGGCAAAAAACTGCAGTGAAATGCTGAATACATTTCTGCATATTTTGATGAAGAAGGCAAACAAGCTTGAAGTTCTCAACATTGAGCAGTGCGAAACATTAACGTTTGTGTTTGAAGTTTATGATGTTACCGATGATGAGGTTGAAAATGGTAAATATTTCAGAGAGATTAAAGAACTAAAATTAATAGAACTAGATAAACTGGAATGTATATGGATTAAGATTTCAGCGGATGTGAATCCAGCAAGAGTGTATGGATTTCGAAATTTGCAAATGATACACATCAAAAGTTGTCCCTCTCTGTTGCGTATGTTAGAAAGTTCTGTAGCTGAAGAGCTTCACCAACTAAATGAATTAAAGTTAGAGGCATGCGAGACATTAAGAGAAGTAGTTGACATGCAGTTGGGATATGGATGAAAGGATAATTAAGTTCCCAGCACTGAGCAAGGTGGAGTTCAAGTCTCTCTCACGTTTGAGGTGGTTCTACAAATATCAATTAGAATTCCCAAGTCTGAAAACTTTGATGATTGAAAAATGTCCTCAGTTTGAAAATTTTGCAGCTGGCTTTGCAACTAGCAATCAATCGTCCATAACTGATGAGAAGTCTTTCCCTGAGCTAAATGAACTCAAGTTAGATAGTTGCCACAAGATGGTTGTTGTCGTGTCCTCCAAGACATTACAAGAGTTGAGGAATTTGAACAAACTCATTGTGAGTCATTGTAATGACTTGAAATGGATATTCAAGATTCGTGGGGAAATATCTAATCCCACAAAGCTCCTACAGGAGCTAGATGAATTGATTTTGATTGATCTACCTAAATTAACCCACATCATCAACATGGAAATTGCCAAATTCTATGAAAATCTGCAAATCCTACAAGTGAAGGAATGCAAGTCTCTTACTTGGTTACCAATGTCTCTAATGCTAACAAAAATGGAAATTTCGGATTGTGAGGCCTTGCAGAAAATTATCATCATCAATGAAGAAGAAGAAGCAGGAGGGAAAACCATTTTTTCTCAATTGAAGGATGTTACTCTTGAAAATCTGAAAAATCTTTCTGTTGTATTTCCTTCTACATCAGAATTTCCATCCCTAGAAACATTGAAAGTAGAAAATTGTCCTTCTCTGATGACTTTTGTTGATGAAGAGTTTAGCATGTCGAAAGATTGTCCAGAACCATCTACTTCAAACTATTTCTTCCCAAAAACAGTAAGTTTCAATTAAAAGTTTTAGATATAATTTTCATTATCGATCAAAGGCAATGGGCATGTGTGTGGGTGTGTGTGAAAATCAAATCTTCTCCACTTTATATTTTTACACATATGTCATGATATTTATTTTAATTACTATTTTTATAAATGATTGAATGTGAATATGAAATTGATTGATATAAGGGCATGCGGCATGCCATCGTACTGTGCTACACAATCAACTTTCCTTACTTCAGTTATACACTGTAGTTCATACTTTGTTTTGTATTCACCTTTGTTTCAATAGTTGAAAATTTCCATTTGTTCCTTGCAGTTGTCATTGGACAAATTGAAGGTACTATATGTAATAAATCAAGTTGCTGAGAAGCTTTGGCATTGCAGTTGTCCTAATGCATCATTTTGTGAACTAGAAAACATGACTTTGAGTAATAACAACAAATTGTTGAGTGTCATCTCTTCTAGCATGATCATAAGATTCAACAACCTGAAAAAATTGACTTTGGACAAATGTGAATTACTGACTGAGGTGTTCAACCTTGAAGATGACAAACCTGATCTTAATATTCAAGAAATGCTTCCTCGAGTGAGCGCATTAGCATTGAGTAACTTAAGAGGTTTGACAGGTGTTTGGAATAAGGAACCTCAAGTTCCATTTTTCCAAAATTTAGTGTCACTTTTCATTGTCCACTGTGATAGCCTCAAAAGTTTATTCTCACTTTCTTCTGCCCAGAATCTTGGGAAACTCAAATTACTCAGATTGTGTGGCTGTGATAAAATAGAAGAGGTGATATCTAGTGATAATGATGAAAATATGTCTATTATTTTTCCTAAAATTGAATGCCTTGTACTCAAGGATCTTCCAAAGTTGGTCAGTTTCTGTCAGCAGAGTGGAACTTTTGATTGGCCTAACTTACAAACATTGAGGGTGAGCAATATCCCAAGCATGGAAACATTTTCAAGAGCTAATTTCAACACACCGTTGTTGAGATCGGTACATATAACATTTGCTAAGAAACTTTGGCTTGGAAATTTAAATGATACCATATCATATATGCACAAGAATCCAGGTATGTCATTTTTTAATGTTATATGCACAAATTAGAAAAATACAATATAATAGTATTACAACATGTTTATATATATGCAATGTATATCGTTTGTTTTCTAAAAGATGACTCAGGTAAAACCTATATTTCTAATTTAAATTGTTAGATAACAACAAATTTCTTTTGATATTATAGTAAATATAAACTAGCTAAAAGGGAGGATCGTATGATTGGGTTAGGAATCAACGAGGGAGAAGAATTAATAAAGATACCTAAGGAGCATCTAGAGTGATCAATTCATACAACCTCAAACCCAATATGAAGAAGAAGAGACTGAGCTGGTAATTTGATCCAAGTGGAAGAAGACTTACCTTTGTGCTTCATTTAGGCACTACCTTTTGGTCATGTTCCTAATCTGACTTTAGTTCAATCTTTATTAATTAACTTCATGTATGGCCTTTTAATGGTAAAAAAAAATAAAAATGGTCAAGTTTGATGCTAATTAAGGGGTGCAAGTTTGATCCTTAGATTGGGTTTTCTTTAAGTTGTAATTTCAGCTTTAAGCTTGCATGTGTCTTTTTTTTATGTTTCTTTAAAATTAGTGAAACTCTATAAATAGAGATGTCACTATCATTTAATATGGTTGAATAAATTGAAGAGGTTCTTGTTAAAGTATGAGTAAATTATTGTCTCTTTTTTTTTTGTTCTTATCAAATGTTGTTTTCTTTTCTTCTTCTTTTTATTTTATTTTTCCTTTTCTTTCCTTTTTTTTTCATTTTTTTCAACCTCCTCGTATATTATTGGATTTATCTATCACCGATCTCAATTAGTTTGGATTAAAGGTGATGTTAATGTATCAAACGTTTCAATAATTATATGATAAATTCCTATTTAGCGTATCACTTTGGGGGTAATGTCTTCTTTCTCCTTTTCTATTTTTTATTGTTGTTATTTTAATTCTCTTGTTAATTGTGTTTTTTTTCCGACAATTAATTAATATATTTATTTGAAGTTTTGCATTATTTTATTTCTATAATTCTTGATATACCCTTAATCTGTATGTTCCTATTTATACGTACCTTGTCCAATTGTGCTCCAAAACCTCCTCTGAATCCCTTACTGCACAGTATATACAAAACCATTCCGTTCCTTAACTATGCTACACGTTCTCCAACTTTTTCTCCATTTTTGAAATATTTTTCTCATTAATTCAACTCCAAACTCCAAAAAATACGTAAAAAAGTATCTTACTATTTGCCATTCCCCATTTTTTTTGGTATACTCTCACATGCTCACTCTCAATTCAGCTGATCCCCCTCATCCTCACCACCACTCTTTCCCTCTGTAATTTTCCCTCTCATCTCATCAAGTCTCACATGTTAGAAACAGATATGACTGCAGATAATTAGATAAATTCTAATTCTAATTATTGCTGAAACTTTGAGAATAACTTCGGTGTGTGTATACAAAAGAGTGGTCGATATGGCATTAGGTATATGAGCAAAATTTGTGGTCAATGTTAAGCAGCTTACAACATGTGAATTTTCCAAAGGTAATTTAAGGATATAGTTTTTGTTACTGTGCGTCAAATCATAATTGGTTCAATGGTTTACTGTATGTTTTGTATTAAAACGCGTTAGACAGGTATTTTTCTTTGCACGCGTTCACTTTTTTTTTTTTTTTTTTTTTAATGTTGAACAACTCTTTTAATACCGTTAGTTTGTATAAGATTTAATTCACTGCAACCTTGTATTAAATCATTCGAAGGGAGAGTTATTCCCGAAAAGAGTGTTACAACATAATGATGAATGGAATTCCAACTATATATATAGAGGAAGAGTACTTAACAAAATTTAAATTAAAACTAAAGATCGAGACTGCAAAAAAAGTTAGTCAAGTAAAATAAGAAATTTGTTAGCTAGTATTTTAAGTTAGATTTTTTCTGTCTTGAGATTTCGTCACTCTAAATTTGATGGGTATGTTAGGATGATGTGATGAAGTCAAATCTCGATAATTTTTATCATTAATATAAATCCCTTTTTCTACACATATTTTGGACCTTCAAGTTAAACAGATCCCATATATAATATGGCGTAGGTTCACCAAAATAAAAGTATAAAGAATTATAAAACTTGATGCTCTGAAAAGAATTTAGGAAACCGGCAGAATCTATCTTTTCTAAATGAGAGGGCGAATAATTTTCAAGTTATTTTTTTTGGATAAAACAAAACCACAATCAAGAAAATAGCATTTCGAATTCAAGAAAATAGCGTGATCAAACGTACACCTCAGGTAACATTATTTAATGATATTTCAAACTTTATCTTCAAATTTTCTTGCTGCAATAATCTATTTTGTTTCGCACTATACTTTCCACGCACACCACAAAAAGCATGAGGTTTGATTCTCATTTATTAATTAACATCCCTCTTTGAGTTTACCATTTGTATATTGTTTCAAAATAGTTAAATTCTCGTTTCCTAATTATTGACCTAGAATCTTAATCTTGAAAAGAAAACAAATCTTAAATATAAATAATATTTTTAAATCTAAACAATATCTTTTTTAATTCTAAAAGATATCCTAAAGATTTAAAACAAATAACAATTCTTAAAGATAAATTAAATTATTCTTTTCTAAAACTAAAGATATCAGACATATTTCCTAACAGTTTAGTTATTCAACTTACCACATTTAAATTATGAATATGTGGATTCAATATTCCATATATAATGTAATTTGTTCCTTTTTTATTTCTTTATTCCCTACGCACGTCCTCTATTCAAAGCTTATTATCATATCACTTGAAAAAAATTGCTACGATATATAAAACATTTAAATTTTCAACTAATAAAAGAGACTTAATTATTTAGAGGGAGAGATACATTCTAGCACACGATATAAATATATGTAATTTATTTGTTTTTTTTTAAATAATAATGAGTTCAATTTCCTATTGGCAAGTAAAAAATTTGAGTTTAATTTTTATATATTATCCATGTAAAATATTTATATATATATATATATATATATATGTACATACTATATATACACAATCTTGATCACTTAAAATTAATTAATTTAAAAGAACTACCACTTCAGCCTTCTGAGTTCTGACACATGGAGTTTCTTTCAATTGAAGTAAATAAAAACAAAATGATAGATAGATTGGAAGACGAGATTTTCAACCCTCGTAATAGAATTCATTAATGGAAAGTTTTCTTGGGAAGAAGTTCGAAGAGAGGTTCAAATGCGCCGTCTAGAAGAGCAAGGGTTGGACATCAGCAGGCAGAAGGCGCAGATCATACGGGTGATAAATTATTACTATTCAAAACTTAATGAATTAGTAAATACATTTTTGCTTATTAATTTTATTTTTGTTCTTTAACCTTTAATTTTAGTTTTATTTTGGTCCTTTAATTTTTATATTTCATTCATTTGGCTTTTAGATTACTGCAGTTTAAAGCCACTACAAAATATGTTTTATGACCACCACAAATAAAATACAGAAAACATTACTTTTTAAGTTGATGGAAAAATCAAAATGAATCAAATATAAAATTTAAAAGATTAAAATTAATCTTTTATAATATAAAGGCGTGAAATAAATTTTAAAAATATGATAAAGGATAAAAATATATTTTTGCCTAAACTATAATACTTCAATTACTAGCAACGATAAATATTCCTTGTCAAAAATAAAAGCAACGATAAATATTAATTAAGGAGTAGTTATGTAAACAAGTTTTCCTTTTTTTTAAAAAAAAATCTACTTCTCTTGTTCTTTCAATATTTTGCTATTGATGATCATAAATAAGTGTGTTTACAATGTAGTTTGATTCAATTTAAACAAAATGTCATTTGAATTAAATATAAAATAAAGATGTAATTCGGTTTGATTTAGATTAAATATAACATCAATTTTAAAATAAATCAAACTATTTTTTGCTATCCGATTCGGTTTTAAAATTCATTTGGATATATAAATAATTTTAATTTCATAAATTATTTTAGTCAATTAGTTTTATCTGTTGTTAAAATTAACTAAGCAAAATTTTTCCATTTTATTAATGTTATTCTACTAAAAATCTTGACGTTGAGAGTTTTAGATAAAAGAAAATTGACAAAAAAAACTAAATTTATTTAATTTAAAAATAGAGAAACTTAATTAACCTAAAAAAAAATCACGGATCAAAATACTTCTTCTAAGGTATTGGATATATTTGGCTAGTCCTTGACATTATGTTTGAATGATTTCCATTTTCCACTCATGTAAGTTGTACAAATTGATAACGAGCAGAAAATTCTAATAGGATGATGAATTCTCAACTATTATTGAGTACAACATCGATGACAATGAGGAATTAGGCAAGACAATACACAACCTTAAACCCTCTCATTTCACAAACTTGGTGCTCTTTCGGGCAAAAAACCGTGAAGAAACGCTAAATAAATTTCTCTCTATTTTGATAAAGAGGTCAAACAAGCTTGAAGCTATCAACATTGAGCAGTGCAAGACATTAGAACATTTGTTTGACGTTTTAGAACTTGCTCGTTATGATAAGGATGGAGATGATTATGCAAAGGATGAGGATGGTAAATATTTGACATAAATAATTAAAGGAAATAAAATTAACAAAAATATATCAACAAATATCTATATATGGCTTGGGAAATCTGCAAATAATACACATCAAAAGTTGCCCCTCTCTGGAATATCTAATAACTGATTCTTCCGCAGGGAAGCTCCACCAACTAAACGAATTAATATTAGAGACATGTGAGATGTTAGACACAATTCTCTTTTCGCCTCTTGATGTTGAGAAGATTTGGCACAACAGTTGCCTTCCAAATCATTTTGTGAACTGGAAAATCTGACATTGAGCAACAACAACAATTGTTGAACGTCATCTCTTCTAGCATGAAGATGTAAATTATTGAATAATTGAAGGAGGTATTCGACCTTGAAGATGACAAACCAGATCATATTATCCACGAAATGCTTCCTCAACTGATAGCATTAGCATTGAGTAACCTAAGAGGTTTGGCATGTATTTGGAATAAGGAACCTCAAGTTTCCTTTTTCCCAAATTTGGTGTCACTTTTAATTCTCTGGTGTGACAGCCTTAAAAGTTTATTCTCGCTTTCTTCTGCAAAAAATCTTGGGAAACTCAAGGTATTCAAATTGTGTAGCTGTGAGAAAATGAAAGAGGTGATATCTAGTGATAAAGATGAAAATGCGTTTACCATTTTCCCTGAAATGGAATGCTTTGTACTCAAGGATCTTCCGATCCACAGCTACTCAGTTACTGTCAGCAAAATGGAACTTTTGATTGGCCTAACTTGCAAACAATTAGGGTCAGCAATATTCCAAGTATGAAAACATTTTCAAGAGGTAATCTCAAATTCTCAACACTCTATTGTTGAGATGAATAGATATAACATTTGCTAAGAAATTTTGGCTTGGAAATTTGAACGAGAGCATATTATATATGCACAACAATCCTGGTAAGTAAATTTTAATATTGTTCTGTTCGATGAGAACAGGGATGTCCAACAATAATGTTGGAAATGTTGATGTATGATTAGACTCTCTCTCTCAAGAAGCCAACGAGGATGAAGCAACTTGAGGAAGAAGATCACAGTGGACACGATGAAGCAGTTGGGGTGCTGTGTGTGCCGTGTGAATGGAAAGAGAAAGCCAGAGAATGTGTGTGTACCTTTCACCTTTGAAGTACGGTATTTATAAGAAGCTGTCCTGAACCTTGAAGACGATCTTTTCCAGGCCCATTGCATTATCTTGAGATCTCTTGCTGATATAGCTGCAATCTTTCCATTTTTACTTGACGATAATATATTTGCTGATATTATGAATATTTGTACTGATAGGGTGAATATTTGAATCATTATGACAAAGATTTGCTATTATTTTATCCGTAACAGATGCCCCTCAGCCCGGTCATCAAGTATTCTTGGTGGCTGGGATGCATAATGGACCCGACCCAGCTTCGAACCGATCTTACATAATTGATGCCGACCTCGAGTAGGGCCGACCTTGTATGGATGATGCCGACCTCGTGTAGGGTCGTCCTTAGGCGAAGGAGGTCGTCCTTAGACGGAAACGACCCACATAGACGTAGCCTTACGCTGCAAACCCGAGCCGAGGTAAGAATTTCTTCCTGCCTTTTCTCCCCTTTTTGTCTGAGCTAGGTCTTGTCTTTTCGAGCAGTGTTTTGGTTCTGTCAGCAAGCGAAGCGGCCTTTTATTTTCACCCTGCCACGCGTCATGTCGTGATTGCCTCTCATTTCACGCTTTAATCATTAAACTGTCCCGTATGATGTAACTGCCTATCCCACGTCTTTTATTATCCATCGGTTACTCCCCCACGTTTCTTTAAATTTTTGACAGTTACTTTTTCCCTACTCAATGCCCCTACTAACATTCCACTCCTTACTCTCAACATTCCATTTCCCTCTAAAGTTTCCCTATATTCCTCGTGCTTTCGCGATTGTTGCTTACTTCACCCCCATTTGTGCCTCCCGTTGTCGTCTTCTTCACCTCAGGTATTTGTCGCTTACCTTTACTCGTTCTCCCTTTGTTCATTGTCGTTTCCTTTTCTTTGCTTTGCACGAGCCCTCGGTCGATAGTTTTCCGCCATTCCCGTTTGTCTCCTGTAGTTCCTGCCTTCTATTGCATATTCTGTCCTTTCATCATGAAATACACACCCGAAGAGGAGGCTAGGATCCGTAGAACAGTTCCTCCTTGTTCTGCATTTTGGTTATGGGGTCTCCCTCTTTCCGAAGAGGAAAAGAAAAAAT
Organism: Glycine tomentella; assembly: GCA_007407185.1. Taxonomy (NCBI): domain Eukaryota; kingdom Viridiplantae; phylum Streptophyta; class Magnoliopsida; order Fabales; family Fabaceae; genus Glycine; species Glycine tomentella. Next base: position 200,661 of record PYAF01005577.1, read on the forward strand.
CATTACTTCAACGTCCTACTGCTCCTAACACCTCCAAACCACCCCTTCAATCTTCTAGGTTTCTTCAAACTGGGCCTTCTAGGCTAGGGTTCCCCTCACAGCAGAGGCCTCTCCCATCTTCAGAGTCTATGGGACCTTCCAATACCCCTGTCCCTTCCGGTATCGCCTTTAAAGATGCCCCTAGTCCAGACTCCCGATTTAGGATTCGGTATGAGCCTTGCTCGAAATGCGTCAATGAGTTCATGTATCTGGCCAGTAAAAATTTTGATAGACAAGCCGACGATTTACTAGACCAGTGTCGTCATAACCCTATTCGTGAGCCTATATCAATTGACACACCTTTATATACTTTAAGTGTAGAGGTGTCGACTTCTGCATCAGTCCAGGCTCTGCCGGGTCCCAGTCTCTTGACATCCCGTCCTCCAGGTACCTTACTAACTGTTTCTTTATTGTCGTAGGTAATCATGGCGTCTTACACAGGAAACATAGAGGAATCTGCTGCCGGGCCTCAATTCGTCCCCCTAGCTCTGTCAAATAGGTTTCCATGGGTCACTCACGAGGTCCTGAGTTATACCTCGGTATTAGACCTTGAGAGCCTCGCTCTCGTTCCTCTTGAAGTCCAAAATAGGTTTTCTGTTTGCCTCCCTCGCTTGGGCGAGCCCGTTTGTTCTGCTCGGGAGGGGAACGACCCTGAGTTTTTCTTATTTTATACCGATGTCTTCACCGAGATAGGGGTTCATTTCCCTTTCTCTGAGTTCCAGATGCAGGTATTAGACCATTTGCATCTTGCCCCTTCTCAAATTCACCCCACTGGTTGGGCCTTTATCCGAGCCTTTGAAATTTTGTGCCAACAGCTTGAGGTCCCCTGTACATGCCCCCTATTCTTTTATTTCTTTACCGTATATACTGGCCGGTCTGGCAAGGAGCCTCCTGAGCGGAAAGGATGGGCTTCTTTCTGAGGCCGCACTGACAAAGACTCTGATCGCCTTAATATTCGACTTATCTCTGATTCCTTTAAGGGATTCAAAGATAAGTTCTTCAAGGTCGTCGCCGTACCCGACCGACGTCCCTTCTTTCTGAACCCGTCTGGTTCTCCTAGGTCCTGGAGGTTCCCCTTATACTGGACCTCTACTCATTATGATTTTCCTCCTATCTCCTATAGAACCGATAAGGTCCGGTTGTCAGATTCCGACGCTACTTCTGCAGACCGGATATTATCATATAGAGATTCGGGGAATCTTGCTCCCATAGCTCACTATATCCGATGTGGTTGGTTGGACTTCTTTTAACTGCTTGAGCCTTTTAATCATTTTTACTAACTGTTTGCTCTTGCTATGCAGCTATCGACATGGACGCTGCCCCCATCCCTCCTCATCTTGCCGCCCTCAAAGGGCGAAAGAAGCGCAAGGTGACTAAGAGGACTAAGGGCGGCGAATCAAGCCGGGCTCCCCCTATGGCCGCTCCTACTGTTGATGCTTCTGGGAGTTCGGTTCTGAGCTCCCCTCGTGCCTCTCCGCCGAGCCCTTCTCGAGCTCCTCAGCCATCATCGCCTCAGGCTTCTCAGCCTATCTCCCCTCAGGCCTCTTTGCCGAGCCCCCCGCACGATCCCCAGCCGAGTCCCTCACTTGAGATCGTAGATGTTGACATGGCGGAGGCTAATACCGCCACTGAGAATGCTGAGGTTGAGGTTGCCGCCACCGTTGGGGTTGAGGCCAGCGAAGTTGGGGCCAACGCTACAGAGGTTGCTCTTGAAATCCCGGCCTCTACTGATGGTGCCGAAGTCTCCTTAGGAGTCCCTCACGACGGGCCCGGGTCTCCTAAAGAGTTTGTCCAAGTGCCCCCTCGCGCTCTCTGGGAACAGGGTGTTCTTCCCAAGGTGTTCGAAGTAATCCGGGCACCCAAAAAATTTTCCGAAGCGGTCCACTATCCTGATTCTGACGTGAAGGAGTTGGGTTCTCTGCAACTGGCTTGCCTAAAGAGTGCCAGTTTGCTTGATAGCCTGGCTTCTCTCAACAGGCGAGCTGCCAAAGGAGCGACCGAGCTTGAGGCTGTGAAGGCCGAGGCCCAGAGGTTGCGCGAAGAACTGGATCGGGCTCAAGTAGATGTGGCGACCTCGGTGGCTGAGGTGGAGGCTTCCCATGCTAAGGTCGAGGAAGCGCAGGCGCTGTCGGCCAAGCTTACTGCGGATCTAGAAGCTTCTCAGTCAAAGGCCAAGGAGGCTGGAGATTTGGTGAAGACTCTAGCTGCCGAGCTAGAGGCCTCAAGAACCTTGGCGTGGGAGGCTCAGTCTTCGGTTACCAACCTGACAGCCGACCTCGAGGTTTCTCGGGCATCGGAAGCTGAACTGACCGCCGAGCTGCGAGTTATTCGAGAGTCGAAGGCTAAGTTAGTTGCCGAGGCTGATATCCTCCGAACCCAGCTCGCCGCCCTTCGTCGCGAGGACTTAGCTGTCCATTCCAAAATAACCAAGTTGGAGGGGAGCCTTGACAAGGCCCGCGACCGGTATAAGAAGGTGAAGCTTTGTTGTGACGAGCTTGATGCGCTAAACAAGAAAAAGCACCTGGAGGAAAAAGAACTCTTGGGTGAGTTGGTGCAGGTTCGTCGGCAGTTGAAGAAATCTACCCAAGCCTCGTTCGAGAATGCCATGAGTCAAATCCGTTTTCTGAACCCCGACGTTAAGTTAAATACCGAGGGTATGCATTTCAGGGCTTACGTCGGAGGTGATCAACTGCTCATGGTTTCCGAGAGTGAGGATGAGGGCTCCGGGAGTTCTAATGATGCTGCTGACGAAGTTCCTTCTCCCTCTGGAGCAGAATGAAGGGCCGAGATGCCGGTTTTATCTTGTATTTATTTTAAAGTTTCTGAATATTGTACTTGTCTTTTCAGCTAATGCACAGATCACATTACTCAAATATCGAGTTATCTCTTTTCATACCTCGGCTCCAATGGCCAATCTTATAATTTTAGTTTACGGTCGTGTTACTAGCCGGGACCACTGGTCGGGCTATGTAGAAATCGTATCTCGGCTCCAACGGCCTATCTCGTTCTTATAACTATATATTTTGGTAAAAATGTTACTTGCCGGGACCTTTGGTCGGGCTTAACTTAGTAACTGATGTGTTTACATAGCATTATCGTAGATATAGTTCGTTCGGCCGAGCCGATGACTTACCCCTAAATACCGAGTTTAACACAAAACAACGACTAAGTACAAAAATGTGCACAATGAATTTCCTTAAAAGGATTTTATTGATATTCTCCGGAGGTTACATAATTTCACGATCTCAATGACTGATTAACACGGGTACCACCTGCCCGATTTACATGACCAACTAAAGAGAAACACGTGATAAAAACCGAGGTCTCCACGTAAGGAAGACCGGGTAGACTTCCCATGACCCCAATGACAGGCGCGGTGGCCGACTAAAGGGGAACACATGGTGAGATGATGGCCCATGATTCCGCTGACGGGCGCTAGGGCCGGCTAAAGGAAAACACATGGACCGGATTTTCTTCAGCTGTAGTATTTCTTCAGCTTGTCCACGTTCCATGTCCGTTTGATCGGCTTTCCGTCCAATGTCTCCAACATATAGGCTCCTTGTCCGCTGCTCCGAGCTACCCGATACGATCCTTCCCAGTTTGCTGCTAACTTTCCATCTTGCGCGTTCTTGTTGCCGATGTCGGCTCGTCTTAAGACGAGGTCTCCTTCTTCAAAGGATCTCAACTTCACCTTTTTGCTGAACCTTCGGGCCAATCGTTTCTTTCCCTGTAGGTTTCGGCTATCTGCAGCTGCTCGGACCTCTTCTATTAAATCCAGCTCGGCTCTTAACAGACTACCGTTCTCCGACTCCTGTATGTGATCCCTTCTCCAGGTCGGCTGACCGACCTCTACCGATATCATGGCTTCACAGCCGTATGTTAGCCTGAATGGAGTTTCCCCCGTCGATGTTTGGACCATAGTCCTGTATGCCCACAATACGTAGTAAAGTTGATCGACCCAGTTCGGACCGGCTTCATGCATACGCTTCTTTAACCCATCCAAGATGACTTTGTTTGCTGCCTCGGCCTGGCCGTTGGACTGTGGATGTTCAACGGAAGCGAAATGGTGCCTGACTTTGAGGTCGGTCATCATCGCTCTGAACTTGCTGTCGGTGAACTGAGTCCTGTTGTCGGTGACTATTTCTGCTGGGATTTCGAACCTCGAGATTAAGGTTCGTTCAAAAAACTTCTGGATCCGGGCCGAGGTAATCGTTGCCAAGGGCTCGGCCTCGATCCATTTGGTGAAATAGTCGACGACCACTAATAGCCATTTCATCTGCCCCTCTGTTGCTTTGAATGGTCCTAGGAGGTCCATTCCCCACTTGTAAAATGGCCAGGGAGCTGTAATAGTGCTGAGCTCGGACGGGGGTGCCCGTATTATCTTGGCATGTTTCTGGCAGCTGTCACATTTTCTGACGTGTTCCGTCGCATCAGCCTTCATTGTCGGCCAAAAATATCCTGCCCGTAAGGCTTTTAAGGCCAGGGCTCTTGCTCCCATGTGTTGACCGTTGATTCCCTCGTGTATCTCGGAAGCACATACTTGACTTGATCCGAGCTAAGGCATAGCAATAAGGGAGTGTGGAGGCCTCAACGGTATAAGGCATCGTCAATGATTACATACATCGCCGCATCTCGACCTATCTTTCTTGCTGCTTGCTCGTCGTCGGGAACCGTCCCTTGTTCTAGATAGTCTATGATAGGTCTCCTCCAGTCGTTGTCGGTCGTGATGAGCATAATACAAGTGGGCTGAGCTATTTCCTGCTGAATGACCGATCTGTGACTGGTCGTTCCTTTTGTGCTAGCCAGCTTTGATAGTATGTCGGCTCGGACGTTTTCTTCTCGTGGTATGTGGGTAACTACTATCTCATCGAATTCTGCCATAATTTCTTTCACCTTAATTAAGCACTTAGCCAGCAAAGGTCCTTTAACTTGATATCGCCCTTCGATTTGAGCCGAGATGAGCTGTGAATCGGTGAAGATGTTAACTTTCCGGGCTCCTTGCTCCTTGGCTTGCTTGAGTCCGGCGATGAGGGCTTCGTACTCGGCTTGGTTATTGGAGGTCGGGAATTTAAGCTGCAGTGATTGTTCGAGAGACACGCCCTCGGGGTTCTCCACTATGACCCCGGCTCCACTTCCCTTCGTATTAGATGATCCGTCCACGTAGACCTTCCAGACTCCACCTTCTTCTGGCGTGGCCGATGTCGGGGTTAGCTCGACAATGAAGTCGGCCAAAGCCTGGGACTTGATAGCAGTTCGGGCTTTATACTGAATGTCAAATTCCGAAAGTTGAATGGCCCAGTTCATCATTCTTCCTGCTAAGTCTTTTGGCTGTTGTGAGCAAGGCAAAGGCTACCTTCTTGAGTTTCTGGTACCGCAGCTCCGAATTTTTGAGAGCTCAGCTCACAAAATACACAGGAAATTGTGATCTTCCTTCCTCTCGTACCAAGACTGCACTAATGGCCTCCTCCCCTATCGACAAATAAAGTATGAGTGTCTCCCCAGGCTCGGGTTTTGACAGCATAGGTGGTGAGGCCAGGCAGACTTTAATCTTTTGAAAGGCATTTTCACACGCCGGGCTCCATCCTATACTGGCTTCCTTTTTCAGTAGCTTGAAGAACGGAAGCGCTATTTCTGCCGACCTCAGGAGAAAGCGGGTCAAGGCTGCTAATCTTCCCGTCAACTATTGAACTTCTTTATTATTGGCAGGGAACCTCATGTCCAGGACGGCCTTACACTTATCCGGGTTTGCCTCTATTCCTCGATGGGATAACATAAAGCCTAAAAACTTTCCCGCCTTTACTCCAAATGCACATTTCAACGGGTTTAGGCGCATGTCATACTGTCGCAATTTCTGGAATGTTTCTTCGAGGTCCTGGATATGGTCTCCTGAGGCCGGCGTTTTTTCAATCATGTCGTCAATATAGACCTCAATATTTCGCCCAATCTGATCCGAAAATACCTTGTTCATCATCCGTTGATATATTGCCCCTGCATTTTTCAGGCCAAAGGGCATGACCTCGTAACAATAATTTGCATCAATGCCTCGAAATGTTGTTTTCTCCTGATCATCCGGATGCATGGGTATTTGATTGTACCCTGAGTAGGCGTCCATAAATGACAGAATTTGGAAACCGGCCGAGTTATCTACGAGTTGATCAATGCTCGACATGAGGTATGAATTCTTCGGGCAGACCTTGTTCAGGTCGGTATAATCTACGCAGACTCTCCACTTCCCGTTGGATTTCCTTACCATGACGACGTTGGACAGCCACGTCGTATATTGTATTTCTCGTATGAATCCGGCCTCCAGGAGTTCGTTGATGTGCTTCCCTAAGGCCTGCTTCCTATCCAGGCTGAGCTTCCTGGCCTTCTGTTCCATTGGTTTGGACCCGGGGTACACAGCCAACTTATGGCAGCAAAAGGTAGGCCGTATTCCAGGTATCTGGGAAGCTTTCCAAGCGAAAACGTCTTGGTTTCTCTTCAAGCATTATATCAATTTGTCTATACTTTCGGGATCGGTTTGTTTCCCTAACTTCGTGATCTGGTCGGGAGATGATCCGATCTGGACCTCTTCAAGTTCATCCATCGACTTCGGCCTCCATTCCTCGATGTCTCTCACATCTAGTTCTACCAAATTAATCGGCCCCCTGACTCGTTCTGCTGGTGAATCCATCGTATATCCTTGACGGGTCAGAGGTGGAGAAGCCAGCCCGACCTCGGTCTCCCGAATGGTGTTGTAGTAACACTGCCTTGACTCCTTCTGGTCACCGCAGATTGTGATAACTTTCCCGAGGTGGCCGATCAGCTTCATCTTCTGATGTTTTGTGGACATCAAAATGTCCCATTTGTGTAGAGTTGGCCTTCCCAATATAATATTGTATGGTGAAGGGAAGTCGGCCATTGTGAATGTGACCCGTTCCGACCTGAATCCATCTTTCGTCCCCAACGTGAGCTGAAGATCAATGACACCTTTTAGTCTGGTGCCCTCCCCATTGAATCCATACAGCATTGTCTGACAAGGTCTTAAATCCTCAATCTTCAAGTTCATCTTTTTGAAGGCCGCCATGTTGATGATGTCGGCCGAGCTGCCGTTATCGACAAATATCCTCCTGACTCTGAAGTTAGCCACCGTTCCTGTAATCACGAGGCCGTCTTCATGGCCTGGAACGACCCCCTTCATATCTTCCTTGGTAAAGTAAAGTAGGGTCGGCTCGACCCGCCCGCCACTACTGCCGTTCTCCTTGAACCGAGGTCGGTCTCTTATCGACATCACTTCCTTGAGGTATTTCTTCGTCTGTCTTACGGTGTCACCTCCACCTCCCAAGCCGCCAAAGATAACGTTGCATTCGAATTCGGGCTCGGGAAATTCTTCGTCTTTCTTGTTCTTCTTCCCTTCGCGCGGCTTACTCTCTTGCTGGCCCTTCCTTTTGCCCTGGGTTTGAATGACATATTGCCGCAACTTGCCTTCTCGCACAAATTTCTCTATTGCATCTCTGAGCTCCCAGCACTGGTCGGTAGTATGGCCTGGGCTATTGTGGAAATCATAGTACTTGGAGTAATCTAGTCCTTCTCTCTTCACTATAGGGGGAGGTCGGTTGACCTTCCTCATCTCGTTGAAGGCGACTTCCTTCCATATCTGCCCTCGGGGGACTGTCAACGGGGTGTATTTTTCGAATTTTGGCTCATATCGCCCCGACCTCAGGCGAGGGTCGGGGAAGCCTCGTGGGGGTCGACCACTAGGAGCATTGGCAGGATGTCGACTACTTTGTCCGGGATGCACGTTTTCTTGACGTCGGGTTTTCGGTGACAAGGGTTTCTTGCCTTCCCTTGGGGCTGAGTTTGCAATTTCCATCTGCTCCAACTCGAGGTACTTCTTGGCTCTTACCCTGAATTCGTTCAGGGACCTCACAGGATCCTTATAAATCGACTTGGCCAGCCGAGACAACCCGTTGAGCCCGGCTGAAATGAGGTAAACATGGACCTTCTCTTCTAGCCCCTGAACTTGCAATGCTGCTTCTTTGAACCGGTCCAAGTAACTTTGTAAAGTTTCTCCTGTTTGCTGTCGTATTCTTCCCAGGGCGAATTCCGACTTCGGCTGTTTTTTGCTTGTTGCAAAATTCAGCAAAAACTTCTGGCCGAAGTCCTCAAAGCTGTGGATGGACCTCGGCGATAATGAATGAAACCATGTCTGGGCGGCTCCGGTCAGAGTGGTGGCAAAAATACGCGAAATAATGGGCTCGTCGATGCCCCTGACACACATCTGCATGTCAAATTCGTTAATGTGGACCTGTGGGTCCTGGCTTCCATCATACTTGGACAGGAAAGACCCGTCGAAGTCCTCCACGAACTGAGCGTCCACTATCTGGTCGGTAAACGGGCTGTTGTTTTGGTGGCCTCGGCGGTATTTCCGCTGATATACTCCTCCGGCCTGATCGGCCCCACGAACGACTCCCGCTGGTGCTCGTCCTGTCTCTTGCTGAGGACGAGACATCCTCTCCTGCTTGGACCGGCGCGTTTGATCCCTGTTGCCGGTCTCCGCAGTTCGGGTCGGCGTGTCAGGCCGGCGTGATCTTCTGTCGTCGTGTTCTCTGTGTTCGGAGTTCTGTCGTCGTTCCTCCTCTCTTCGCCTGTTGCTGCGCTCTTCCAACTGCGTGATCAGCCTCTGAATGTCCTCCTGGCGTTGAAGCTCGTAGCGTTTCTCCAGGTTCTCCATTTGGGCCAGTAGTGACTCGAGGGCATTCTGGGTTGGGAATTTCCTGGGTCCTCCTCCTATCGTGGGTTGGCCGGCGCCCGTGTCGTCGGTCTCGATGAGGCAGTGTGGGAGAGTGCGTCTTCCACGATGACATTTTCTGGAATCATATTCCTGGGCGGTTCTTCTCTTCTGGCCATCTGGTGCCTTCTGGTGTCTACCATCGCGAATTGGTGGGATTCGAAGTTTATCGTCCCCACAGACGGTGCCACTGTTCTGTTCGATGAGAACAGGGATGTCCAACAATAATGTTGGAAATGTTGATGTATGATCAGGCTCTCTCTCTCTCAAGAAGCCAACGAGGATGAAGCAACTTGAGGAAGAAGATCACAGCGAACACGATGAAGCAGTTGGGGTGCTGTGTGTGCCGTGTGAATGGAAAGAGAAAGCCAGAGAATGTGTGTGTACCTTTCACCTTGGAAGTACGGTATTTATAAGAAGCTGTCCTGGACCTTGAAGACGATCTTTTCCAAGCCCATTGCATTATCTTGAGATCTCTTGCTGATATAGCTGCAATCTTTCCGTTTTTACTTGACGATAATATATTTGCTGATATTATGAATATTTGTACTGATAGGGTGAATATTTGAATCATTATGACAAAGATTTGCTATTCTTTTATCCGTAACAAATATTATATGCATAAATTAGAAAATTATAACATAATTGTGCTACAACATGTTTATATATACACAATATAGATCATATGTTTTATGCCAACGTGAATTGGAATAAGTAGTTAATTATCCAATCCTTTTCATGGATATATGCGAGTTCAATTCTTTCTAGCACTACTAAAATCTCACTTGGGGAACATCCCTCCTTAGAGATATCCCTTAGTACCCAGAGATTATTTGAGTAGTTGCTACTTATTAAGAAATAACTTATTGGGAGTGCTTCTACATTGTACCTCTTTTCCCCTTAATTTTAGTTAGGGAAAAATAATTTGTTTTCTAAAAGATGTCTCCTGTATGTTAACTTAAATTATTAGATGAGACAAGCTTCCTTTCGATATCATTTTCACATGTGCTAGTCCATGTGGTGACTTTTATTAAAAAAAGAAAGAAAGAAAATGAAAATATTGTTTTTTTAGGGGGAAAAAACATAGAAAAAAGTTGCTTATTGGACACGTGTCATGCATTTGTTCAAAGTAAACAATTTGTTGTGATATAGTCATATACTACTTTGTTTCCTACTATAATATGACAGATCATTCATGAAACAATGTTTATTTTCTCAATCTTAGTTCTATAGATCCCATATGTCCTAATGTTAAGATTAAAATTATCTAAATGGCTCGAAAAGGAGATGACCCCATTAATTAAAATTATCTTCCTAATGTTTGTAATGCTCTTGCACCTAATTAAAAAAAAAAAAAAACAGTCTAAGTAAAAGGTAGTGTTTGTCATGCTCTTGCACCTAATTAAAAACAAAAAACAAAAAACAGTAAGTAAAAACAGTTTGTGGCAATGCAGTATTATATTCGTGGGAATAAAAAAGTGGAAATAAGAGAAACTGGTTTCTGAGTACCATTCTATGTTTAGGCATTTCTGACCAACTGTGATCCATAACTTGTGTAGTATTTGTGAGAGTTGCTGAAAGCAGTTCTTTTGTTGTTTTTTGCTTGAATGTAGGTGAAGGTTGTGTTACGTGCAGATGTTTCAGCTGCAACATATGATAAACTTGTAATCATATCAGGTGTGACCATGCATAGGATACTTTATATTGCTTAACAATTCATTTTTTTAGGAGTTGTGCCATCGGTATTCTGTTCAAAGTGTGTAAGAATTGTCATGCCAATTAAGAAAAAAAAAATTGAAAATAAAGTTGTAAGACGAAGGAATAGGATATAGAAAATGGTGTGTGGAAATATGATATTTCACCCTATGAAACATGTATAAAATGAAACTTCTTAGGATGATTTTGCATGCATCTTTAATTTATTTGTTCAATTGAATTGCGTTCATAGGTTTTATTGAGAAAATTGTGTACATCCATATTTAGGTTGTAAGCACAACATTTTCTTTTCTTCTTCTGATGCCACCTATTGATTTGGAAATTTAGGGGATACGAGCTGTAACCGGTCCTAAGGGATGTCTTTTGATTGTAAAGGTATTTTTATTTCTTTCTTTAGCATTTTGTCATCCTAAGTATGGCTTTTTGCATTGGTCTTTCATATAAGTATGCATATTAGATGTCCTACACCTGGAAAGTGTTATCTGTGGTGGTTAAGATCATAAGCAGTGAAAAGATTCATAAGTACGCTTCTTCTTTTTTTATTATAATTATAATAGTATTATAATATCATGTGCCAATTTTTTTTAAAAAACTTGTCATCTTGTTAAATGAACTTGAAGCTGTGAATAACATATAGGAAAGTGTGGCTTTTGCACTAACTTAGTTTGATTTGAATGGTATAGTATCAGACAAGCAATAGTTTCATTGTTACATTTCCCTCTAATGTCCCTTTCCCCTCTTCAAAATAGCTTTTAACATTTTTCTATCACATGATCGATAAAGGGTCTAAGCAATAACCCAAATTTGGTGCTCCTCCATATGCATTAGTTGCATGCTTGGCAGGTAACTTAGGCTCCATAGTGGCCATTTGGTTGAAAATGGGGCTTATTTGGTTCTGAAAGAAAATGGAGAAGCAGGGCACGTAAGAGCACTAGACTTGTAATCAAACATGTTACAAACACCAAAGTGATTTGATCCAGGCATTGGGTTGAGTTATTTTAAAAAATTTTAGTATTTCAGTTTAATTCCTATGAATTAATAAAAAAATCTGATAAAGAGCTGTGAGAGAAATTTTTGCTCTCCAAATTAATTATGTAATATGATTTATAAAAATATCCAGTAAATTAATAATTATATAACAAAAATTAATAAAATATTATTATTATTATTATTATTTAAATAATTTGAGCTATAAAACTTAAAAGACTTTTAAGATATTTAAAATTTTTTTGCTCAGATGCTTGCTCACATCATGGAGAGTTTAAAATTTTCCAGGCCATGCATTCATATCGGTGACACCTAAGACTGTAATCTGAATTGCTGGCTGCTTTTAACATATCTAGATAGTTGTGGAAGGATTTTCTTTTTTTCAGGCCATCTTCTTTGTTTTTTTTTCCTTTCAATCTCTCCTTATTACTACTCTTTCATTAACTTTCTACATATCTTATTCATAGCAACACGTCTTCTATTTTTTTTGTAGCTCCTATATCAAAACCAAATATGGATCTCAACCTTGGTTCCAATAAAACTTTCATAGTGGATGCATCTCTACAAAGGAATCCTTAAAATTTTCTGTTATCCAATGACCCGTTAAAAATCTTCTGGTCACTCATTTGTTTTTTTTTTTTTTTTTATGTTTTGTTCCAATTCTTTTTTTTCCAAGGACCCGTTACAGAAAAAAAAAATCTAATTTTGCAGGAGTGTAAATCAAGTATGGGCCCTTTGCGCATTCGTTTAGCATACACTCACACAAAAGCATCAAAAGGGGATCACCAATCTTCTTCAGATAGTGCTGCTGCCGAGACTTGCAAGAGAAGAAAAATAGGCATGTTCACTTTTCATACATACATTTTGCAGATTGCTATATGATAAATGATGCCTTTCTTGCTAATGCAATACGTTTTAATTACTAGAGGACATTGTAATTAACGAATGAAAAATGGCTAATTATGTATAAATTGCTAACTTTGCACTCTAGATGTTATGTTGTAATATGAGATATTTATTTCTTTATTTTTGTTTTTGTACATGCTTATTTCAAAAAAGGTTGTCACTGAGGGTGATTTAGAATCCTTAATTTTTTTTATTTAAAAAATACATTATAAAACAGTTCTTTGAAAAATCGTCATAAAATGAACCATTCTAAGACGATTTTATCTTAGAACTGTCTTAGAATGAGTGATTTTATTTTTATTTTTTTTAACACCTTCTAAGAGGTTTTAGAATCATTTGTTACGAAGAAGGTTTAATAACCATTTTTGAATGTTTTACTTTTAATGACGTTAGATACAAAAATGGTTAAAGAATCATTTTTGTATGGGGTTTAGAACCGTCTTTGAATGACGCTTTTGTAGTAATGCACATGACACTTACAACAGATTAAAAAATAATTTGTTTCCTTATACAGTTAAACTAAACCGTGCCCCACGTGCAATGCACATTCAAACCCTTGCAACTGCACCACCATCAAATAGAAAGTGAAGAGTGAGTGTGAAAATAACATATGGATGAACATGAATTAACCTAAATATGCCAACAGGTGGACAATTTTTTTTATAATAACAGGCATAGAAATCCACGTTTTACATGAATTTTGAAAAATAAAGTGGAAGAATAAATAACAAAATAAGTAAAATTCAAATAAAAAAATTTAAAAATTGTCTAGTCTATATGTGGTGATGGCTGGACAGTTTTAATATAAATATAAACTAAGAGTGAACTCATGCACATACATCAAGTTTTAAATAACAAAAAAAAAAAGAGAAAAAAGAATAAAATAATAAAAAATTAATAGGAAAAATTATTTGACCATTAACACGTGATGACGACTTGACAATATATATATATATATATAAAGAGTGTTCTTTATCATATCTTGTTTTACACTGCTTCCAACCCTCTTCTTCTCCTCATATGCTATCTATCTTCTTCTCATGATCAATATTAAAAAAGCCCAGGTTAATTGTATTTCTTTATTTATTTGTATTTTTTATCTTATTTATTTAATTTTTATTTATTTACTTACGTTGACTTATTACGTTGAAATAAATATTGTCAATAGTTCACTCATCCCACTATCAATGAGAGGAATTCATTCCCATGTGTCCAATAGTCATGAATTGTCTCGCAATCAATCAACAATTACACCAAATAAGTAGTTTTGGTTTTGAAGAAGTTTAGGTGATCATGAAAATAATAAGTGTAGCACACTTTATGGTGAATCATCTTACACATCCCGAATGTCATCCCCGACATCTAATCATTTGCCTAATTGTATTTTTTATTCCAAACATGTTCTTGCAAAAAAATATTAGAAAAAAATGTTTTTAATCTCTATATTTTTATAATCTTATTTTTAGTTTTTATAGTTTTATTTCATTTAATTTAGTCTTTGTATTTTTAAAAAAAAACTTGTTTTTCGTCCTTTCTCACATATAGTGTTGACATCATTTCCTACATTGTCTATCTACCATGCAAATTCATGAAAATAATATTCAAGAAACAAAAAAAAAAATCAGAACAAATTTACAACAACAGTTGAAGAATGACGATGAAAACAAAGACAAAAATAGAACCCTTAAGAGTTACAGCTTTATGTGTTTGAGAAAGACATAATAATAACTTCTTTTAAAAAAATATTTTTTAACATCATATTAGTCAATTTAAAAAACACATTTTGGTTATCACGCCAGACAGAATTTAATGTCGTTTGTGAGAATTCTATGAGGAGAATCTAATTAAAAATAAGTTTTATGTAAAGTTCAAGAACAAAATTTTGGATGATATGATTCTTCGATGACTGAAAATAAGATATCACAGAGGTATAGGGAGTGAAAACATACTTTTCCCTTGAATGTTTATGTTGCATCAACAAAAATCAACATATGTTGGTGTAGACATTATATACATGAATTATTAAAACTAAAAATAAAAGTGTTCATAAATGTAACACTATGCCTTTCATAATTGTTTTACAAGTGATTTAATTAAATTACAAAAAAAGTTTAATTTAATTTAAGCATTTCAAATTAATTAATTAATTAATCATGAGACAAAGGTTTGTGGTGTTTATATCTATGTTATGATTACGTATGCTTAAATCATGTTTTGGGTGTAAACAGAGTGAGTTATAAAGTGTTTTGGTTGAGATGAATGAACCTTAAGCTATGAGGATAAAGTGATTGAGTTTAAGAAGTGATGTGGTACAAATAGAAAGAAGAGGAAAAGTTATATACTTAACATAAATTATTTCAAAATTGAACGACATTCCAAGAGTTGTATGTGTGTTTATGACTTTAAAGTCGTGATAAGTAAAAAAAAAATATATTTGCGACTTAGAAGTCGTAAACACACATACGACTTTAGTTAAAAAAGCAAAAAAAGTTATAAGTCATATCAGGTGTTACGACTTCTTATTTAGAAGTATTGTTACCTATTACGACTTACTCTCATTTGGTAATTATTTTAAACGTTATCCCTAAATGGTAATTAATAAATTTTTCTACCTCGAGTTGGTCAAAAAGCCCACTTTTATTTAGCTCATTTTTTTTCCTCTCCAATAAAACCCTCCATTAGAGAGACCTTGATTTCCTTTGCTCAAGGGACCTTGTAGTTTGGTTATGAAGTTGCATTCCACCACTAAACTACCAAAGGCTGACGAAATTTGTAAGAATGTGGAATCCAGCATCGAGCATCCTGTTAATGGAAAGATGCTTGAGGGAAAACATCCTTCAATGCCAGATTCCGAAGGAAAGCTTTTCTTTGGTTCTGCTGGAGTAAGGCTCAGTCCTCCTGTCAACATCCTAAATCAGAATCAGAATGCCCAATCTAGGAAATTAGGCAATTCTGAGAGCAAGGGTTTGAAACAAGTGGAGTTGAATTCTTTACCCTCAAGTAATCAGAATAATAAGGGTCTGGTTGCAAAGTTTACAAGTAATGCTCCTGCAGCTAATTTAATTCTCTTGCAGCAGAGTCCAAGCCCAGAGAGATGGTGCCACGGAACATTTTCAAACAGCCAGATACTGATGGAGTTGTTAATGGAGAGTTGGCTAATGGAAAAGTCACAAATACAAGTTTGAATAGACAGGTGACTGGTTCTTCACCTGAAAGTACATCAAACCAATCAAGCAAAGCAGCTCCTGCAGTTGTGCGTGGGCAGGGTCCTAGTGACCCAGTTCAGTTGATGAGAATGCTCGCAGAAAGGGCTCAGAAACAACACACTTCTCCCAATCATTTGCTTGTTGATACTCCTCCAGTGACATGGTATGGATGTTTCCACTTGAATTGAACTGGTCATGGCTCCTGCCATTGAATGTTGAATTTTGATCTTGAAGGCTTGCATAGTAAATGCGAAAATGGCAAAGTCTACCCGGATTGATGACTACTTAAATTTGTATGTATATCTGGATTGGTGGTATGGCATCACTTCTTAATTATGCTATTATTTTGTACACGAGATTTACATGTTAATAATGGAAAGCGATTGCTTTTGTCTTTTTCCTTATTTTGTACATCAGTTCTTAACTCTATTTTGTACGTAAGTTCCAGGCCTATAAAGCAAAGACTTGTTCTCCTTTGATAAGGAATTCTATATCAATTTTCCATCTGGCACCCATAAAGTATTTCTTGTCTTTGAAGCACTAGTTAATTATCTTTTCTGCCACTCTTAATCACCTGTACACAAACATGAGGATGTACATGTAGGAATGGAAAGAGAAAAATGCCCATTTCTCTTGTCCCCTTTCCCCAAAGGATAGGCTTAGACACGCTGAAGCACTTACATGAAACCAAACAGCAGATGGAGGCTCCAAGGCTTTGAGGAACTTGATGGCAGTTACCAACTACGATAATTGGATACTCTTTGCACATACAAAACTATTTATGCTTTGCAGCTTTCTGTTGGATTTAGATCCTTTTTCGTTGTGTTCCTTCCGATCCGTCAAAAGCATCACCATTACTAAAGTTCATTGAATCCTGAAGATTCAGAGAAGCAACAGAAGACGCTTAGGCTTTGTTTGGGAAAGAGATTTTGGAGGGGAAGGGAGGGAAGGGAAAGGTTTATGTAGAGACATCTCCTTGTCTAAGAGTTTTAATTTTTGAGGGAAAGGATTTGAGAATTTTCAAAACTCCTCTAAAATCCTCCAAAGCCTTAAAATTGTTGTCCCCCCTATTTGGAAGGTTTTTAGAAGGAAAAGTAACTAAAATTATTATTATAGTAGTTAGTGTTAATAAAATTACTATCCTACCATGATCAGTGTAAAATATATAATGTATTAATTTTTTAAATAAGAAAAAAATTGTAAAAATTTCTTATTAACTCTCTACTTCTCTCTCTTAATATATTTTTAACTTCTAAACAGGGAGAAAAGAACTTCCTTTATTTTCCCCCCTTTCCTTCTCCTCCCTTCCCCTTGAATCTCTTTCCTTCCTCTCCCCTCCTAACTCCCAAACAGAGCCTTAAGGATGACAAAATCATGAAAGTTTCTAGCTCCAATGTGAAGAAGAATTTGCTTGTTGATTTCCTTTGTTTGTTGCTTGCCCTCTGGTTGATTACTATAAGCCACATTTGCAACAAAATGTGGCTCATTGAACTAGTTGGAAATGCAAAATAATGGTCAACAGTGGAGCAATTGAACTTGTAAGCCACAAAATTAGTTGCTAACAAAACATGTCAAACTGGCGAGGTTGCATGAAGTATAGAATTGAGGCAAGTCTTACGAACTTGATGATCTACATTGTCAGGGTGAGGACCAGAAGATCTTGGAATTTATCTGATGCTCCTAGACTCCAACCAGTGGGATCAATGCCCCGTTAGAAAAGTTCAAACGTTATGCTATGACATTCTCTGGAATTTGTAATTCGGTAGCACGTGATGCTATTTTCTATATATACTCCATTAATTGTTACTTCTAGTCTTTTTATTGGGAATCTTTTGAGAGAAACTGTCTTCATCTTTTTTATAATAAGGTTCACTCTAAATTGTTTAATCTATACTCCGTTGGAATCTAATTAAAAAAATTTAAAAAAATGTTTATTTTTTTATAAGATTTTTTTTAATTTTTAGATATATTAATTATTTTTTTCTTACATATTCTTATTTAATTATTCTCTCTCTAAATATTAATGAAAAACAATTAAGTGAATAAAAAGATAAGAAAAATATTATTTTGAAATGATAGTATAAATAATTGACAAATTTAATGTGATAAATTAAATTAATTACTTTTTAAAGAATATGAATTAAATAAAAGAGTTTTATAATTAGGGATGAAGGGATTATTTTTTTTAATAAAAATATCCTTAGTGTAGATGGATTAATTGATTAGGTGACAACATATTAAGAGAATGAAATTTCAATAATTTTAAAGATAAATCTGAAATTTTTTTATACAAAATGTTAATTGAATACATTTTATATTTTATAATTCTTGTACATGTGAAGTATATAAGAGGGTCTTATATGTAAGGTTACATAATATTTATCAATAAGTCATTAGTCTAAGTAGTGTTGAGTTCGAATTTTTTAAGAAAGATTTTGGAGTTGAGTCTTCCAGATAAAAAAATACAATTGAGAAGATAAATTCTATTAATGATGATGAATCATATTCTCCAATAGAAATTAGTTATTAAAAAGATTGATAGATAATTCACCCAATAATATACTTAAAAAAGTTCACTTAGTATTTAATGAAAAAAGTGGATATCCTTGTTACCTTTTAAAATCTTACCCTAATATGAATTTATTTTATAACAATAATTTCTTAATAAATAAAATCTATTTAAGTTTCAATATTCTAATCTCAGTTTTCGTATTCTTCGTAGAGCAATGTTATTTATACAATAATTTTTTTAACAATTCTTACACATTAACTTTTTTGTATATTTTTTATCACATAATTTATCGTATTGTTTTCTGTTAAGCAAGTGGTTAAGGGGTTCAAATTCCAACTCTTGTGTATGGAGAAAATCAGGTTGAAAAAGAGACAACCCACCAGCTTTATGTGATAACCCTAAGTCCCAGCGCGTGTAGCGCGAGTTTGGGCGCGTATGGCGCGAGTATGGGGACTTTCGGTGCTGAATTCTGCAGAATACCTTCTGTAGAATTGCAACGCTGATGGCGCCAGCTTGGCGTTGATGGCGCCACAGTTCTGGTGTCCGAAGCTGATGGCGCCGGAGCGGCGCTCCCAGCGCCATGGTCTCTGGTGGTTGGCGCTCAGGGCGCCAGATTGACACTAGTGGCGCCAGAACCACTCTGAGAATTGCAGTTGGCGCGGTTAGTGCCAAGGATGGCGCGGTTGGCGCCAGAAGCTCTGGAGGTTGATGCTCCTGGCGCCGGTGGCGCGGGAACCTCTGGAGGTTGGCGCTCTTGGCGCCAGAGGTTCTGGAGGACGGCGCTCTTGGCGCGGGGTTGGCGCTGGTGGCACCGTGGTCCAGTGCAGCTGGCGCGATCAGCGCGGCAGCTCTGACAGGGCCACTATAAAAGGGGAACCTCGCGATTTTGGAGCTCGAAACCCTCTTTTCTTCTTGCTCCAGCACCCCACCTCCATTGTTAGACCTCCAAGCTTCATTTCTTCACCATATCTCACCAAAATCCATCCCTTAAGCTTGTTTCATGATGGAAATCACATATAGAGCTTGAATCCAACCTCATTTCACCTTGAAAACCCCCAAATCAAAGAATCCCTTTCTCAAGGGAAATTCGAAGAACTTGAGTTCGGCGAGGAACGGCGACGATTCGTGAGTACCCAAGCTAGGGGAAGTCGTCTTTGGGCATCCCTTGCTATCTTTGAGGTAAGAAACTCAAGAATCACCTCTTTATTTGTGAGTTGGGGTTTTGGATGAATAGTGACTCACTTTTGATAGAGCTAGTTTTAGCTTTGGGTCATGTTGAAACATGTGCTTAGAATGTTGTGAGGATGTAGGATTAGCTCTTAAATGTGAATTTGGTGAACCTTGGTTTCATGGCTCTTTGTGAAGCATGTGTGTTGTTGTGGGCTGAGTTGCTTGGCCATTTGTGAACATGCTAGAGCCTTGGCTGGTGGTTTTGATGGCCTTGAGAGGCTATTAGTATGATGGCTTGTGATTGATAAGCCTTGTTGAACCATAGGATAGATGACCTTGTGGTTTTGGAAAGGATTGTGAGTCCTTTCATTGTGGAGCGATTGTGAACCGTGCTTGCTTGTATGCTGTGTATGGATGTTTGATACATGTTGTATGTCCCTTGATAGGGCGTGACACGGCGGGTGTCAGTGGCATGGGCCACAGAGCAAGGGAAGAACCGCAGAGCTCGGCTTTGCCAGGTAAGTTCTTGGACCCTTGGGGATGTTTCCCACTTGTTGTGCTCTACCATACTCCGAGGGAGTAGTGGTTTCATTCATGATACATGCATTGTGTGGATGTTGTTGCATACTCATGATAATATATGCTTGTATCTGTGCTTGAGATTGTATTAAGCCTATTATTAGATCTTCTGGCCAGTTAAGATAGATATGGACCTCTCTATGAGTATAGCGCACCTCCTAATTTGGTTTGCTCATGGTTGACTCGGTCCCGGGATGCGGATGATTCCCTAAGACCAAGAGCTAGGTGTGTCCCGTCGTGGTTGATTGCCTAGTCTTGGAGGTACCATATACTTGCGTCCATGCGAAGGGTTAGCACCCAATGGGATGGCACGGGTGTGAATTCCGGTTTCACACTAAGGTCGGCGTTTGACTCGGTCCGCCGTACATAGAGCTTAGATAGCTTGTGTGTGTATTGTTATGAGTGGCCGGGATGGCCCAGATGGTTGTGATACCCTGATGACTTGTGTCATGGTGAGTGAGCCAGGGTGGAGGAGATGCCTCCAAGGACCCTGAGCTTACTGAGATGTTTATCTCACCCTGTGTGGGGCTTGTGTTTTACAGGTGATGCTTCTGGCAGAGAAGAGCGGTCTCAGGGCGGGAGGCCCTAGTAGAGACGGTACCTGCTTGGCCTTGGGCAGCAGAGGATAGCTTGGAGCTCGGCTCAGCTTTTGTTTAGTTTTGTACCCCTGTAGAGGGAAGACATGTGTTGTACATGTAGTTTATGTTGTATATATGTATGCCCTCGTGTGAGGAAGGATCCTCGGGATCAGAAAGCGCTCGGACACTTATTCTTTTGTATATGCACCTCGGGTGCCAGATGTTGATGTTGTATATCACCGGTTTCGTTCTGTTATGCTTCCTCCTGTTTATGTATCTTTGAGATATTTGTGTTTCTGCCTATGGTTTGGTTGTATGATCTGGTTAAGCAGAGGCTTGTTGATGCTTGATGTGGGTTGTGATTCCATACATAATGTAATCAAGAAATATGGTTTTGGTTTTATGCTTCCGCGAGAATTAAAAAGGTTTTAATTACTTTGTTTAAGCGCTAATCTGATTTAATCTGTAACACCCTGTGTATACCCGGTGTATTATCATTATATAATCATCAGATTAACGCTTAAACAGTTAATTAAAAACCTTTTTAAATATAGCGGAAGCATAAACCGAACCATATTTTCTCGATAGTAATATGTATGGAATCACAACCCACATCAAGCATAACACAAGCCCCTGCTTAACCAGATCATACAACCAAACCATAGGCAGATAAACAGATATCTCAAAGATATAAACAGGAGGAAACATCATCATTACATAACAAACAGGTTATGTACATCAATATCTGGCACCCGAGGTGCATATACAAAAGAATAAGCGTCCGAGCGCTTTCTGATCCCTAGGATCCTTCCTCACACGAGGGCATACATATATACCAACATAGACAAGATGCTGAGCCGAGTTCCAAGCATACAAAACACCGCAACCGCTGAGCCGAGCTCCAAGCGTGTAAAACACAACAATAGCTGAGCCGAGCTCCAAGCTATCCTCTGCTGCCCGAGGCCAAGCAGGTACCGTCTCTACTGGGGCCTCCCGCCCTGAGACCGCTCCTCTCTACTAGAAGCATCACCTGAAAAAGCATAAGCCCCACAAGGGGTGAGATAAAAATCTCAGTAAGCTCAGGGTCCTTGGAGGCATCTCCTCCACCCTGGCTCACTCAGCATGACACACGTCATCAGGGAAATCACATCCATCTGGGCCGCACCGGCCTCTCATACAATACAACGCAAGCTATCCAAGCTCTATGTACGGCGGACCGAGTCAAACGCCAACCTCAGTGTGAAACCGGAATTCACACCCGTGCCATCCCATTGGGTGCTACCCCTTCGCATGGATGCACGTATATGGTACCTCCGAGACTAGGCACTCACCGCGATGGGACACATCCTAGCTCTTGGCCTCAGGGAATCTCCGCATCCCGGGACTGAGTCAACCAGAGCCAGCCAACTAGGAGGAAACCATCTCCTAGGGAGGTCCATATCTATCTTCACTGGCCAGAAGATCTAATAACAGACTTAATACATCTATCAAGCATAGATACAAGCATGTATATATGAGCATGCAACAACCACACAATGCATGAGTCATGAATGAAACCACTACTCCCACGGAGTATGGTGGAGCACAAACAAGTGGGAAACATCCCCAAGGGTCCAGAACTTACCTGGCAAAGCCGAGCTCTCCAGTTCTCCCCGTGCTCTGTGGCCCACGCCACTGACACCCTCGGTGTCACGCCCTATCAAGGGACACACAACATATATCAACAACCAAGCCACACAAGGCACAAGCAATCACGGTTCACAACCGCTAAACAATGAAAGGACTCACAATCCTTTTCACAACATCAAGTCGTCTACCCTATGGTTCAACAAAGCTTGGCATTCACAAGCCATCAAACCAATAGCCTCACAAGGCCATCCAAACCACAAGCCAAGGCTCTAGCATGTTCACAAATGGCCAAGCAACTCAGCCCAACAACACTCACATGCATCACAAAGAGCCATGGAATCAACATTCACCAAACTCACATGTGAGAGCTAATCCTACATCCTCACAACATACTAAGCACATGCTTCAACATGACCCAAAGCTAAAACAAGCTCTATCAAAAGTGGGTCACTATTCACCCTAAACCCCAACTCACAAATCAAGAGGTGTTTCTTGAGTTTCTTACCTCAAAAGACGCAAGGAAGGCCCAAGGACGACTTCCCCTAGCTTGGGTACTCACGAATCGTTGTCGTTCCTCGCCGAGCTCAAGTTCCGCGAACTTCCCTTGAGAAAGGGATCCTTTGATTTGGGGGTTTTCAAGGTGAAATGAGGATGGATTCAAGCTTCCCAAGTGATTTCCATCACAAAAGATGTTTAAGGAAGTGATTTTAGTGAGATATGGTGAAAGATTGGAGCTTGGGTGCTCAACAATGGAGGTGGGAGGTCTGAGGAAGAAGAAAAGAAGGTTGGGGCTCCAAAAATCGCGAAATAAGCTTTATATAGTGGGTCTGCCCGAGCTGCGGCGCCGATCGCGCCAGCTGCAGAAACCACGGCGCCAAGAGCGCCAGCCCCTCGCCAAGAGCGCCACCTTCCAGAAACCACGGCGCCACCAGCGCCAACCCCGGCGCCAAGAGCGCCAACCTCCAGAGATACCCGCGCCACCGGCGCCAGATTCCCGCGCCTCAGGCGCCAACCTGCCGAAGTTCCTGCGCCACTGGTGCCAGCTCCCGCGCCTCAGGCGCCAACATCCAGAACTTTCGGTGCCAACCGCGCTACACACGACTCCAACTGCGCTAGATGGAAAACTCGAGGTGGTCTGGCGCCACCAGCGCCACCCTGGCGCCCTGAGCGCCAACCAACAGAGACCATGACGCTGGGAGCGCCGCTCCCGCGCCATCAGCGCCGCGCTCCAAAACTTGTGGCGCCAGGAGCGCCAACCTGGCGCCAACAACGCCACACCTTTGGACTTGGTGCGATCCGCGCCACGCCTGGCGCTGGCCGTGCCAGATTATGCAGAAGCACTTCTGCAGAGTGTTTTTCTGCATAATCCCTCTCCGGGGGCCTTAGACTCGCGCTATACGCGTCCAAACTCGCGCCATACGCACTGGGACTAAGGGACATCAAATTCAACCCCCGTTTTTAGGATTTTTGTCCACAATACCAAGGAACATACCTGTCAAACAACTCAGGATAAAGCTGTTGAAGCTCCAGCTCCCGCTCCCAAGTCGCTTCTTCAGGCGTCCTTCCTTCCCACTGAACCTTGACAATGGGAATGGTCTTGCTCCGAATGCGCTTCTCTGTCCGATCCAAGATCTTCCAGGGTCTTGTAGGGCTCGTCAAATTCTCTCTAATCTGAACCACATCGGGCTCTACCACATGTGAAGGATCCGCCACATACCTCCTCAGCTGAGATACATGGAACACATCATGCAGCCCCGCCAACTGGGGAGGTAAAGCTAGCCTATATGCCACTGGCCCTACCCTCTGAAGGATCTGATAAGGACCAATGAACCTAGGACTCAGCTTTCTTACTCCCGAGGCTCGTCCTACACCCGTGACAGGAGAAAATCTCAAGAACACATGATCACCCTCTTCAAACTGCAGGGGTCTGTGTCTATAATCATAGTAGCTCTTCTGACGACTCTGAGCCCTCAACAACCTATCTCTGATCATCTTGATCTGCTCCGACGTCTCTTGAACCATCTCAGGTCCAAGGAGCTGCGTCTCACCTACCTCGGTCCAACATACCGGAGTCCTACACCGCCGGCCATACAAGGCTTCATACGGCGCCATGCCCAAACTCGCATGGAAGCTGTTATTGTAGGAAAACTCCACCAGAGGCAAGTATCTATCCCAGCTAGTGCCCTGCTCCATGGCACATGCTCTCAACATATCCTCCAGAGTCTGAATGGTCCTCTCAGTCTGACCATCAGTCTGAGGATGATAGGCTGTGCTAAGCCTCAGCTGGGATCCAAAAGCATCCTGAAGCGCACCCCAGAACCTAGAGGTGAACTTCGGATCTCTATCACTGATGATACTATCAGGGATACCATGCAACCTCACGATCTCCCTGACGTACACCTGGGCCAACTTCTCCGCCGTGTAGTCAGATCTCACAGGCAAGAAATGAGCAGACTTGGTCAGCCTATCCACAATCACCTAGATGGAATGACATCCACTCTGAGTTCTCGGTAACCCCACTACAAAGTCCATGGAAATGCTATCCCACTTCCATTCCGGGACCTGTAAAGGCTGTAACAAACCAGATGGTTTCTGATGCTCAATCTTTACCTTCTGACACACCAGACACTTAGCCACATACTCGGCTATGTCTTTCTTCATCCCCGGCCACCAGAAATTCCTCTTCAAGTCCTGGTACATCTTAGTGGCTCCTGGATGGATACTGAACTGGCCCTTGTGAGCCTCAGCTAGGACGATGTCAACCAACTCGCCCTTAGGCACCACAATGCGATCTTGGTACAACACCAAGTCGTAATCCTCCCAGGAAACATCCTGTTGGCCAATCATGGCCCTCACAGCCTCATCTTGCTTCTGTGCCTCTCGGATCTTCCGAATCAGATCATTAGACACTTTGGTCCTGCCACTACTACAGCAATAGCAATCTAAGTCGGTTATTTTCGCCATTCAAAGTCGATTTTGAAACCAACCTTGTTTCAAACGTCGTAAAATATGCAAGGCTAATAACGTCGGTTTTTAAAAAACCGACTTTGAATATATATTTTTTAATTTTTTTTTAAAAAAAAATCCGAACATTCTAAGTCGGTTATTTTAAAAAACCGACTTAGAAAGGTTACATACAAAGTCGGTTATTACAAAAACCGACTTAGAAAACTTACATACAAAGTCGTGTTTTTTAAAATAACTGACTTTGAATGATAGGTTACAAAGTCGGTTATTTTAAGAACCGACTTAGAAGGGTTATATACAAAGTCGGTTTTTATAATAACCGACTTCGTTGAACCTTTTTTTTTTTTAACACTTTTTATTTTCGATTTCCCATTAATTAACAAAATAGTGAAATGCACCTATTTCTTCACCATATAATTCAAGAAACAATTTTTTTTAATTATTATCAAGTAAAAATATAAATAAAAAAGTAAATCAATATTATAGAAAATTAATTTTGCATATTTTACTCCAATTTTTTTAAAAAAGAATTGCAAATTTTACCTTAATAACTTTTGAGAAGTGACCATCTTACACTAATATATATGCAAATCAAATCACTCTTAGTTAGCTTTAATAACGTTTCACTAAATAAATTCATTCTAAAATCTATCATTTGATTAAAAGTGTTTGTAATATAATGAAAGTTATATATATACCTTAATAAATTTATAAATATATTTACAAAATTTAAAATGACTTAAAAATCATTTCACACTTAGTTAATGTACGTAAAAACATAATTATTTATGTGGTTGATGTATAAATCATTGGGATATATGACTTATCTTTCTAAAGCATTAAATGCTTTTGGTAGTAGGACTAGTCCATCATAAAAAATCCTCGTCATTGTTCTTCCACTGCAACAAGCATATTCCTGATACCACTGCAACAAGCATATTCCTGATAAAATTCAACCAGCTTTGTTAGTGTGATACCTCATGGTAAAGATTAGCAATTTCTAAGAATAACACTAATGTAAAATATAATCAATAAAAGAAAATTGCTGAAAATTAAACTCATTGCAATTGTGAACCCTTCCAACATTCTCTAAGCATACGCCTACTAAAATACACTAGAATAGAATCCAACTTCCCAAAACCGTCAAAACTCAAAAAGCCAGGCCTATCATGTTCAAGCGATATATGAAGTGTAAGTATTAAGTGAATAGATACCATAGTACTTGGGCCAAATTATTTATTAATTAAAAATGTGTTTCAATTACTTGTGCTTCAATTACTTCTAGACCCTGTGAAGAAGTATAAGAAATTTACCTTATAGCTAGGAAATTCATAACATAATTAAACAGATTTTCAAAAGGCTCTTTTCATCCAATATGTTGACATCAAAAAAGAAACAAACCTTATTAAAAAGGGTAGCAGAGTCCACAGTTATCTTTTTCCCCATATTCCAGTTAGGATGTTTTAATGCATCAGCAACTTTAACATCTTTCAGTTTATCAACTGGCCAATCCCTGTCAATCACCAAGGGGATGATACTTATAGTCAAACGGATTATATAGAGCCTGGAAACAGAACTAAGAGAGCAACAATGGCAGGTTTTCCTTGATCAAAGAACATTGATTCAACAGAAAATAGCAACCAAACATTGAGATATATAAAGGAAATTTTAGAGTACTAGATATTCCCTTTCAGTTTCCTTCCATTCCCAAAAAAAAATGTTTCCAACAGAAAAAGAAAACACGGAGCCATTGAACATGCAAAACAACCAAATGAAGTTGCATACACACCTGAAAGCACCTCCAGATGCAGTTAAAATAACTCTCCTAAGTGCACCCTCTGGCAACCCCTGGATACACTGAAGCCAACAAGAATCCTTTAAGCTTTTGCAGAACCAAGTGGAGCAGATGATAAAATAATTGCTTACACGCAATAAGAGAGATGTAGAGGCCAGAAAATATATAGATAATAAATAATATGAGCATGTTTATTCATCTTGTTGCACACAATTTTTTTTAATAGATTATGTCCATTCTTACCTGAAAGATGGCAGAATGTTCTGAATCAGCTGGAAGTATTTTTACGTTATGCTTCTGAGCAAGAGGAAGAACAAAAGGACCTCCAGCAATCAATGTCTCTTTGTTGGCTAAAGTTATGTCTTTCGCTGCTTCTATCGCAGTAACTGTTGGCTAATAAAATAATAAGAGGATTTCAGCTTTTTCTAATATCTGTTGTCTGATAAGTGACAATGAATACCATCTTTAGTTAGTGTCTTTTCCGTGTTCTTAAACTTCTATTCTACCTTCATTATATATAGAATGATATGCTTTAACATTTATGAATCATTCTCCTTTCAAACAATCAATGCCTAATATGAATTAATAAGCATGCTCCACTATTTTCCAGCTAGTAGAATAAGGCTTGACTGTTATTGTTGATGTCTTGTTAACTTGATGATATCTTTCTATTTCTTCTATCCCTCGGACAAAAAAAAAAAACCCTCCAAATTATTTGACGAAGTTTAATATTAAAAGAAATGTAGATATTGCACACAGAAGACCTCATTACATGGCACAACAAAGAGTTTGGTTACCAGGAAGGGCCAAAATAGGGAAAAGAGGTTTACCTTCAGTCCTGCACAACCTACTATTCCTGTGACTACACTGACTGCATCTGGGTGACGAGCAACCTGGGAATATTTAATCTATAGCTTAAGGAAAACAAAATTGGCTCTAAACAAAATTACCGCATATGAATAAACCAGATGTCCACCTCAATGATTCCCTGCTCTCCAGGGATGATCTCAGGTTTTTCTTCAAGGTCATGCAAGGCCTCTTCAAGTTCAGCAATCAGGGACTCATTTCTAACAGCAACAAGTTGAGGCTTAAATCTTTTTACCTGTGAAAACATAAATATTAAAAGTGAACTGATTTTGGGAAATTTCAGATTTAAATATTGTCATAGATAGAGACAAATAATGCATAATTCCATTACATGATTGGAGTGCAGTGGTTACCTGGTCTGCAAGAAGAGTAACATTTGAACCAGCTGCAAGTGCCACAATTTTAAACTTATCTGGATTCTCTGCCACAATATCTAGTGTCTACAAAAGCATACAGGGGAAAAGATGCACTACATCAATGGATAAGAGCCAAAGGCAAGTCAAGCTACATCTACAAGGGATAAACAATCAACTATTTCTAGTCATACATTAATCTACGACCCCCCCAAAAAATCATATATGCATATGAAACATTTATAAGAGTACTTGTACAAAAACACTAAAAAGGCAAACTATTTCCAGCAAATGTTTGCAATCAAACAGCATCTTCCAAGTCCAGGCAACATCAACTTTAGATTATGTTGGAGCGCATAATATTCTTTTCACATTCCATTCCTTCAGTTTTTATTTGCATAAATTTATTTCTCTTTCATAACTGTAACTATGCCAGCAAGATTGTAGTACCCTGTAAATATTAGGATTAGTCTCTCTATACATAAGTGTAGTCACCTTGTACTCATTATCAGAAAATAAAATTCAGTTCTTAAATCTCCCTTTTAAAAAGCTGGTATCTTGAAGTTTGACTAACCACATATGTTCAGTTCTGCAAATTTCACAATCCAGATTTTCAATCTTGGGCACGGGGGCACGTTAAGATGTCCAAAATTGGTTAGGAATATAACTCGAATACTCCTTATAAGACACAGACAGTGACACCAATCCTCCTAATTCAATCTAGCTTTTGGGCCAACAGTTTCTAATAAGAATAATTGCCATTTCATTACATTATTACTACACTACAGATTATCATGTTAAAGGGAAATTCCATTTGCACCAATACCTGAGTTCCAATTGAACTAATACACCCAACAATTGAAATGGGTTTTGGTCCATCCCAAATCTTGCTACCTTGTTCTGGAACCGCTTGATGTGTTGCAAACACATCTAGGTTTTAGTGTAGTTTTTAGGTTAGATTTCAATTGATTATGTAGGAAATAGGATAGAATTAGGTTAAATTAGTAATTTACTCGCTTTGAATTAAATTCAATACCATTTGAGTGATTTTCAGGTTAAAAAGAAGTAAACTCAAGCAAAAGAGAAAACTAAGATTGAAGGCCCACGCTATCAGCGTGGGTATTCACGCCATCAGCGCTAGATACAGCGCAAAAGAAGGCTGAACAATTGAAGGATCCACGCTATTAGCGTGGGAACTCACGCTAATAGCGTTAAGAAGACGAAACCAAGGCAATTAACTCGAAGAACTCACGCTACTAGCGTGAGATCCACGCCAACAGCGTGAAAGAAGCCTGGAACCAGCCTGAAGACTCGACCAACTCACGCTACTAGCGTGAGGATTCGCGCTAGTAGAGCCATGCTTTCGAAAGGTCCACGCTAATAGCGTGGAGTCGCGCGCTGATAGCGTGGAGGTGATTTTGTTTCCTGTTTTAAATGATTACATTCGAAATTAGGATTATCCTTTGGTTTTCTTGCCTCAATTAGACATGGCTATAAATATGAAGCCTCAGAGCAGAGATAGATCATCTTGGAACAATCATAAAATAGTTTTACATAGCCTCTAGAGAGTTTCACAGCCTAGGACTCAAGATTCTAAGCCAAGGTTCTGCACAACAATGTTTCATTCAAATGCTTTGGCGTTCTTGAGGCCTATGGCTGGCTAGTTCTTTCATTGTGGAAAGGTCATGAACTGATGAGTTAACCTCTGTAATTTGACTGGTATTGATATATATATGTTTTGTTTGTTTTAATTCTTATCTGTTCTTAATCTTATCTTGATTGAATTTGATCACTTCAGTTGAGTATTGAGGGGTAGAATTCGCAATGGGAAAGTTGGGATTTTATTTTCTGACCTGTTAAGAATAACATTCATTCTTCGCCTAGGAATAGGGATGCGTGAGTGCGGAGGTTATAATATGTTCTTTACATGCTTAAATTGATAGAACTCACTAAGGAATTAGGTTTTCGATTCGGTTTAAAGGGTTAATTCGCTAAGGAATTAGGAATTAACTAATATAGGAAAGACTTATTCTCCGAGCAAACAAAGCACGAACCCATATAAATTGTTCTCTTAATGCTTAATTTGACAGAATCGCTAAGGGTTTAGGGTTCTCGATCGAATTAAAGGGTTAAATCGCTGGTTAAAGACTCTAGTAGTTCTAGGATTTACGAGTTTAGTAGAGATTTATTATATGTATGCTTAAAGTAACAATCCAGTCAAGTGACAGTGGTGATACTCAGAAGGGAATGCGCCTGACCACAACTCATCTCTATTGGTAACAATCTTATATTTTACTGCACTTTTATTTCTGTTATTTCTTTCCAACCAACAATCAACCAAATCTCTTTTTGTTACTTTCTGTTTTCAATCATTCTTATTTAATTACTGTAGAATTACCCCAATCCCTGTGGAGACGATAACTCACTTACCTACTTTATTACTTGTTAACGATCGGTACACTTGCCGTGTCAATCGCGCGTAAGCGCGCAACACCGCTCGTCCCGGCCAGGCCGGTGGTGGTGGTGTTGCCTGCGCTGAGCAACAAACTCGCCCTCCAGATGCAGCTCCACGCTCTTTTCTCTTAAAAGCGAAACCACCTGAGAATCAAAACACCATCAAAGTCAAACCTTGTATGCTCCATGTAATTGATATCAAAACACAACACAACAAATACTCCCTTAATGCAACATATTTTGGATCAACTTCAACATTATCAAGCCACGCATCCTGTAAGGCTCCTTAATTTATTAATAGAACTCCAATGAAATAGTCACAAATCAAAAATGAAAAACAATATAAAAAATCCCTCACCTTAATCTCGTTCTCTCTTATATATTCAACAAAATTTCCTGCAGCATCAAAATAACCTTCTTCCCTTTCTTTCTCTAGGTTGAAAGGCTCAATTTGAATCCCATCATCAACAAAATTCTCATTATAGTGCCACAAGATATCACCTATCACAAAATAGGACAAAAACCCAAAATCCCTAACTAGAACAACACACATAGCAACCCAAAATCCCTAACCAGTCATCATTACATAACCACAAACTATGCAGGGACAAAACAAGAAGGAGAAGAAACCCGCGAAAATGAGTGCATAGCAAAGGCAAAAAGGGCCAGACAAAAAGGGCCAATTCTCTTTCAGGCATATTCACAAACACATGGACCTTAGCTTTTACAGAAGTTAAATGAAAAAAGTTCTGGTAAACCTAAGTACATAACATGATTATTATAACCCACCTCTCCTTTCCCACTACTCCTCCAAAGCCAACGACGCCCAGAAACCAACAAAGGAAACCAGTGGAGCATGTACGGAAACGTCTACGACCGCCCAATTGCGCAGCACCGCGAGCAAAGCGACCACAACGACGGAGACGAAAACCCTAGTAGCGGGAGAGCAGCAATGACGAAGATAAAGGGAAATGGGATAGTGAGAAGCCGCCGCGGCGACGCATAAGGGGAGGAGAACGGAGGGAGGTGGCGAAGTTGGAAGAGGGGGAGGCTTGGGTGGGAGGAACTGAGAAGCTGCGTGAACGAGAGAGAGAACATACAAAGGGACCAGGGCGGGATTAATTTGCCTTTTAAAATTTTTTAAATAGAATCAAAGTCGGTTGTTAACAAAACCGACTTTGAATAGTCTCAAACGACGACGGTCATTTTAAAAACCCGACGTTATATGGTTGTATAATTAATTTTTTTTAAAAAAAAACTTTGAAAATGCATCTACAACGACGGTCAACAAAAAACCGACGTCGAATAGCGAAGTCAATTCAATTATTTACAAAATTGCCATTGACCTACATACAACGTCGATTTTCTTACAACCGACTTAGATGGCACGACGTTAAAAATGGCTTGTGTAGTAGTGTGCTCAACTCAAGACCATGGGCACCTTCAGTCACATTCAGGTGCATGTCTCTGAATTGTTCAACTAGCTTACAATCAGAGATCATTATGCAGGCTGCACTCACATGTTTCCTGCTCAAGGCATCAGCCACAACATTTGCCTTGCCCGGATGGTATTTCAACTCAAACTCGTAGTCTTTGAGGAATTCCATCCACCGCCTCTGTCCCATATTTAGCTCTTTCTGATCAAAGAGATACTTGAGACTCTTGTGGTCACTGAAAACCACCAGCTTAGCACCATACAGATAGTGCCTCCAAATCTTTAGAGCGAACACCACGACTGCAAGCTCTAAATCATGAGTAGGATAAGATTCCTCATGAGGCTTCAGTTGCCTGGAAGCATAGGCAACAACCTTTTTATCCTGCATCAACACACATCCAAGTCCCCGCTTAGACGCATCACAATACACCTCAAAGCTTCCCTCAGGGTCAGGAAGGGTCAACACTGGAGCTGTGGTCAACCGTTCCTTCAACTCCTGAAAGCACTGCTCGCACTCATGGGTCCAAACAAACGGAACCCCCTTCCGGGTGAGTCGAGTCAAAGGTATCACTATCTGATAGAACCCCTGAATAAACCTCCGGTAGTATCCGGCCAAGCCAAGGAAACTCTGAACCTCAGATACATCCTTGGGTCTCTCCCAAGACATCACCGCCTCTATCTTGCTAGGATCAACTGATACCCCAGCTGCTGAGATCACATGACCAAGGAATTTCACCTCAGATAACCAAAACTCACACTTGGTCAACTTGGCATACAACTGATCATTCCTCAAGGTTTGAAGAACAATCCTAAGATGCTCAGCATGCTCCGTCTCCGTCCTGGAGTAGATCGGAATGTCATCTATAAACACTACCACAAACTGATCCAAGAAAGGTCTGAATACCCTGTTCATATAATCCATGAATACTGCAGGGGCATTCGTCAGACCAAAGGGGATGACCTGGTACTCAAAATGACCATACCTAGACCGGAAGGCTGTCTTTGGTATGTTAGCAGGCTTGATCCGAATCTGGTGATATCCGGACCTCAGGTCAATCTTAGAAAACACCGTCACTCCCCTCAACTGGTCTAGCAGATCATCTATACGAGGCAAAGGATACTTATTCTTGATAGTAACCTTATTCAACTGTCTGTAATCAATACAGAGCCTCATGCTACCATCCTTCTTCTTCACGAAGATCACCGGTGCTCCCCACGGTGAGACACTCGGTCTGATGAACTGCTTAGACAACAGGTCCTCCAACTGCACCTTAAGCTCCCTCAACTCCAGAGGAGCCATGCGGTAAGGTGCCACAGATATCGGTCCCACACCAGGAACCAGATCAATGGAGAACTCGATCTCTCTCTCAGGTGGTAGCTGAGTGATCTCCTCAGGGAAAACATCCACAAACTCACTCACCACCGGGATCTGCGACAGATCAACACCTGGCTTATCTTCACCCACACATGTGAAGATATAGCCCTAAGCTCCTTCCCTGAGTGCCTTGCGAGCTTGCAAGACTGAAAGGAAAGAGGATGAGCTTGAACCAGCTCCGTCAGAAGGAACCACAACCCTCTTCTGACAACAATCCAGCATCACGCCATATCTAGCCAACCAATCCATACCCAGAATGATCTCTAGGGTATGCATAGCTAGGCAGTACAGATCAATTATGTACTCTCTGCCATCAAGCTAGAACCGCACGTCCTTGCAACACGTGCTCACCCGACATCTCTCACTAGATGCGGTGGTAACCTCCATCGAAGAAGACAAACACAACTTAGGCAACTCAAGCCTATTAGCAAGCACATCCTGAATGAAGGAATGTGTAGCTCCAGAGTCAAACAAGACTCTCACATCACAAGCATTGATCAGAACCGTACCTCTGATCAAGTCAGGAGTCCTGGCCGCCTCTCTGGCATCAACTGTATACACCCGACCCGCGGTGGGTGCTGGCATCTCCACTGTAGCCACTGATGCACGACCTCCTGCCTGTGTGCACTCCTGAGAGATATGACCTGGCTAGCCACATCTGTAGCAAACGATCTGGCCTGAGGGGCACGTTCCCCAGTGCTCCCTCCCACAGGCTGAACACTTCAAAGCCGGCCTTCTCCGAGATGAGCCGCTCTGGCTAAAGTCCCTCTTGAACCTCCCAGATGAGGTGGAGACTCTCACATCCTTGCCCTTACCCCTTCCGGGTGGGCCGGTACTGATGGTCTTCTTCCCCTCCTATCTGTCTGAGGGAGAAGACTGACTGCCTCCATGTCTGTGGAGCATGTCCTCTACCTGGCGGCACTGCCTCACCAAGGTAGCCATATCACGAGATCCGCTTTCCACAACTCGCTCCTCGATCCTCTTCCTAAGCCCCCTCTGGAACTTAGCAGCAAGTATGTCAGCATCGGGTAAGGATCTCCGGAAGTGAGCATACTTGACCAACTCATTAAACTTGACCAAGTACTCATCTACAGTCATGCTCCCCTGAACAAGACCGTCAAACTCTGCTTGCTTCTGCTCACGAGCATCCCTGTGAAAGTACTGATCCAGGAAGCAAGCCTCAAACATCTGCCAGGTGATCACATCCCCCTGGCCTCTCAGCAACTGAGATGTGGTCATCCACCACTGATGGGCCTCGCCCCTCAACATATAGGTCGCATAAAGCAACCTCTGGGGATCTGGACACTCCATCACTGTGAAGATCTGGTCCAAATCCTACAGCCATCTCGCCGCAGCAACAGGGTCATAACCACCAAGAAAGACTGGAGGGTCGTGCTTTCTGAAAGCAACTAGCATCTTCCCTTTGGCTGCGAGCTCCTCAGCAGCCTCAACATGAGACATCTGGTCTCCTTTGACTTGGCTACCACTAGCCTGGTGACGGCTACCATCACCCTCATTAGTAGGAGGAACTGAGAATGCCTGATTACCCCCTCTCAGGGTTCGCATCTCATCCATCATCTCCCGCTTAGCCTTCAACAAGGCCTCATTCACCTCCTGATTAGCAGCCATCTGCTGCTGCATCGCCTCCTGCATCTGCCTATTAGCAGCCATCTCTTGCTGCATGGCTGCCAAAGCAGCCGCCACTGGATCTGGTTGGGCATTGGTTGCCCCACTGTTGTTTCTTGACCTCGTCATGACACTACACATGCACACCAAATAGTGAGTTGATCAGGCCCACAACTAGTGTCCACACATGCAATAGTCATGCCAAATGCAAACAACAGTCAAAAGCAACACTCAATATCCATACGTAATGCTTCCATCAAGAAAACCGCTCTGATACCATAAAATGTAACACCCCGTGTATACCCGGTGTATTATCATTATATAATCATCAGATTAGCGCTTAAACAGAGTTAATTAAAAACCTTTTTAAATATAGCGGAAGCATAAACCGAACCATATTTTCTCGATAGCAATATGTATGGAATCACAACCCACATCAAGCATAACACAAGCCCCTGCTTAACCAGATCATACAACCAAACCATAGGCAGATAAACAGATATCTCAAAGATATAAACAGGAGGAAACATCATCATTACATAACAAACAGGTTATGTATATCAATATCTGGCACCCGAGGTGCATATACAAAAGAATAAGCGTCCGAGCGCTTTCTGATCCCTAGGATCCTTCCTCACACAAGGGCATACATATATACCAACATAGACAAGATGCTGAGCCGAGCTCCAAGCATACAAAACACCGCAACCGCTGAGTCGAGCTCCAAGCGTGCAAAACACAACAATAGCTGAGCCGAGCTCCAAGCTATCCTCTGCTGCCCGAGGCCAAGCAGGTACCGTCTCTACTGGGGCCTCCCGCCCTGAGACCACTCCTCTCTACCAGAAGCATCACCTGAAAAAGCATAAGCCCCACACGGGGTGAGATAAAAATTTCAGTAAGCTCAGGGTCCTTGGAGGCATCTCCTCCACCCTGGCTCACTCAGCATGACACACGTCATCAGGGAAATCACATCCATCTGGGCCGCACCGACCTCTCATATAATACAACGCAAGCTATCCAAGCTCTATGTACGGCGGACCGAGTCAAACGTCGACCTCAGTGTGAAACCGGAATTCACACCCGTGCCATCCCATTGGGTGCTACCCCTTCGCATGGATGCACGTATATGGTACCTCTGAGACTAGGCACTCACCGCGACGGGACACATCCTAGCTCTTAGCCTCAGGGAATCTCCGCATCCCGGGACCAAGTCAACCAGAGCCAGCTAACTAGGAGGAAACCATCTCCTAGGGAGGTCCATATCTATCTTCACTGGCCAGAAGATCTAATAACAGGCTTAATACATCTATCAAGCACAGATACAAGCATGTATATATGAGCATGCAACAACCACACAATGCATGAGTCATGAATGAAACCACTACTCCCACGGAGTATGGTGGAGCACAAACAAGTGGGAAACATCCCCAAGGGTCCAGAACTTACCTGGCAAAGCCGAGCTCTACAGTTCTCCGCGTGCTCTGTGGCCCACGCCATTGACACCCTCGGTGTCACGCCCTATCAAGGGACACACAACATATATCAACAACCAAGCCACACAAGGCACAAGCAATCACGGTTCACAACCGCTAAACAATGAAAGGACTCACAATCCTTTTCGCAACATCAAGTGGTCTACCCTATGGTTCAACAAAGCTTGGCATTCACAAGCCATCAAACCAATAGCCTCACAAGGCCATCCAAACCACAAGCCAAGGCTCTAGTATGTTCACAAATGGCCAAGCAACTCAGCCCAACAACACTCACATGCATCACAAAGAGCCATGGAATCAACATTCACCAAACTCACATGTGAGAGCTAATCCTACATCCTCACAACATACTAAGCACATGCTTCAACATGACCCAAAGCTAAAACAAGCTCTATCAAAAGTGGGTCACTATTCACCCTAAACCCCAACTCACAAATCAAGAGGTGTTTCTTGAGTTTCTTACCTCAAAAGACGCAAGGAAGGCCCAAGGACGACTTCCCCTAGCTTGGGTACTCACTAATCGTCGCCGTTCCTCGCCGAGCTCAAGTTCCGCGAACTTCCCTTGAGAAAGGGATCCTTTGATTTGGGGATTTCAAGGTGAAATGAGGATGGATTCAAGCTTCCCAAGTGATTTCCATCACAAAAGATGTTTAAGGAAGAGATTTTAGTGAGATATGGTGAAAGATTGGAGCTTGGGTGCTCAACAATGGAGGTGGGAGGTCTGAGGAAGAAGAAAAGAAGGTTGGGGCTCCAAAAATCGCGAAATAAGCTTTATATAGTGGGTCTGCCCGAGCTGCGGCGCCGATCGCGCCAGCTGCAGAAACCACGGCGCCAAGAGCGCCACCTTCCAGAAACCACGGTGCCACCAGCGCCAACCCCGGCGCCAAGAGCGCCAACCTCCAGAGATACCCGCGCCACCGGCGCCAGACTCCCGCGCCTCAGGCGCCAACCTGCCGAAGTTCCCGCGCCACTGGCGCCAGCTCCCGCGCCTCAGGCGCCAACATCCAGAACTTCCGGCGCCAACCGCGCTACACACGGCGCCAACCGCGCCAGCTGGAAAACTCGAGGTGGTCTGGCGCCACCAGCGCCACCCTGGCGCCCTGAGCGCCAACCACCAGAGACCATGACGCTGGGAGCGCCGCTCCCGCGCCATCAGCGCCGCGCTCCAGAACTTGTGGCGCCAGGAGCGCCAACCTGGCACCAACAGCGCCACACCTTTGGACTTGGCGCGATCCGCGCCACGCCTGGCGCTGGCCGCGCCAGATTATGCAGAAGCACTTCTGCAGAGTGTTTTTCTGCATAATCCCTCTCCGGGGGCCTCAGACTCGCGCTATACGCGTCCAAACTCGCGCCATACGCACTGGGACTAAGGGACATCACATAATCATAATGATAATACGTCGGGTATACACGGAGTGTTACACTTTAAGTCTTGATGAACGATTGGAGATACTCTTTGCAATCATATACATATAAAAAATATAATTTTCTATTTTCTTATCTCTCTTATATACTACTATAATATATCGTAAAAATTAGACTGATAAAAAAACATATAAATCGTTTTTTTTTAATATATATCTTCCTTGTTTATAACTTGTAAAATATTGAGGTATACATATTTGCTGCGTGGAAAAGAATCACTTGCTTTTGCCACTCAGTCAAGACAAAATCAATAAGGAACTACTTATGGATAAAAAAGTCATAGAACGAAGCAAGAAATTAGTAGGCACACTATACCCAAAGCAAAATTTTATTTTGAAAGAAGCATTAGCCAGTTATTAGAGGTTTTTCAAAATTAAAATTAATAAAATCTTGTCTATTATCAATAATGTCTCAACAAAGGTTAAATAAATTGACTTTATTATTGTACAGTCCAAAATAGTAAAATGATACGTGACAATTCCTTAAAGGTCACTTTACACATATACACCCTCCATGTCAGTATTGTCACATTAAAGAGTATATTTATTACACCAAGTAATTCAAATGGGTGTAACCACCTTATCATATAATATCTCAGCAAGTTATCTACTGGTTGTTATGTATCTACAAGTAACAGTATATCAATAAGGTACACATTATCTCTTATTCAGAATATAGATAATTGTCTGCTATTATATGTTATTATTATCTTATCAATAGATTATCAACAAACAACGGCCCAAGGTCCATACTCCACACTATAAATGTAACCATCCAGGTTCTCTCTAAACACACTTCACTTCAGGCTTCTATCCGTACAGAACTTGAATGCGTTACTCAAGTCTCTCATTTTTTATATCTTGACTGAGTTCTCATACTTAGTCCTTTCTAAATTGATGTACTTACTTGAGCGACGACTCACTTCCTGACGTCACAAGATTTGAAGTTCACTAAGGCCACATTTAGTCCACACGTGAAATTTCTAGATTTTGGTAAGAACAATTAATCAATTGACACTACTACAAAAAAGAAATGTTATACGTAAATTGATTATAATAATTTAATAAATAATTTAATAATTTAATAAATGATTATAATTAATTAATCAACGTTTTAGAGCTATCAATAGGTTGGACTAGTCGCGTTAACTTGCATAACACAATGCTTGTTGCTCTTGGATTTTTTGGCTTTGTACTTCTTCCTATCTCTAAGCATGCAAACCTCACCTTCGCATATAAACTCTTTGGATTCTGAGGACTCAGAGAAGCAGGAATAGCGAAAGAATTAAAGACAAAGCCATGGACTGATCAAGCTTGAAGCCAGGTACAGGAAAGAAAATATTAACAAAGTGGCTTGCTTATTTATTTGCATTCCTGATGTGATGCTATAATATGTAATATATATAATATACTAACATGAAGACAATTTTGTGATGTGGTGGGTGACAAGTAGCATATGAAAAAGCATTAACACAGTTGGACTGGCATGGTGGCTGAAGTCAAACAACAATGGATGAATGTCAAATGAAGGACTAAATAAATTACCACTTTCTTCTTTGATATGTAGGATGACAGGGTAGGGTCGGGGGAGTAAATAAATAAGAATTCAATTATATTTTTTAGTTAAATATATATATATATATATTTAAGTTTATTATTTAATTATTAATTTAATTGATTTATATTTTCGAAAATTATAACAATAAAATATTTAATATATATATATATATATATATATATATATGTTGTGACAAAAAATTGTAAAAAGATACAATGGTGATGTATACTAATATAGATATAATTTGATATTCATTTTCTCTTTAAAATTTCATATAATACTTGTACATGCTTAAAGTAGATATTTTTTTTTGTCAAAGTTGAAACGGAATGATACTCATGGATATGAGATTATTTGTCATGTCTATATGAAGACAGTATATCCATGTTGTCACATTAATTTGTAAATCAAAGAAAGTTCACAATTTTTATTTCAAAAATATAATTTGTCACTTACATCAATTTAAGTTTTAAACGCATGTGGAGTGAGAGTGATAATATCAATATATACAAAAATAAAAGATTTAAATATATTTGAAATTCATGATAAATGCTCAATTTTTATTTTCGGTCTCTAATATACTTTTTTGTTATGTTCAATTATTAATTGATATATTAAAACATTTATTTTTATTTTAAATTATTGTCATTAAAGACATAACATCATCTCAATTCCTGATATATATATATATATATATTAATAACAACAAATTGTCACATAAATAAGTTAATATTAGATTTCATATTTACACACTTACACTAATTCAACCCGAATACATTTAAAAGATGCATGATTCACCCACTTTAAAAAGCTAACTGAAATAATTTGTGACCTTCTTAATATGGCGTAGGTTTTAAGTAAAGAATTACAAAAACTTGATGCTCAGGAAAGAATTTAGGGAAACTTGCAGAATCTATCTTTTCTAAATGAGAGGGCGAATAATCTTCAAGGTATTTCGGAGGGAAAAGGAATAAAAAATAGAACCATTCGTTCAATTGGAGATATATAAAAGCTCCATTTTCTTCTACAGACTAGAAGTAATCGTTGGGTGCCTGCGTTACATATATTTTTTAATTTGATGCATACACAAACAGTCTCAACAGGTAACATTCAATATTACAAAAACCTTTTCTATCTTATCATTTTCATTGCCATAATCTATTTCATTTCGGATTATACTTCCACACACAACACAAAAGCATGAAGTTAATTTATTTGTCATTTATTAACACCACCCTTTGAGAACCACTTTTATATATGGTTTCAAAATTGTTAAATCATCGGTCAAGTTGTTTAAGTTACGGCATTTAAATTATGAATATGATGATTCTATATTAATGCATAATGTAGTCTGCAATAATCGGTTCTCCTTTTATTTCTTTATTCCTTATCCTGCAAATTTATCAGGATATATAAAAGTAGTGGATTAATTTCCAAGCTATTTCATTACTTTGATCCTAGCTATGAAAGAAATAAAACATCACGTTTTAACTTGAAATCACTTTTTAAACCATTTCTAAACCATGCATTTTTCATCAATCAAAACATATTTTCATGAATTAGAAATTTTCTACTGCACTCACCCTTTTCTCCTCACATTCTCATCTTGTTCTTACATTTGGTTCGTGGACATG
Organism: Glycine tomentella; assembly: GCA_007407185.1. Lineage (NCBI taxonomy): Eukaryota > Viridiplantae > Streptophyta > Magnoliopsida > Fabales > Fabaceae > Glycine > Glycine tomentella. Next base: position 241,734 of record PYAF01005577.1, read on the forward strand.
CCATATATGGCTGTGTTGGTGGCTCTGTCTATGGATCAAGGAGGGGGGATTTTCAAGTCAAAAAAGCATCACTTAATTTCTTCACAAAGTGCACTCCTTTCTTTAGATCTACAAGGGTAACGAATATATATATGCTTGACATTGTTTTCCACACAATATTAATATGTTTAAAATGTTTTGTTTGGATAAATATTCTTGCCTGATGAGTCATTGTGCCTATGAATATGTTGAGTATGATGTCAAGCATTTTCGCACTATACATGCTTCATTATTTCAATTATATCTCAATATTGTAAACTAGTTTTGAAAAGGTTACAAAACTAGAAACTAGACTTCTTGAGATTCATTTTAGACACAAATTTCATTTAAAAATGTCTAGTGTTTTGACCTCTCAAATCTTGTGACAAAATGAACCTAGTGTTATTGAGCTTTTTCCGACATGAATAAGTTATTTCGATGATTTCTTTTTTTATACAAAACTTTTGTAAAAGCCAAGCATAGATTTGAAAACTAAACTCTAAGGGGCCATTTGGAGTGATTGTCAGAGTTTTTTTTTTTTTAATGTAACTTTCAAAACAAAACATGTTTGATAAAAATAGAGTTAAAATTGTTGTTAAATTATTTTCAAAATACTTTTATACGTTTTTTTAAAATCAAGAAAAAAGATTTTGTAAATTTGATTTTTAGTTAAAAAAATATTTTTCACATTTGATAATAACATATTTTAATGTCACCACTACCAATATCGTCACTCTAAATGCCATTACTCGTATCATCTCCATTATCGTCACCACTATCATCACTACTAATTGGTGTCACCATTAACACTGCTACCATCACCACCATCGATGCTATTGTTACTGTCGTTGTCATTATCACCACTGTCACTGCCACCATGCACAACCACCACCAATGTCACTGCAACTACCAACATCGCTACCATCATCATAGCCATCAACACCACTAATATAACCTCTGTCACTACCATTAACACTACCACCATTAACATTGTGATCACTACTAGTATTTCTACTGTTATCACCTTTGCTGATGTTAACACCATTATCACATAAAAATACTTTTAAACTAATTTTAATACAATATGAAACTTTTATAATGAGTTTAATTAAAACTAGTCGTATTTTATTAAAAGTTGATTTTAAAAAAATTTGAAACTAAAATTAAAAATTGATTGTTATTTTTAAAAATTTCAAAACTCCATTAAAAATCACACAAACATGACCTAAGTTTTCATTTGATGAGGTCGTTTTATTAAAAACCCTTTCATTTGAGTGGTTAAATCTATATCTGAGGACGTACTTGTGATAAAATTGGCTTTATTATCTAATAAACGAATGTTAGTTCATATTTTTTTTTTTTTTTACAGAATGTTAATGTCTTAAGGATATATACTGATTAAAGAATTAAAAATAAAAAACTATTTTATGAAATTATATTATCATAATTTTTAATTTGTTAATTTCTTAATTAGTACTGTAGCTGTCTCTTTAATAAAACTCTTAATTAATTATTAGACCGTCGTTTTTTTATTTATTATTATTTATATAGTCTGCTGCTGATGGTAATAAGAAGCTAATGGAAGAGCCATTACTTCAGCTTTCTGTACGTAAAAGCACAGTGGAGTTCATTTTAAGTAAAAAGGCAGACATACCAACAAGCAACTATACATTGATATATATTCTTGCTGCTCCATTCAACATCTGTATATAGTCTTTTTATATGTATATAATGTTTATAAAATATAATTAATAATACTTGCAATTCTTGTCATCGTCAAAAAAAACATTTAAAATTAATTTTTCTAGATTTAATTTGAAATTGTTTATACTGTAAGATATAGTAGAATAAATTATTATTGAATGAAATGTGAAAATATTGCTTGAATATTTAATTTTAATTAACATTTTTTTAAAAAAGTGAAAGAATAAAATAAAAATAAATAAGACTCACCTACAAAATTTGTCTTAAGGCCAAAAATATAAGGTAAGACCAATGTTTTAAAAATCGGATCGACCCAGCCGGTCGGATCAATCGGATCGCGATCCGATGACTGAATTGGATTGAGTCTGTCAATGCGGCACGGTGTTACTCGGGTGAATTCATGGTTCAACCATCGACCCGACAAATCGAACCGGTTCGTTATTTTAAAAAAAAAATGTCTTTTGCCTCTCTGGTCCCCGCCACTTTCGTCTTCTCCCTCCAAGCACTCGCGTTGTGTCGTCTGTACTTGCGGTTTGGTTTTCGCAAGGGAAGGGCGCAGGGTTTTGCCTTGTCGCCGGGGGTGGTGGTGGTGGGTGGTGTTTGTCTATTCGCGACGCAGGAGGGGTTGTTTGTTTGTTTGGGGAAGGGGGCTCAACAGGGAGGGGTTGTAACGAGGAACTCCGAGGTGCTTGACCCAATGGATTTCCGTTTTTTGGAAGGGGGGGGGGGGGGGCGACGACAATAACAAGGATTTTTGTTTGGGGGGTTGCTATAACGAGGTTTTATTTTTGGGGGGTGGGGTGGGTGGATTGCATAGGATTTTTTTTTTTTTGGGGGGGGGGGGGTTTGCAGCAGGCACATTGTTTACAAGTTCCAAAAAGTAATGAAACTATTTTTTAAATGGTTTTTTTTTTTGTTTGAGTTTTAAATTAAATGACTATTTCTTTTTAAGTCTTGAACTTTGTCATTAGTTAATAAGTAGTGTATGTAAGGGTGAATTTTTCTTTCTTTCTTAGGCGTATAAAATTTGTTTCAAAAGTATTCAAATTGTTAATAATATTAATATAGAATAAAAGTAAATTAAATATAAGTATGTATTATTAAGTGAAAATGAGTTAATGAATGATAATTGACATTCTATAATTTTTATTGGTAATTTTATTTTTTGAAATTAAATTTATTTAATTCATTATTTGTTTATTTGAAATTAGATAATAATTTTATTTTAATATTTTGATATCTAATTATCTATATTAAAAGATATATAAAAATTTTATTTTTCATTATATACCAAGTCATGACTGTAATCATCCGAGGACATGAACATCCGAAATCACACGGCACATTATTCCCTGGATATCGGGCACACCGGGCGAGGACGCATGTGGAAGACCTCCTCGTATTCATGAGCGGAAACACTGAGCTAAAAAGATATTGGCATCGCCACCAAATCAGATACGGTAAAACAAGATTACATGCAGAGGCTTTTATGCTAGAAAGGATTGGGTTTGACCTGCTGAAGATACGTAACATATTGGTGAGAATTTGTCACTTTTAAAAATTTCATCAATGAGTGATTAAATTTAGTAACAGATTTTTTTTTTTTCTAATTCGAAATCATTAAATTATTGCAACAACTTTTTGAAACTATATATATATATATATATATATATATATATGAGATGAGATCATTTTACACCGGTGTAAAACTTTATAGTTTTACACCATTCAATAACTTTTTACTGGATAAGTATTTTACAAAATTCACCGTTAGATTGAAAGCTTATATCATGTAGATCACATGTATCAAATTTCACAAAAATTCGAAATCATTTGAAATGTAATCAAAATAGTCTAATTTTTACATATTTTAGAAGTGCATATACCGTTAATTTTTATATATATATATATATCAATTAGATTTAAAATGATTTCGGATTTTTGTGAAATTTGATATATGTGATCTACATGATATAAGCT
>PYAF01005577.1:270123-283749 GCA_007407185.1 Glycine tomentella
TTTTTTTTAATAAAAATATCCTTAGTGTAGATGGATTAATTGATTAGGTGACAACATATTAAGAGAATGAAATTTCAATAATTTTAAAGATAAATCTGAAAATTTTTCATACAAAACGTTAATTGAATACATTTTATATTTTATAATTCTTGTACATGTGAAGTATTTAAGAGAGTCTTATATGTAAGATTACATAATATTTATCAATAAGTCATTAGTATAAGTACTGCTGAGTTCAAATTTTTTAAGAAAGATCTTGGAATTTAGTCTTTCAAAAAAAAAATTGAGAAGATAAATTCTATGAATGATGATGAGTCATATTTTCCAATAGAAATTAGTTATTGAAAAGATTGATAGATAATTCAGGCCAATAATATACTTAAAAAAGTTCACTTAGTATTTAATGAAAAAAGTGGAGATCCTTGTTACCTTTAAAATCTTACCCTAATATGAATTTATTTTATAACAATAATTTCTTAATAAATAAAATCTATTTAAGTTTCAATATTATAATCTCAATTTTCGTATTCTTCGTAGAGCAATGTTATTTATACAATAATTTTTTTAACAATTCTTACAGATTAACTTTTTTGTATTTTTTTCTGATCACATAATTTATCGTATTGTTTTCTGTTAAGCAAGTGGTTAAGGGGTTCAAATTCCAACTCTTGTGTATGGAGAAAATCAGGTTGAAAAAGAGACAACCCACCAGCTTTAAGTCTTGATGAATGATTGGAGATACTCTTTGCAATCATATACATATAAAAAATATACTTTTCTATTTTCTTATCTCTCTTATATACTACTATAATATATCGTAAAAATTAGACTGATAAAAAACATATATATCGTATGTTTTCTTTTATATCTTCCTTGTTTATACCTTGTAAAATATTGAGGTATACATATTTGCTGCGTGGAAAAGAATCACTTGCTTTTGCCAATCAGTCAAGAGAAAATCAATAAGGAACTACTTATGGATAAAAGTCATAGAACGAAGCAAGAAATTAGTAGGCACACTATACCCAAAGCAAAATTTTATTTTGAAAGAAGCATTAGCCAGTTATTAGAAGTTTTTCAAAATTAAAATTAATAAAATCTTATCTAAGATTAATAATATCTCAACAAAGATTAAATAGATTGGCTTTATTATCAATTGAAAAAGAAATGCTATACAAAATTGATTATAATAATTTAATAAATGATTTTGCATTCCAAAAAATCTAAAAAATTAATTTTAAATGAAATATAAATAATTTTATTAAATATTTTATTAGTTTAGAAAAAATTCCATTTTTTTAAAAAAGTTCTATTTTAAAGCTCATTTTAGACCAATCAATAGGTTGGACTGGTCGCCTTAACTTGCATAACACAATGCTTGTTGCTCTTGGATTTTTTGGCTTTGTACTTCTTCCTATCTCTAAGCATGCAAACTTCACCTTCGCATATAAACTCTTTGGATTCTGAGGACTCAGAGAAGCAGGAATAGCGAAAGAATTAAAGACAAAGCCATGGACTGATCAAGCTTGAAGCCAGGTACAGGAAAGAAAATATTAACAAAGTGGCTTGCTTATTTATTTGCATTCCTGATGTGATGCTATAATATGTAATATATATAATATACTAACATGAAGACAATTTTGTGATGTGGTGGGTGACAAGTAGCATATGAAAAAGCATTAACACAGTTGGACTGGCATGGTGGCTGAAGTCAAACAACAATGGATGAATGTCAAATGAAGGACTAAATAAATTACCACTTTCTTCCTTGATGTAGGATGGCAGGGTAGGGTCGGGGGAGTAAATAAATAAGGATTCAATTATATTTTTAGTTAAATATATATATATATATATATATATATATATATATTAAGTTTATTATTTAATTATTAATTTAATTGATTTATATTTTCGAAAATTATAACAATAAAATATTTAATATATATATGTTGTGACAAAAAATTGTGAAAAGATATAATGGTGATGTATACTAATATAGATATAAGTTGATATTCATTTTCTCTTTAAAATTTCATATAATACTTGTATATGCTTAAAGTAGATATTTTTTTTTGTCAAAGTTGAAACGGAATGATACTCATGGATATGAGATTATTTGTCATGTTTATATGAAGACAGTATATTCATGTTGTCACATTAATTTGTAAATCAAAGAAAGTTCACAATTTTTTTTTTCAAAAATATAATTTGTCACTTACATCAGTTTAAGTTTTAAACGCATGTGGAGTGAGTAATAATATCAATATATACAAAACTAAAAAATTTAAATATATTTGAGATTCATGATAAATGCTCAATTTTTATTTTCGGTCTCTAATATAACTTTTTTTGTTATATTCAATTATTAATTGATATATTAAAACATTTATTTTTATTTTAAATTACTGTCATTAAAGACATAACATCATCTCAATTCCTGATATATATATTAATAACAACAAATTGTCACATAAATAAGTTAATATTAGATTTCATATTTACACACTTACACTAATTCAACCCGAATACATTTAAAAGATGCATGATTCACCCAATTTAAAAAGCTAACTGATGAAAGAATTTGTGACCTTCTTAATATGGCGTAGGTTTTAAGTAAAGAATTACAAAAACTTGATGCTCAGGAAAGAATTTAGGGAAACTTGCAGAATCTATCTTTTCTAAATGAGAGGGCGAATAATCTTCAAGGTATTTCGGAGGGAAAAGGAATAAAAAATAGAACCATTCGTTCAATTGGAGATATATAAAAGCTCCATTTTCTTCTACAGACTAGAAGTAATCGTTGGGTGCCTGCGTTACATATATTTTTTAATTTGATACATACACAAACAGTCTCAACAGGTAACATTCAATATTACAAAAACCTTTTCTATCTTATCATTTTCATTGCCATAATCTTTTTCATTTCGGATTTGTTAGACTAAGGAACTAAGGCAGTAAAAAAGAGAAAAAATGGATAACAACTTAGTGCCTCATTTATTTATTCTGCTGATATATATAGAGAAATTACAAACGAAAGTTGTTTGTTATCAATCATAGCCAGCTAGCAGAGTTTCTAGAATGTTTATTATAACGGATTTTCTCTGACGAGGCAAAGAGAATATTGATATATTCTTTGTGACTATTGTCCTTTTACTCATGTGCAATTGGTTATACGTAGTCGCTGAGGTGGATTGGTTTTCTGATGGTCCTCTTGGTTTTGCTGGAGTACCCTGTGTTGCTTGTGTAGCTATCATCTCCCTCTCCTGGGAAAGTAACCTTGTCCGCAAGGTTGTAAGAGCTGCACATATCATCCCACTGTTCCCAGCTAGTGTCTTCCGGGGCCAACCCCGACCACTGGATCAGAACCATCTTGGTTGGAGGAGAGGAGGAGTGGTCCCACTTCCAGTCTAGGACAGTAAGTGGTTCAATGATTGGGTTGTTGTCGGAATTGGTGGGGGGAAGTGAGGCCGGAGTGTCGGGTAATGGTCCTTGATGAAGCTTCAAACTTGAAATATGAAATACTGGGTGAATCTTTGAAGCAGGAGGCAGTTTGAGGCGATACGCCACTTTACCAATGCGTTCCTCGATCAAGAAAGGGCCATAGTATCGTTTGGATAATTTGTTGTATGTATTCATGAGTGATGTTTGGCGGTACGGACGAAGTCTAACGTACGCCCAATCACCGACGGCAAAGTTGACATCTCGACGATGAGCATCTGCAGCATTTTTCATTGCGACTTGAGCTTTGAGAAGTCGACGGTGTAAGGTGGAGTGGATGGCGGCCCGGGTTGATAGAAGATTATCAGTAGCTTCCACTGGAGAGGAACCGAGAATGTAATGGGGAATGGATGGTGGTGGTTTGCCGTAAGTTACTTCAAAAGGTGATAGGCCGATGGCAGAGTGAACAGAGGTGTTGTATGACCATTTTGCCAAAGCAAGGAACTTGGACCACTGTGTTGGTCGGTCATGGACGAAGGAACGCAGATATTGTTCGAGCACTCGATTCATGACTTCCGTCTGACCGTCAGTTTGCGGATGATAAGAAGTGCTCATGCGAAGCTTCGTTCCACTCGAACGGAATAACTCCCTCCAAAAAGCAATGATAAATAGGGGGTCCCTGTCTGATACCAAACTTCGCGGGAACCCATGGAGTTTGCAGACCATGTCCAGAAATAATAAGGCTACTTTGTAGGCAGTGTATTTGGGTGGTAAAGCACCAAAGTGGGCCCCTTTCGAAAAGCGATCAACCACCACGAGAATAGTACTGAATCCGTTTGAAATTGGTAAGCCGGTGATGAAGTCCAATGATAAGTCCTCCCAAACTGAAGATGGGGTGGTTAACGGTTGAAGCAGTCCGGCGGGTTTTTTTGTTTCATACTTCATCTGCTGACATGTCATGCACTGCGAGATAAACTTGCTAACATCAGATCGAAGGTGGGGCTAGATAAAATTATCCTGGAGACGGTGAGTTGTTTTCGCGACACCCATGTGGCCACCCAAGGGGGATTTGTGAAATTCTTCCAGCAGTAGAGGGATGAAGTGATGGTTATGAGGTAACCAAATCTTTCCTTGAAAAAATAACATGTCATTACGAATAGTAAAATCAGGATGATCTGCTGGGTGATGTTGGACCTGGTGGAAAAGTTCTTTGTACACGTTGTCATCATGAAGGGCCTTACGAAGTTGTTCGAGAAACTCAAAATTTGGAAGTGATAATGAGAATAAATGGTTGGAAGGAATTCTTGAGAGTGCGTCAGCTACTGTATTGCTGGAACCAGACTTATATTGAATTGTGTAATCATAGCCGAGAAGTTTGGACAAGTATATTTGTTGCTCGGGTGTCTGGATTACTTGGGACATGAGCTCCTTTAAACTCCGGTGATCTGTAAGGATGATGAAGTGGTGGCCCAACAAATAATGGCGCCATTTTCGCACCGCTGTAGTAATGGCATGGAGTTCGCGGACATATGTTGAAGCGCGTTGGAGACGAGGGCAGAATGCCTTGCTATAATAAGCAATGCGGTGTGAGTTTTGGAGAAGAATTGCACCCATGGCCATGCCTGAAGCGTCCGATTCGAGGATGAATGGAATAGAGAAGTCAGGGGTGGCGAGTACAGGGGCTTCTGTCATGAGTTGTTTTAAGAGTTCAAACGCATGTTGTGATTCTGGGGTCCAATGGAATTGGTCCTTGCGGAGGAGGGTTGTTAAAGGACCGACGACGGCAGCGTAACGTTGAATGAATTTCCGGTAAAACCCAGTGAGTCCCAGAAAACCGCGTAACTCTGATGGTGAAGAAGGTACAGGCCATTCTACCATTGCTTGAATTTTGTCGGGATCTGGAGCTACACCCTGTGCTGAAACAATGTGACCGAGATAATGGAGGCGGTCCTGGGCAAATAGACACTTAGAACGACGCAGGTAGAACTGCCCCTGTGAAAGGGATGAGAACACGGCCGCAAGGTGTTTGATGTGGGCAGAAAACGAGGGGCTATATACCAGAATATCATCAAAAAAAACAGCGACAAACTTGCGGAGAAATGGTTTTAAGAGCTCGTTCATGGCGGCCTGGAAGGTGGATGGTGCATTGCAGAGACCGAAAGGCATTACTTTGAATTCGTAATGCCCCTGGTGTGTTCGAAAAGCTGTTTTGGGTATGTCCTCGTCTGCCATACGTATTTGATGAAAACCTTGGCGTAGGTCCAACTTAGAAAACCATGAAGCTTGGCCCAATTCGTCTAACAACTCGTCGATGGTGGGCATGGGAAAACGGTCCTTCATCGTTATATTATTGAGTGCGCGATAGTCGACACAGCAACGCCAACTTCCATCTTTCGTTTTGACTAATAGTACCGGAGAGGAAAAAGGGCTTTGACTGGGTTGGATGAGGTCGGCGGCAAGCATGGATTCTACTTGTTTTTCTAGCTCATTTTTCTGGCAATAAGGGTAGCGGTAGGGACGAACGTTCACCGGATTGGTATCGGGTAATAGGTGGATGTTATGGGTTATGGAACGATGTGGAGGCAGTTGTTGGGGCTCCTGGAAAATATGATCAAATTGGGTGAGTAAGTCAGTAATGGCTTCGGGTGGGTTATCTGAAGAAGGGTCAGGGTCTGGTACTGGAGAAAGGTGGAACAAGGCTGAGATGCTTTGTGTTTGTGCAAGACGTTTAACTTGTTGTGCAGAAACGCTGGTGGGGAGTAAAGGTACGTCTGCATAAAGTGTTATGGGATGGCCCAGGTAAAAAAAATTCATGGTCATAGTTGAATAGTCTATGGTGACTGGGCCCAGGAGTTTAAGCCATTGCACCCCTAAGACTATGTCGGCACCGCTGAGGGGAAGGTTAAATAAGTCTAATGTGAATGTGTGGCCTTGAACAGATAAAGGAACAATAGGGCAAATGGAATCGCAATCTAGGGTATTGCCGTTGCCGACCATCACTTTGAGAGCGGCTGTTGAGGAAGAGGGGAGGTGAAGGAATTTAGACACTCGTGACTGGATAAAGTTGTGAGTGCTACCTCCGTCAACCAAGATGATGATGCGGTGATGGTGAATATGGCCGTAAATTCAAAAAGTTTTTGGGGCTGTGACTCCTGCCAGTGCGGGAAGGCTAATTTGAGGGGAAGCTTCTGGATCCGGGTCAGGGAAAAATGGTGGTTCAGAGTCTGAGGGTTCTAAGTCAATTTCTTCGTCGGCGATGAGCAAGTGAAGACGCGGTTTGCAACGGTGACCGCGAAGCCATTGTTCATCGCAATGGTAACAGAGACCCTTGTCTCTGCGAACTGCCATTTCCTCCGTCGTGAGGCGCTTGAAGGGTAGCTTGGGTGCTGTGGAAGGTGAAGGGGCCAGAGGAGATGGGGGGCTCAACGTTGGTGGTGGTGCATGTGGGAACGTGGAGGGGTTTCGAATCCAGCGACGGCGGTCTAAAATTTTTGTCCTCCTGTAGTTTGGCTAACGCGGTGGCTTGTGGAAGCGATAAAGGCTGAAGGGCCTGAACTTCGCGGCGCAGTTCGGGGTTCAACCCAGAGATAAAGCAGCTGAGGAGGAATGGTGGGGCAAGGCCCACGATGCGGTTTGCCAGCCGTTCGAACTCAGTGAGGTACTCATTAACAGTACCTCTTTGGTGGAGTTTGAACAAAGCACCGTGAGGATCGTCATAGAAAGAGGGTGCAAAACGAGATTCCAGGGCTTGAAGCATTGCCGGCCACGATGAAAGGAATCCATTCCTGGACATCCATTGGTACCAACACAGGGCAGGGCCTTCCATGTAAAAGGAAGCCATAGTGAGGCGTTCATGGTCAGGTATGTTCTGATAATCGAAAAACTGAGAAATTTTAAAAATCCAACCCAAAGGATCTTGTCCATCAAATCTGGGAACATCTAATTTCATATGAGGTCTGGAGGTAGATTGTGGGTTTTGTGGGGGTGGGGATGTCGAGGTATTGGGTGAAATGGGAAGAGCAGCGAGTCGGTCCAAAATGATATCGATTTTGCTGTTCATTGTGGATTGGGCTTGGGATAAAGATGTGTGGTTTTGTGCTAGGGAATTTTGTCCCTGAGTGAGGAGAGCAACAGCTTCCTCAAGGCGGTCGATGGTGGCTTGTCTAGTATTGAGTTCGGGCATGGTCACTGTGGGCAGGTCGGACCAATTGTTAGACTAAGGAACTAAGGCAGTAAAGAAGAGAAAAAATGGATAACAACTTAGTGCCTCATTTATTTATTCTGCTGATATATATAGAGAAATTACAAACGAAAGTTGTTTGTTATCAATCATAGCCAGCTAGCAGAGTTTCTAGAATGTTTGTTATAATGGATTTTCTCTGACGAGGCAAAGAGAATATTGATATATTCTTTGTGACTATTGTCCTTTTACTCATGTGCAATTGGTTATACGTAGTCGCTGAGGTGGATTGGTTTTCTGATGGTCCTCTTGGTTTTGCTGGAGTACCCTGTGTTGCTTGTGTAGCTATCAGGATTATACTTCCACACACAACACAAAAGCATGAAGTTAATTTATTTGTCATTTATTAACACCACCCTTTGAGAACCACTTTTATATATGGTTTCAAAATTGTTAAATCATCGGTCAAGTTGTTTAAGTTACGGCATTTAAATTATGAATATGATGATTCTATATTAATGCATAATGTAGTCTGCAATAATCGGTTCTCCTTTTATTTCTTTATTCCTTATCCTGCAAATTTATCAGGATATATAAAAGTAGTGGATTAATTTCCAAGCTATTTCATTACTTTGATCCTAGCTATGAATGAAATAAAACATCACGTTTTAACTTGAAATCACTTTTTAAACCATTTCTAAACCATGCATTTTTCATCAATCAAAACATATTTTCATGAATTAGAAATTTTCTACTGCACACACCCTTTTCTCCTCACATTCTCATCTTGTTCTTACATTTGGTTCATGGACATACCATATATGGCTGTGTTGGTGGCTCTGTCTATGGATCAAGGAGGTGGGATTTTCAAGTCAAAAAAGCATCACTTTCTTCACAAAGTGCACTCCTTTCTTTAGATCTACAAGGGTAACGAATATATATATGCTTGACATTGTTTTCCACCCAATATTAATATGTTTAAAATGTTTTGTTTGGATAAATATTCTTGCCTGATGAGTCATTGTGCCTATGAATTTGTTGAGTAGGATGTCAAGCATTTTAGCACTATACATGCTTCATTATTTCAATTATATCTCAATATTGTAAACTAGTTTTGAAAAGGTTACAAAACTAGAAACTAGACTTCTTGAGATTCATTTTAGATACAAATTTCATTTAAAAATGTCTAGTGTTTTGACCTCTCAAATCTTGTGACAAAATGAACCTAGTGTCATTGAGCTTTTTCCGACATGAATAAGTTATTTCGATGATTTCTCTTTTTATACAAAACTTTTGTAAAAGCCAAGCATAGATTTGAAAACTAAACTCTAAGGGGCCATTTGGAGTGATTGTCAGAGTTTTTTTTTTCTTTTTTTTTTAATGTAACTTTCAAAACAAAACATGTTTGATAAAAATAGAGTTAAAATTGTTGTTAAATTATTTTCGAAATACTTTTATACTTTTTTTCAAAATCAAGAAAAAAGATTTTGTAAATTTGATTTTTAGTTAAAAAAATATTTTTCACATTTAATAATAACATATTTTAATGTCACCACTACCAATATCGTCACTCTCAACGTCACTACTAATACCATTTCCATCATCGTCATCACTATCATCACTACTAATTAGTGTCACCATTAACACTGCTACCATCACCACCATCGATGCTACTGTTACTGTCGTTGTCATTATCACCACTATCAATAATACCACCTCTGTCACTGCCACCATGCACAACCACCACCAATGTCACTGCAACTACCAACACCGCTACCATCATCATTGCCACTAACATCACTAATATCACCTCCATCACTGTCATTGCCACTACCACCATTAACATTGTGATCACTACTAGTATTTCTACTTTTATCACCTTTGCTGATGTTAACATCATTATCACATAAAAATACTTTTAAACTAATTTTAATACAATATGAAACTTTTAAAATGAGTTTAATTAAAACTAGTCATATTTTGTTAAAAGTTGATTTTAAACAAATTTGAAACTAAAATTAAAAATTGATTGTTATTTTTAAAAATTTCAAAACTCCATTAAAAATCACACAAACATGACCTAAGTTTTCATTTGATGAGGTCGTTTTATTAAAAACCCTTTCATTTGAGTGGTTAAATCTATATCTGAGGACGTACTTGTGATACAAGTGGCTTTATTATCTAATAAACGAATGTTAGTTCATATTTTTTTTTTCTTTTACAGAATGTTAATGTCTTAAGGATATATACTGATTAAAGAATTAAAAATAAAAAACTATTTTATGAAATTATATTATCATGATTTTTAATTCGTTAATTTCTTAATTAGTACTGTAGCTGTCTCTTTAATAAAACTCTTAATTAATTATTAGACCATCGTTTTCTTATTTATTATTATTTATATAGTCCGCTGCTGATGGTAATAAGAAGCTAATAGAAGAGCCATTACTTCAGCTTTCTGTAAAAGCACAGTGGAGTTCATTTTAAGTAAAAAGGCAGACATACCAACAAGCAACTATACATTGATATATATTCTTGCTGCTCCATTCAACATCTGTATATACATGGATCCATTGGCAATTCGTTATATCCATCTTAATTTACCCGGCGGTTTTAACAATTGTAAGGTCAATTAGGTTATTGCCTTAGGCTTCCCACTAAGCTCTTAATTTTATAAATATTTATAAAAATTAATTTAAAATTTAATTATTGGATAATATATTTTATTATATTATTTATTATTATTTTGTTGGTAAAATTATATAATTTTAATATATATATATATACACACACATAGATATATTACAAATCATTTGAAAAGTTTATACTTCATTTGAAAATTAGAGAAAAATTAGTTCCCATTTACTTAAATTTTAAAAAAAATCATATTAAAATGAATATAGTGATTAAATTTTATAAAAAATATGATGTATATTTTGATGAAAATCAAAGAGACGAGATTACACATTTTTCTTATCGTAAAATATAAAATTACTTTATACTTTTTATTTGAATCATAATAATTGAAAATTATAAAAGAAAGTGAATTGAAAAAATATTATATTCATCTTGAACTAAATTTAAGATTTATGCATATTAATTTGATATTATTGGTCTTAACTTTTTTCTCTAAATTGAAGATTTTAAAATAAATACTAACAGAAAATTAATGTCTTATTAAAAATATTAAAGTATATTAAAAAATTAATCCTTTTTATATGTATACAATGTTTATAAAATATAATTAATAATACTTACAATTGTTGTCATTGTAAAAGAAAATATTTAAAATTAATTTTTCTAGATTCAATTTGAAATCATTTATATTGTAGGATATAGTAGAATAAATTATTATTGAATGAAATGTGAAAATATTGCTTGAATATTAAATTTTAATTAACATTTTTTAAAAAAAGTGAAGTAATAAAATAAAAATAAATAAGAATCACCTACAAAATTTGTCTAAGGCCACAAACATATAGTCAGGGTTACTGTTTTAAAAATCGGATCGATCCGGTCGGTCAGACCGCGATTCGATAGCTGAATCGGGTTGAGTCTGTCAATGTGACACGGTGTTACTCGGACGAGTTCATGGTTCAATCACTGACCCAACGAACCAGACCGGGTTGTTATTTAAAAAAAATGTCTTTTGCCTCTGTGGTCTGCGCCGCTTCTGTCTTCTCCCTCCAAGCACTCGCATCATGTCGTCTGTACTTGCAATTTGGTTTTCGCAAGGGAGGGGCGCAGGGTTTTGCCTGTTTGGGGGAGGGGGGGCCCACAGGGAAGGGGTTGTAACGAGGATCTCCGAGGTGTTTGACCAAATGAATTTCCGTTGGGAGGGGGGCGACGATGGTAACAAGGGTTTTTGTTTGGGGGGATGCTGTAACGAGTTTTTTTTTTGGGGGGGTGGGGTGGGTGGATTACAGAAATGAGGAGTTTCTTTTTTTTTGGGGGGGGGGGGGACTTTGTTTTCAAGTTCCAAAAAGTAATGAGACTATTTTTGTAAATGGTTTTTTTTCTTTATTTGAGTTTTAAATTAAATGACAATTTTTTTTAGTCTTGAATTCTGTCATTCGTCAATAAGTGGTGTATGTAAGAATGAATTTTTCTTTCTTTCTTAGACACATAAAATTTGTTTCAAAAATATTCAAATTGTTAATAATATTAATATAGAATAAAAGGAAATTGAGTATAAGTATGGATTATTGAGTGAAAATGGGTTAATGGATGAGAATTGACATTCTATAATTTTTTATTGATTATTTTGTTTCTTGAAGTTAAACTTATTTATTATGTTTATGATCTTTGTTACTTGTTTGTTTAAACTTAAACAATAATTTTTTTTATATTTTAATATTTAATTATCTATGTTATGATTTGTAATATTTTTTTAAAATATTTTAAGATATATATAAAAATTTTATATTTTTTTATTATAGAGGGAATCATGCCGTTTATCTTCCCATCCCTTTTACCACAAGACATATACAGGTTACCGGATCCCCTTAAATACCTGAGGGAAAAGACTGAGCTAAAAAGATATTGGCATCGCCACCAAAGCAGCTACGATGAAACAAGATCACGTGAAGAGATTGGGATGCTAGAACTGATTAGGTTTCCCTTGACGAAGATGCTTAACATATTGGTGAGAATTTGCCACTTTTAAAAATTTCATGAATGAGTGATTAAATTTAGTAACACATTTTTTTTTCTAATTCCGAAATCATTAAATTATTGCATCAACTTTTTGAAACCATATATATACAATGGGCTAAATTATTCACATAGTCGCTTATATTTAATTATTTTAGATTACAATTTGATTTCTTATTTTTTGAAAGGGGTAAAATGATCTCTTATTTTTATTTTAGGTTGTAATTTAGTCTTTTATGTTTTAAATGTTGCAAAATGATCCCTTGAGTAATTATTTTAATAGCATGTTTACCCAAAAAATCTAAAAAATACTACTTCAAAGATAAACATGTTATAAAAAAAATAATTAAAAGACTATTTTGTGCCTTTTAAAAAATAAAAGACCAAATTATAACCTAAAATAAAAATAAGGAACCATTTTTCACTTTAAGTGAAGGATCAAATTGCAACCTAAAATAAAGATAAGAGAACAGCATATTAATTTTAACATTAACATGGTGTAAAATTTCAACAAATTAACATTGTGTGACATAGTTATCAAATACAATGATATATGTAACATTTTAACAACCATGACGCACATAATTGATAAATGAATAAAAGAGATTAGTCTTTTATTCCTATCATTCTAGATAGATAAATATATAGATACTCAATTTGGATGGTGATACTGATCCATTTTACATTTTTTGGTTAGAATGGGATTGGCATACGTATAAATATGATATTAAATTAATTAAATATGGTAAGGAGTTAGTTGTGAAGAAAAAATGAAAACAACTTTTTTATTTTTTAACAAATATTTCAATTTGATAATTTTTAAAATAAAAGAGATAAAGAAATTAGTAGATTAGTATAAACTAAATATTTTAATATTTTATTTATTTTTATAAATTATGATATAATTCTCTTAATTGAAAAAAAAAAGTATCTCCTTTCTCTCTCTCTCTCTCTTTTTCTTTCTAAAACCTCATTTCCGGATATACCTTAGAAATAATAGAAAAATGAAAAGAGAGGCATTACTAAGAAAACCCAATAAAATTGATATATTGTTGGCCCCAGATGAACTCAAGAGGGGGGGTGAATTGAGTTTATAAAATAATTCACAATTTAAAATCAAATTCAAAACAATAATATGAAGATAAAAGATAAAGAGAACACAATCAATTTTACGTGGAAAACCCAATTGGGAAAAAAACCACGACGTCCAAATTGGATAACCAATCCAATGGACAACTCCACTATGATAATTTTGTGTACAAGAGTTCCTAGTATCCTAGTTTCCTAGTCTACCCTTACACAACAATTATCCCAGCTGGTATCCTTGTTTCCCAGCAAAAAGCTCTCGTCTCAAT
>PYAF01005577.1:283849-300360 GCA_007407185.1 Glycine tomentella
CGATGCAAACACAAACTCTCTGAAACTCTAATATTATTTAGAATGGAATGCATGATATAAACATAAGAGTATGTTTCTATTTATACTAATTTAATGATATGATTTTATCCAATGAATTCTTAAAAGATATTCTATTTTATCTTATCATGCAATGCAATCTTAAAGATATTCTATTATATTATGCAATGTAATCTTAAAATATTATATCTTATTTTTTTAATGCAATATTAAAAATATTCTATCCTATTTTTGAATGCAATCTTAAAGATAAATGTATTGGCAAGATCAATCTTCTAATCTCCTTACATAATATCTAAAAAATAAATAGAAACAAATCTTCTTAATTTTATGTCATCTTGAATGATATCAATCTTCAGGATTCTTCACTTAAACTTATCTTCAAATAATCTTATCAATTATGCTGAGATAGAAACAAATCTTCTTAATTCCATGTCATCTTGAATGATATCAATCTTCAGGATTCTTCACTTAATCTTATCTTCAAATAATCTTATCAATTATGCTGATCTTCATAAATTCAAAATATCAAATCCAAAATATTAGTAACTTCAAAATATCAAATAATTATTATCATTGCAATTAATCTAATAATGTGACATTCATTATTTATTATCATCAAAACTTTATAAATCGTTTTATGCATAAAGGGTTCACCAAATATCCAACAATATTCACTTAATTGTCTTGACAATGAGAAAAAAGTAAAGGAGGAGAAAAGAGCGAGAATAGAAAGAACACTTTAAATATGATCCTACTAAAATAATTAGTTTTCTTTATACTATGAGAGAAAATAGACACGAGTGTGGCTTATAGAAAATTTCGGGAGAGACTTTTCTACTATAAATGAGGTAGAGTTATACGTTGGGCTTTTTTTTTTTTTTTTCTGCCAACAGATGTGATATTTTTCCTTTATAAAAATTAATAACAAATACTTTATTATTGGAGGTCTCTAAAACTTAAAGTTTAATTGTGCCTTAGTCTTGGATCAGTAATATCTTCTAATAAAAAAATTATAATTTTATTCCTTAGCTGATGTTCTAAAAGTATTTATATTATTTTTCTCTTGAACTTCTCTCATTCCTTAATTAATAATTAAGTTTTGTTTAAAACCAATAAACTCAAGAAGAACTGCCTTATGTTGAAGAATTATTTTGGATGGTACAGGTGACATCCATTCTACTTAAAGAAGCCAAAGAAGATACAGTTGCAATTGAACTTCCAGAGATAAACAAAGTACATCTTGAAGACTTACCCAATCTAAGGAGTTTTTCCGATGGAAATATTATTGAATGGTCATCCTTAGAGAATGTGGTTGTCATGAATGGCTGCCCCAATTTAAAGAAGTTTGGTTTGGGAAAGATAAAAAGTTCACAATTAAAATCAGTCATCATGGAAAATCAAGTGCAACATCGTATTGATACAAAAGTTACCAATCTTTTTGAATTATCGGTTAGTACTCTCTCATGACACTATTTGTCACAATCCGAAAAATAAGTTTAATTACTCTTTTCGTTGGAATTATAAAGATTTTAAATTCCTAATATTTTATACTCAAATTCTTACCTTTTCAAATTAATGATCTTATTCTATCTAAAATTTTAAAACTCCTTCAAATTTTATTAATTTTTACTACATTTTTTTTTTACTTTCATTATAAACTTGCAAATATTTAGATAACAAAATGAGAATTTGAGATATAAAAAAAATTGATAAACAGAACAAAATTTGTTTGATTTTAAAATAGAGGGAGTTAATTAGCTTAAAGAAACATAGGAGTCCAGGTTACCTCTTCCAAGGTAGTAGTGGATATTTGGCTAGTCCTTGACGTTATGTTTGAATGATTTTCACTCAAGTTGCATAAAATGATAACAAAAGCCAAAAAATGTTACAGGATGATGAATTCTCAACAATTACTGAGTACAATATTTTTGACAATGAGCAATTAGGCAACACATTAAATAACCTTCAATCTTCGCATTTCACCAACTTGCAAGTGTTACGGGCAAAAAACTGCGGTAAAAAGCTGAATGGATTTCTGGATATTTTGATGAAGTCAAACAAGCTTGAAGTTCTCCACATTGAGCAGTGCCAAACATTAAGATTTGTGTTTGAGGTTTATGATGTTACCGATGATGGGGTTGACGATGGTAAATATTTCACAGAGATTAAAGAACTAAAATTAATAGAACTAGATCAACTGGAATATATATGGAAAATTACGAGTAAGAATCCAGCAAGAATGTATGGATTTCGAAATTTGCAACTGATACACATCAAAAGTTGTCCCTATCTGTTAAGTATGTTAGAAAGTTCTGAAGCTGAAGAGCTCCACCAACTAAATGAATTAAAGTTAGAGGCATGCGAGAGGTTAAGAGAAGTAGTTGACAGTAGTTGGGATATGGATGAAAGGATAATTAAGTTCCCAGCACTGAGAAAGTTGAAGTTCAACTATCTCACAAGGCTGGAATGTTTCTGTGACTGGCATTTAGAATTCCCTAGTCTGAAAACTTTGACGATAGAAAAATGTCCGCAGTTAAAAAAATTCACAACCGGGTTTGCAACTTCATATTCAACTCGCACAACTGACGGGAAGTCTTTCTCTGAGTTAAATGAACTCAAGTTAGATAATTGCTACAGGATGGTTGTTGTCGTGTCCTCTGAGACATTACAAGAGTTAGGGAATTTGAAGAAACTCTCTGTGAGTCATTGTAATGACTTGAAAAGGATATTCAAGATTCGTGGGGAAATATCTCGTCCCACAAAGCTCCTACAGGAGCTAGATGAATTGATTTTGATTGATCTACCTAAATTAACCCACATCATCAACATGGAAATTGCCAAATTCTATGAAAATCTGCAAATCCTACAAGTGAAGGAATGCAAGTCTCTTACTTGGTTACCCATGTCTCTAATGCTAACAAAAATGGAAATTTCGGATTGTGAGGCCTTGCAGAAAATTATCATCATCAATGAAGAAGAAGAAGCAGGAGGGAAAACCATTTTTTCTCAATTGAAGGATGTTACTCTTGAAAATCTAAAAAATCTTTCTGTTGTATTTCCTTCTACATCAGAATTTCCATCCCTAGAAACATTGAAAGTAGAAAATTGTCCTTCTCTGATGACTTTTGTTGATGAAGAGTCTAGCATGTCGAAAGATCGTCCAGAACCATCTACTTCAAACTATTTCTTCCCAAAAACAGTAAGTTTCAATTAAGAGTTTTAGATACAATATTCATTATCGATCAAAGGCAATGGGCATGTGTGTGGGTGTGTGTGAAATCAAACTTCTCCACTTTATATTTTTACACATATGTCATGATATTTATTTTAATTACTATTTTTATAAATGATTGAATGTGAATATGAAATTGATTGATATAAGGGCATGCGGCATGTCACTGTGCTACACAATCAACTTTCCTTACTTCAGTTATACACTGTAGTTCGTACTTTGTTTTGTATTAACCTTTGTTTCAATAGTTGAAAATTACCATTTGTTCCTTGCAGTTGTCCTTGGACAAATTGAAGGTACTATGTGTAATAAATCAAGTTGCTGAGAAGCTTTGGCATTGCAGTTGTCCTAATGCATCATTTTGTGAACTAGAAAACATGACTTTGAGTAACAACAACAAATTGTTGAGTGTCATCTCTTCTAGCATGATCATAAGATTCAACAACCTGAAAAAATTGACTTTGGACAAATGTGAATTACTGACTGAGGTGTTCAACCTTGAAGATGACAAACCTGATCTTAATATTCAAGAAATGCTTCCTCGAGTGAGCGCATTAGCATTGAGTAACTTAAGAGGTTTGACAGGTGTTTGGAATAAGGAACCTCAAGTTCCATTTTTCCAAAATTTAGTGTCACTTTTCATTGTCCACTGTGATAGCCTCAAAAGTTTATTCTCACTTTCTTCTGCCCAGAATCTTGGGAAACTCAAATTACTCAGATTGTGTGGCTGTGATAAAATAGAAGAGGTGATATCTAGTGATAATGATGAAAATATGTCTATTATTTTTCCTAAAATTGAATGCCTTGTACTCAAGGATCTTCCAAAGTTGGTCAGCTTCTGTCAGCAGAGTGGAACTTTTGATTGTCCTAACTTACAAACATTGAGGGTGAGCAATATTCCAAGCATGGAAACATTTTCAAGAGCTAATCTCAACACACCGTTGTTGAGATCGGTACATATAACATTTGCTAAGAAACTTTGGCTTGGGAATTTAAATGATACCATATCATATATACACAACAATCCAGGTATGTCATTTTTTAATGTTATATGAACAAATTAGAAAAATACAATATAATAGTGTTACAACATGTTTATATATACACGATATAAATCATTTGTTTATGCCAACGTGAATTGCCCTTTTTTCCCTCTATCTCTCTATTTTTTCATCATATAAAATATTATATTTAGTACTTTTCTCACTTTATATTACTTTTTCTTTTTCTCTCTATCTCTCTCCTTCCTCCATTCTATTTCACCCTAAAACGGAATGTTTACCACTAACATTTTCCATTCAGAAACTACTAAGCCACAAGGCGAGTTCTACTACCCATGGTTGTCAAAATCGTATGAGTCCACGGAGCCTCCGCGAGTTAAAATGTTAGCAGAATTGTTTTTGGAATCGATCGAGTTTATGCAGACTCGGCGCGAGTTAGCTTAGACTCGATCGAGTTCTATGAAATTTGTCATATTACATTTTTACTCATTATTCTTGCTCTTAGTTCACCATTTGCTAAGATGACTGATTCACATGGAAAAGTACCAATATTGTGATCTTACTTTCATTCTCATATTCAAGCTTTGCTGCCTTTTTGGTATTATCATTGGTTTTCATTTTTCAACATTGTCCTGTCTTTTTGTCCAAAATGTAGTTTTTGTCCAAGATGCAGTTTTGCCTTGTTTTTGTCCAAAATGAAGTATCTTGAATGATCTATTACGAATGATTTATACTTTATATATTTAGTTATATTTCTCTGTTCACTTTGTTATTTGAAGATATAGAATCTGACGATGAGTGAATAACAGAAAAGGGAGAAGATATTTTTAATGAAGATAATGTCCAATTTGAGCAACCTCTAGATGAAAGTGGTACTGAAAAGTGAAAACAATATTGACTTGGTTTTGAATGATAATGTTGAAGATCACTTCTCAACCGAGGAACAGCTTGAAGATGATGGAGATGAAGATGAAGATGATATGGTATTTGGAGATGATTTTATTAGAAGAGAAATGTACATTTAAACTATTTCTATGTTTTAAGTGCTTTTATTTTAAAAACTTATGTTTTGTATTATATGAATTTATGTTTGGTTGGGTGTGGACTGTTGAATTATCAAAGTTTACACCATCAAAACGAGTTGTGATTTTTATTTGCAAAATGAAATGAAAATTACATTAAAAATATATATAGTCTACAACAAAATGCTTAATAAACTACTTCATTAAATTAAAACATTTGTATATTTTGTTTTTCAATCATAATCTCATCAATAAAAATTGAAAATTAATATTATTAATCTTAATCTTAACAAAATACACACCCAGGTCATACCAAATAGCATTTTAGTATAGCACAAATATTTTATGTGCATGACGTGTGTCAAAATGTTTATATAATTAAAAAATTCCAACTCAGCTCATGCCACCTTAAAACCAACACATAGTACTGTGCTGTGCAGTAAACTCACAAGTCACAACGCATGCCACCCTAGTGTTGTGTGATAGATTTTCTATTTTCAGCACCAACCCGTGTTGCCCGAAATGCTTGTCCCTTCTGTTCAATTTTCCACATTGTCCTTTTTTAGCAGCAAATATCTGAGTTGTTATGAGCTTACATAACAGGTAGGACTTAGGAGGAACCATTGGCTCCAAGAGTTATTAGGAACCGCAAATTTAATTAGCAAACCCCTCTAAATTGGTCCCTTCATAAACCACTGTGATAACAAATCACCCTCATTCAGTTTATGCCTCTTGATTCTGTTGCCACCTTCCAAACAACCCTCCACCACTCTTCACCGCCGTAGTTCCGATCCCCCACCGCCACGGCCACCACCACCATAAATTACTTCCTAGTTACTACACATAGTAACAAAAAAAATTTTATGGTATAATTTATTTGGAACTCAGGAATTAACCTGTGCATCAAGGAGTTTGATACACACCCCATCTTACTATATACTTTATTTCATAACGTGTATGCAGAGTATTATCTACCACGTGGACATAAAAATTAAGCAATTGGCCTATGGAGAGAAAATTGAAGAAATTAAACACAGCAAGAAATTAAAGTAATTTCTTTAATTGCCATCAAGTTTTGGAAGGAGTTGGAGCTTGATGGAGGGTATGGAAAACATTGGTGATGATGCAACCAATGGAGAAAATGCATTCCTAACAATGTTTGGTGGCGATGAATGCGGTGGCAGTGTCGGTAGCGGTGGTGATCAGGGTGGTGGCAATGTGGAGGATGTGGCTCTGAAGAAGGGTCCTTGGACAACTGCAGAGGATGCTATTCTCATGGATTATGTGACAAAACATGGTGAAGGGAATTGGAATGCAGTGCAGAGGAACACAGGGTTGAATAGATGTGGCAAGAGTTGTAGGCTCAGATGGGCTAACCATTTGAGGCCCAATTTGAAAAAGGGTGCATTCTCACCTGAGGAAGAAAAGATCATTGTTGATCTTCATTCACAATTTGGCAACAAATGGGCCAGAATGGCTGCTTTGGTATGCATTTCCAGAAAGCAATTTTTTTATGAATATATAGTATCTACAAATATATCTAATTAATCAAAAACTCAAGATACAATAAATAAAAAATTATGAATTCTTTATTGACATGTTATCTTAAAGGTTTAACATGTTTGTTAGTGCCTGGAAACCTGGTGAACTTTAATATTAGCCTTTCAGAAAAAAGAAAAAAAAATTGATGGCTGGTGTAGCATGTTTAATGTTAGACATGTCATATATTAAAGTCATGGCTGTTATAACATGTTTAAATATTAGCCATGTCATATTAAAGTGATCCTTAATGTAACATGATTGAATATACTCTTTCATTTACATGACATGTTATGATCAATTTTTGTTTCCATCTCTTTCATTTGGTGTAACATCTTTTGAGAAAAAAGATATACATATAATTGAAACACATCATGTTAAAAGTTAGCATGAGAACTCATATTTGGGTTTAGATTTTGAACTCTGGTTTCTTTTGTTGTTTTTGTTGTGACATAGTTGCCTGGGAGAACAGACAATGAAATCAAGAACTATTGGAACACAAGGATCAAACGCCGCCAAAGGCAGGGTCTCCCTCTCTATTCAGATGAGCATGATCATAACCATCGTTTCACAACACCAACCTCTCCCACCACACCTTCCCCATGCCTCACACCAACAGGATCAAACCCCAACATTGCCACAAGTTTTGAGTTCTTCAATCAAAACCAACAACAACAACAACATCAACAACACCAACACCAATACCAACAACAACAACACCCTCTATCTCCAACTGCATCTCATCATTCCCCTCTCAGTTCCCCTCTTCAACACAGACAACCCTTCACCTCTTCATCACCTCACAATTTCTTAGACCATTCACCTCTTCCACTTTCCTCCTCTTCACCCTCCCCTCTCTCCTTCACCTTCCAAAGACCAGCACCAATGCTAAGCACCCCTCTTCGCTTCAAGCGCTACCGCTCCTCTCCAAGCTACAACAACCACATCTCTGACCCTCCTCTCACCAACCAATTCCCTCACCTTGATGGATTCAGGTTCCCAGTTTCTTCAGGCTTTTCTCAGTTTTTTCAGCCTTCTTTGTTAGACTCCGATCGAGGCGTCTCTTCTTCTTCCTCTTTGGCTTTCCAACCCAAGTTGGAGCTCCCTTCAAGCCACTATTATAAACCACCCCATGAGCAAGACATTAAGCTGGACATTGAGTTCAATGATCCTTCTTTTCTGGGGGATCTTCTCTTCGAGGCTCAGGCAATGGCTTCAGGCCAGACCTCAAAGAAACGAGGTTACTTGAGTTTGAATGAGGGAAATGATGTGTTTGATGCATGCCAAATCTTTGAGGACTTTCCATCTAGCTCTCTTTACTGGCCTTCTTCAACTTCTGGTTGGTTTCTTGATAGATAGTTACTAGTTAGTTACTTTGTGTATCTTTGCTTCATTTTTTAATTATTGTTGTTGTTTGATTTACTTGAGTTCATTTATTTGTTTTGGACAAACTGAGCCAGTTACTTAAATGCTTGTAGTACTGTTTTTTATACAACAAATATTTGTAGTACTGTTCTTCAATCAGAATTGAAATTTGTTAGTCCACTTAATAAAATGTAAGTTATAAAGATGAAACTTCAATTCTGAGTAGACAAGAAGACTAAAGCACGTAAGAAACTATATCTATGTTATGTTCTACTTTTTTTATGATGCATTATTAATGTTACACTTTGCTGTGATTGTTTGAATGTTGTACTCAGTTCTTGTCAGTTGGCTCTGATATCAACCATAGAATATGATTGCATTAATTTTGGCTTGTCATTTTCTTTTAACAACCTTTTCTACCTATAATGTGCTGTATGATGAATTGAGTTTTAATTTGACCTGCCAAGTTTAGTATAGACAGAGAGTCAAATAAAATTGGAATGAAGTTGGTTTATTTAACTATTCCTTGTAGCTGTATACATGCTGAATGGATGGTAGTCTTCGGCGTTTTGGAATACAAAAGAACATTACTTTATTGTGGAAAACAAGGAATATAATATTTTTTAGTCTACCCAATTGCTACATGTGCCATTATTATTATTAATTTCTTCGATGGTTATTCTTAATATTATCTCTAAGACTTTAGAAAACAATTGGTGGAATGCTGTTTTCATTTCTTCAAGTGTATGTTCTGTTCATGTAGCATCATCTATACTGTAAAATATGACTAGCTTGTTCTTATTTGTTAAAAAAATGTTTATTTTAATAAAATAAGTAGTTTTATGTTAATTTAGTGTATTTGTTTAAACTGTTTCTACTTTAAAAAAATATTTTTTTGTTTATTTTAAGAAACCAATCTTATTTGTTTATTGAAAAATATTTTAAAAAAAAACACTTATTTTAAAATTGTTTTTTTATAATTTTAAACAAACTAATCCCATAGTTGATTAAATTTACGTAAAGTTTTGAAATTTTGTAACATTGATTCCATTTGAATGATCTATATATGCAGAACCAAAACCAAAGGAAGAGGCACCGGACTTCAGCAAATTCATGAATGAGGACTTGTCATCATTGCTTACAGTGGTTCCATCTTCCAATATGCAAGGTCATGAGTGGCACAATAACAGTGCCCCAGAAGTGTCCAATGTCCAATCCTCTGGTAGTGGCATGGCAGATGGCAATTTTGCACTTGATATCACACCCATAGCTTCATTGTTTCCTCTCTCCAACGCCACAAAACATGATGAAAACCAAGGATGCTACTCTTGGGACAATTTACCTGGTCTCTTCTAAGGTTGATCCTGATTGAAATGGTTTCAAAGTTGTGTACCAAGATAATTTTGGAAGCTATGTATAATGTTAATGAAGAAGTTTCGTGTTTGATGCAAATGATATCTGTTGTTTGAAACCGTTAGACTAGCTAGCCATTGACTTAGGATGTATTCGATTTAAATTTATTACTGTAATTCCTATATTCAAGGAATATATTATTACTTACTTAGGTGATACGTTGGGGTTTTTAAAAACTAATTAAATCAAACTAAACCTTAATACAAATCATATTATATTCAAAAAATCTAAATAATATAAATTGGTTTCAAAATCAGCTTGATTTATAGATATTTTCTTTTATCATGTGTGACTGGTACGACTCCTAATTGTTTTATATTTAATACAGGTCCGACCCCGGGGCAAGGCCAGTAGGGCCTCCGTCCAGAGCCCAAAAAATTTTAGACTCGTAGTTTAAGTAAAATTGTTTATTAAAAAATAAAATAATTTTAATATTAGGGGTCCATTTTGTGTGTTAGGGGCTCATTTTGTGTATTAAGGACTCATTTTTTTCATCTCTTAATTTTAATATTATTTGTATTTCAAAAAATTTGTGTATTAGAGGTCCATTTTTTTCATCCCTTAGTTTTAATATTATTTGTATTTCAAAAAATTTATGTGTCAGGAGCCCATTTTTTTCATCCGTTAATTTTAATATTATTTGTATTTCAAAAAATTTGTATGTTAGGGATTCATTTTTTGTATGTTAGAGACTCATTTTTTTCATCCCTAGTTTTAATATTATTTGTATTTCAAAAAATTTGTGTTAAGGGCCCATTTTTTCTATCTCTTAATTTTAATATTATTTGTATTTCAAAAAATTTGTGTGTTAAGGTCCCGTTTTTTCCATCCCTTAATTTTAATATTATTTGTATTTTTAAAAAAATGTGTAATAGGGGTCCATTTTTTTCACTTCGCCCCGGATCAAAGAATTTTCAGATGAGCCCTGATTTAATACAACATAGTTCAACCCAGTTAATAGGTAATTAGTTTCTTGATAGGATCAGTGTGATCAATAAAATTTTTCATCCGAATGAATATTTAATGTAATTGTATATCCAATACTCAAACTTAAAATTTGCTAATAGATATTTGACTCAACCAGCACGTACGTGAAGAAAAGCTTTTAGTATGAAAATTTATGTCATGAAGGAATTAATGTTTGGTTATCAATTGATAAATACACTAAAAATGATTTCCTTTTAATTTCTTATTCATAAAAACGTGTTAGTTGTAATCTATTTCTTTTCCTTCAACTTGGTTAATTGTGTCACTATAAAGACTTTTGACTAGCTTAAAAACTACTATAACCATCATATCCAATATATTTCCAAAAATACAAAACTAAAAAAAGAACAGAGACTAAAAATAAATATCTTATTTACAAGTACTGAAAAAAATTTGACCAATGAAAAAATCCCTAACCGAATCTAGCCAACCATAAACGAATTGGTTATAAAATTTCCATAGTTTGAATTATCCGTCGCTTGAGTAGCTTTACTTAGGTAACATCATAATTTCAATCATTGGGCATAAAATGCTTTGCATTGTAACTTTACTAAAATGAGGTGTACATCTGTTGTGTCCTCTCCTTTATAAGTTAGTCTTCTTTTCGTTTAAATATATTCTATGAGTAATTTTTAAAAAAGAAAATAGGAAATAAAAAGAATCAAACTTTGCCTATAAATTAAAAATTATTTATAGTAGGACAATCACTAAATGTCTCTAAAATTATTTATGTAATATTTCTTATCTTTGAAGAATTAAATTTAAAAGTTTCTAAAAAAAAAAGTTTAGATATATCTCTACTGTGAAAAAGTTCATCTAAAACTCTTAGCCAATAAGTGCCTCTGCGTTTAATTATTCTTTAGACATTGAAGTTATGAGCACGAAATTTGAACTTTGAAAGTCAATAATGTTTATACAATGCGTAGGTGTAAAAGATAAAAATCATTAAAAATTGAAAAAAGTTTATAGAAAGCCAACTCTTCACGTAGCTTATTTGGAATTGATATTTCTCTTTTTGGAGATCGCATTTAGAGTTGATAGAGAATACTCACTCTTCTCTCCCCCTCCCTTATCACACATCATTAGATAATAAACATTAATTTGTTCTTTTCAAAAATAATTGAAGACAATAAGTTGGTGGCAGGTCTCTCTCAATTTGCCACAATATGTATGATTCATTAATTGTATAACTGTAAGTGCAACCCAGTTAAGTTATTTGTGAATTTAGTAATGCGTGTTTCATCTAAATTGGATTTACTAGTGTTTATACTTTACATCACACATTCACACCGAATTTTATTCAAATTTACATGATTTAAAATTCACCCAACTCGTGCATCTTATTTTATTCTTTACAGAGCTCATATTTTTAAATCAATGATTTTTTAATTCCATGCAGTTCAGTTTGGTCACGGGTTATTCATTCGACCAACTAACATCCATTATGTGGCTTTCATTCAACCAAGAGTGCTACCAACACTTGTTTAACACACTTCTGTTATTGAATAAAATTTGTAAGAAATTACAAAATCATGAATAAAACTCATTAAATGCAAAGTAGTACTCAAAATTATGAGTTTTTCAATCAATTTCAATTAATAATAATATATTTAAAAAAGTGTATCGAATAGTGTATTGCCAACATTCTTCTAATTCAATTATATCTTCTAACACGAGAAACTGAAATGAAAAGCATAATAGGTGAGAGATTTGGACAAGACTACTTTTAGCAAGACAAAAGGCGTATACAAATGAATGTTTAGGCTTAATTTTATTTAAAGGAAAATATTAACACACATCCCATTTTTTGGATGCATAAATGGAAGGAAAAGAGAAATAGAAAGAGTGGAAAAAAAAGAGAAAATAATAGGTATGATAAAAAATATAATGAAAAATGAAGATAAAGACAGAAAAATATCGAGTGAGATAGAATAGAAAGAGGACATGAATATAAGAACTTTTTACTTAAATGCATCATGGTTATTGGTTAACTAGTTAAGGTGTATAAAGGTGATGTTAAAGAAACAAATTCACTTTAGAATTTTTTTTAATCAAAGATTTAGGGAACTGCACTTCTAAATGATTAATGGCTTTATGATTCAATTACAATACTCAACACATCCATCATTTTGTCTGTATGGATGCTCAGAACATTATACCACATGCAATTAATTTCAAACAAACCACTTTCAATTGCCACAACTAAGTTGAATCATTGCTTTTTCATGGTAAATGCCTAAACGAATTCTTCCATACTCAACATGCACCAATCTAAATAACTAAGCAACCACTAACTACCCCCCTCCCCCTATACATCACAAATTTGATTCATGGAAACCCCTTTTACAATGATTCAAGGAAACCAGTTTTTGTGAGAACAGCATTCCTCACTTTGCTAAGATCCCTACCCTTGAGGGTCCTTCCAACACCTTCAAAAACTGAAAATGAGGATATCTGACTCCTTGCAAGCCTTCTTGCAATAAACTCATGTGGGGGGAGCTTGGTATCATATTCATCCTCTTCCTCTTCCTCATCATCACTATACCCTCCACCATAATTGACAACACCATCACCATCACCATCACCCTCATCATTAACAGAATGATAGATATCATCATAGTCACCAAACCTTGAAACACTCTTTGGGGTGGTCTTGTTTGACTTGTTCCTATAAATCTGTGACCAATCAGGAATGTTGACAGGTGCTGATTGCTGGAGAACCTTTGTTTCATGAGAGGAACTAGCACTACTATTGCCACTACTAGTCCTTGGGATCATCCTTGCTGCACTTGGGAGAGTCCTAGGGACAGCAAGAGGAGAAGAAGATCTTTTTCCACTTGGCTTGTGAATTCCAGAAATGTAATCGGGTTTTTCTTTGAAAACAGCCCAAACTTCTTCTTCAAAGTCTCCATCTCTCAAGCAATTCCATATTCCACTCATCTGCCTGTTTAGACTATACTTGTCCTCCATCAATCACTTCCTACATAGTCCAAATCAGAATAACCTTTTCACTAGAGATTTATTTAATCAGAATTTGTCTTTCTCCAAACTCCGATTGCTTAACATAACTGAAAGATCAAAATAAAAATTTAAAAAAAAAAAAAAAAAGAGGAAAAGAGGAATAGGAAATTGAGGAGAGAGAGAGAGAGAGAGAGAGAGAGAGAGATTCAAAGATGCATACATAGAGAAATCTCAAAAGCATGTTATTATGAAGAAGGATATGTTTGATATTCCATTAAGGTAAACATCAATATACCTTTCTTGGAATCAGAATCTCCAGAGGCCTGACTTTATGTTGATTCTAGACAGTTCCTTTTTTTTTTTTTTTCCTTCTTCCCAAAAATATGCAAAATATATATATAGAAGTTGAAATTAGAGATGAGTCTCTTTTGATTCTGATATCAGAATTTAAGGCTGACAAAAATACTAATATTTGTCAAGTCCTAAAATTCCTTACCTCTATGTGTTTTGAAGGAGTCTATCTTATGACAGATTTTATGAAGCAGAAGGGAACCCCACAAGAGCTTCACAACAACAGCAAGGCCCCAAGGGACAAGAATAAGAGAGACCTGACTTCTGCTTCTTCCCCTAGAGATCCTCTAAATGATGGATCTCTCCATGTATTTAACTCTTCAGACCTGAGACTGAGAGGACTAACTTTTTGACAAGGTAAGGTAAAAAGGAGCAGTAAAACCCTTTTTACTCGCTTTATCTGAAATTGTATCTATTGGAATCTTTAATGCAAAATAGAGGAAAGTAAAAGAGATGTTGAATTTCATGTGACATAGTGGATGCTTGTTTTTTTTTTTTTTTTATCATTTCAAATAATAAAAAAAAATAAAATGTGTGTAACTTTACGTACCTTTTCCTTGTGGCATTCTCAGGACTCAGGTTTCCTTTTCTTCTCCATTTTCTCCATTTATAGCTTTCACAAGGCCACTTATCATGACCACATCCATGTCACACTTTCTGCCCTTCAATTTTATCATTTGGTACCAAGCTGATGTGGTGTGGTTGATAATAACCTTGTATTTTAAGCATGTAGAGAGATGTTTGATCTTAAATCTAGATTTGTGCATATGGAAATATATCTATTGAAAAAGACTAGTTCGTTAAATAGATCTTAATACATGAAAAGATTAGTCATTAATTTCCACATTTTAAAATGTTACCTCTATTTTTATATATAAAAAATAAATATTTAATTCATCAAAGACCAATAAAAAGAATTAAATTGAAACGAATACCTTAGTTTCATCAAAAGAATTTACCATTTGGAAATTTTTTTATGGAGCACAGAATATTGGCTTTTAATGGAGCAGTAGGGTTAAAAACTGGAGATAATTATATTGGTTGTGGTAAATTTCTAGAGCCTAGCCTAGTGTTACAAAAATGCAGTAACTATGGTAAATAAGGGACACAGAAATGGTGGTATAGGTACATTCATTGCCTTGAGAATGGACGGCTGAGAGATAGAGAATGGTTATTGTCAGGGAAGCAGACAAAGTGCCAAAGTTTTCAACGGAAGAATACAAATGCTATGCAATATTTGTACTAAAATAAAAATAAATAGGCACATGCACAATCATCTTTTGTTTTTTTCTGCTCTTCAATTTGTTCATGTGGTAAGAGCATATCAAGTGGACCAAGATACCACTATTATAATAATAATAATAACAATAACAATAATAATATCTTTATTAAAAAAACTAATAATATTTATTACAAAAGCATATACCGTGGACTTACAGAAATAGAGAGAAAATTGACACATGGAAAATTCTCTGACGTGGCAAAAAAAATATTTCAATATTAAAAACAAAACACCAAGTCACCAACTTGTGTGTTTTCGATTGGAAGTGGCCTAGATCTCTTAAGACATGTGATCTTCGATTGAACCTTGAGATTCATACGTAAGGAAAAATACAAGGGATCCTAAGTTTAGTGCCATGTGTCCTAAAATACGGGTTTTGGTGGGATGGGTTTGTCTTTATCTTTATTTAGCTTAAATTTTTTATATGATGATTCGTGTGAAATAATGAATATAATCGACTTAATTAAGATCCAAAATATAGGAGATAAGATTAGATCAATGTGATTTGTTCACATAATATATCAACCTTAACAGATCTAGCTTAGATGGTTTGGGGGTAGTTGACTCCTCAACATTTTGTATTTTTTTTAATATAATATTTTTGTATAGTAATTATAAATTGCTCCTATAATTTGAGTATAGTTAAAAAAAAAATTATGAGTATTGTCTCCGCAACTTAAACTTTTAAATTTTTCATTGAATCTTAACACTGAGTATAATTAGATCACTTCAAAGAATTACGTAAGTATACATAGAAATACAATTAAGATGTATTTTACAATTTTATTTTAAGAAATAGTAACAATATCAATATAATATCATATTACATAAAACATTTTCCATTAAATCAAGAACTTACATTATTAATATCTAATTATTTTAAAAAAATATTTTTAAAACAATATAAAATATTATACCGTCGACAGATTAGGTTGGGAGAACTTGAAAAATAACTTAAATTTGTCCTAAATATTGAATCAAATTTTAATTTTTTTTAAATTGGGCCAAATTAAAGAGAGGAATAGATCATGAGATTTTTTTCACCCCAATAATTAAAAAAATATTTATCCAAATAACACAACCTAAAAAAATATTTATTCCAATAACATAAAATATTATTTATATTAAGAAATCGATTTCTCAAAAATCGATTTCTTAATGTGAACAGTACTATTTTTATGTCTTAATTTAAAAATCGGTTCCCCTATTTCTAAATTAAAGTTTTTTTTGTCTAGTTTTGAAATCGACTTTCTAAACTAGGTTTTTATTTTTTTTAAAAAAAAATCAGTTCAGAATGAGAATTGATTTTTTTTTTTTGTTTTTTCTTTAGATTTTTT
>PYAF01005577.1:308131-345700 GCA_007407185.1 Glycine tomentella
TTTTTTGAACATGTAGGTAATTAATTTTTTACAAGATTGTCATCTTATTTTTAATTTGTTTTCTATTTTCAAGTATTTGTCCAATAAGCAGAAAAAATTGTTATTAGTGTCTCTTGTTCAATTTTTTTAAAAAAACAAATTAAAAATAAAAAGTAAAAAATGAAAACATGATGGCACAATGGCAAAAACAAAATGAGATTTGAATTTTGCACCTCCCTTATTCTTTCAAATATTTTAAAATCTCAAATTACCCTTTCATATTATACTATTTTAGAATAGGTGTTCCATAACAATAAAAATAGTTTTTGAAATAGATATTTTATAACAGTAAAAAATAGTTTTAGCTTTCAGAATAAGTGTTTCACAACAATAAATAATAGCTTCTGGAATAGACACTCCATAATAATAAAATAAGCTTTCGGAATAAGTGTTTCATAACCGTAAAAAATAGTTTTACCTTTCAAAATAAGTGTTCTATAATAGTAATAGTTAAAAAACAGCTTTTGGAATAAGCATTCCATAGCAATAAAAAATAGCTTCCATAATAAGTATTTCATAATAGTTAAAAATAACTTTTTGAATAAGTGTTCCATAATGTAAAAAATAATTTTCGAAATAAGTGTTCCATAAAAGTAAAAAAAATAACTTTTGAAATAAGAGTTCCATAATAATAAAAAATAACTTTACCTTTTGAAATAAGTGGTCCATAATAATAATAAATAGTTTACAAAATAGGTGTTTCATAATGATAAAATAGTAGTTTGGTATTTTCAAATAGAAATAGAAAGTGCAGGATTCAAATGCCAAACAAAATGGATCATGGGCGATCTAAAGTAAATCCAATTTTATATCTTGATCCTCTCCCACCGGAACTCCTCGCGCCTTGTGCTTTGCCACTGCCAAACCTCATCCTATTTATTTTCTTCTATGTTTCTTTCTCCCTTCTCTCAAAATAGGCTAGGGGTGTGGGTGCTTGGTGCGTTCAATTCATGTTTGGATGAATGTTGATAAAATTAATTTTGAAAATAATTTATTTTGGAATGACATGATTTGTTTTTGTATTTCAAAGTAATGTGATTCATGCTTAAATGTTTTCATTATAGAATCAAGATAGGAGTAAAGTTCATATAAATTTTATGATTTAACACAAAAGTTACTCAAAGTTTCTTAACTCAAAATCAATTTTGAAATCTCTTGCAACATGAAATCATACATGTAAAAATTGATCTAAAATCAATTCTGAATCGAAAATAAATTTTCCAACGTGAAACCAAACAGACACTAAGAGATGAGGGGCATTTTTGTCTGTTTCATTTTCATAGGGTTCGGGAAGCAAAACTAGAAGTGCAGGAATCAACACCCCAAGCGAGCAAAGCAATACCAAACTCGTTAACTCAACATTTTCCGTCGCTCCCACACTCCCTCTCTAGAATAAACGTTGAATAGAACAAAATCATGTTCTAAATTTCTTTAGTTCCTATCTCCAACGTTGGATTGTTTGTTCCAACGACGATGCTGTCCCTGCAACACATTTGAATTCTACGCAAAAAATATTATCTTTTTTTTAAAAAAAAAAATGCGAAGGCTGCTCGGGAAGATTTCTGGGTTCTTGAGCAATCGAACTATGGTGGGAGTGGACAAAACAGGGAACAAATACTTCACCAGAAATGAAGAGGTTGATGGTATCAGTAAGTGCCTTTCTTTCCATTCTCTCTCTATACCCTTTTATGTTGTTATTATCGTTATCACTGTGATTCTGTGTTTAATGGGTTTTATTGTGTCGTGAGATTCTGTGTGTGTAGTTTGCCTTGTATGAAATTTTGGTTCCATATAAGGCAAAAGGGTTGTTGAGTTTTGCATTGCAATGATCAGCTCACTGTCAATACTTTACTCATACCATATACCTGGTATTCCGATTTTTTTTATTTTTTTTTTATTGTTGTTGATGTGGTTATGAACCAAAAAGGTTAAGTGTTAGCCAAGGGGGTTGATCTAGTGGTCACCAAGCTAGGGAATGTTTGGATAAGAATGTGTATAGGAATATTCTCAAGTGGGAAGTCTTTGGTTCGAATTCGAATCCTGTTAAAAGACAAATCCTTGGGGAAGGGGTGAATTGGTACAAACCCCCTCCAGAATACCTCCGAAGGAGGAAACCTGTGGGTTATACATAAAAAGAAAGGTTAAGTGTGCAATTGCCAAAGGTTTTTTAAGGTTATTAATTCTTGTTTGAGGTCTACATTCTACAGCCTACCGTAGAATATGGTGAAAACTTTGAACAAGGTTGAGACTGATCTGGTTTTAAAATGTAAAATAATTAAACAAATAAAATTGATTTATTGGCAACTAAGTTTTGCCACTATTTTCTTCGGTTAGATTGAATCACTTAAGTTAAGAATTGATATAATTTTGGTGTGTGAGTGTGAATTTGGAATATCAAAACTCCGGTTCTTTAATTTTTTTTTTCTGTGTGTTTTTGCTTTGTAGTTCATTTTACAATTAATCTATCTGATTTTGCTATTTTGTTTTGGTTTACTAGTGAAAGAGAAAAGATGGGTGATATTTAAGGGAGAGGAGGATCCTACCTCTATCCCAGGTATATATTTTACGTTGGTCATCATTCAACTGCTAAATTAGTATGTCTATTATTACATTTTGATTCAGGCATGAATCCAATTATTTTATACGTTGAATTTATTCAGAAAAAACTATGATTTTTTATCCTTTTTCCCATTCTTATTTCTTAATAGATAATTACTGTTTGATTATTTTAGTTGAATGGATATGTTGGCTGAATGGGCAGCGTAAAAAGGCTCCCACTCCAGAGGTAAAACGCAATGCATCTATGTATATCCTCTTGCTATTACCATAAAGTTATCCGCAGACAAAGCTATTGATGTTTCTTTACATTTTCAGTTCATGGCTAGGCTAGATACCATGATGATGCTTACATGGTTTTCCTTTAAAGTTTTGTTAATCTTCAAGGATTGATTTGCAATGAATAAGTATTGATTCTGTTATCTTACTTATCTATCTATCTATTGTCAAAACTCTCTGACTCTTCTTTCAACAACAACAACCAAACCCTTTCTCACTAGGCAGGGATAGTTACATGAATCAAAAGAGGCCATAATGTTCTACAGTGAATCAAGTCTATAAACAAACCATTGACCTCTAAATCCTTCTTAATGGTTTCACCTATATTTTTTTCAGCCTCCCTCTATCAATAGAGATATCCTCCTGTAGTTTATTCTCCTTACATGCGCTTCTATAGGTTTTTTCCACACATGCCCAAATCACAGAAGGTGAGATTTTATGCCTTTCAAAAATAACAAAAGGTTAGATTGTACCATTTTTTTTTTCTGTAGTAGGTGTTATTGTAGCTTTCTCTCTAATACAAATATACAATAATGGATTCATTCCTAATCCTACTTTGTCTTTATGTCCACTCATCTAATGCAACATTTCATCTCTGCAACATTGAGTTTATTCTCTCATTGGCTTTTCACTGCCCAAATCTTAGTCCCATACAACATCGCAGGTTTTGTAGTTTTGTGACGAAGTTTTCCTTAATAGGGCAAGGTCGCAAGAATAAGGTAATCAGATAAGACAATGCACTTGAAACATTCCGTTATTATAAATTCCTTACATTCAGTGCTGACACTTTAAAAACAACATAGGCAAGTTGATTTAAACTATATGTCCATTGTTTATCAAATTGCTTCTAAGATAATAATATTTGTACAGCACTGGAGACCCTAAACTAACTTCTTCACCTTAATTATTGTAAACAAATTAACTTACTATGCCATGAAGAGTTCTGAAAATGGTGCCTCGTGGACATTGAATGTAGAAAAAGGTAGTTTAAACTTAAAGACCTCTGTTATTTAGTGACTGCTATATTGTTTTTTCTTTCTCTTTATAATCATTTGGGAAAATTATTATTATATTTCAATTCTTTTGAGCTTTGAAGTGAATCTAGATCTGATTAATTTATTGTAGTAGTTGAATTATCCCTTACCCTTCTTCTGCTGAACTGTCTTAGCATCCTGTTATATTTTCCCCACTATTCTTGATTTGGGTTACTTTTTTGGTGTTGGTGGGGTGGGGGGGTAAATTGGTTATATTTAAATTTAGTTATTTAATTGATTAGTTTTGCATCAATTCTTATATGCAAAACATATTCAAGGATTGTTAACCCCTATTTGCAATGGGATACCAAACTATTAACCTAACCGTCGTAAGTTGTAATGTTTTATGGATGTTTTTCCTTCAAAGTGATTTTTTTTAAAGAGGCACTTTTACAGAGTAAGTATGCTATTTCAGTATTACTTGACAATACTTTCCCCTTCAGGAAATGATGGAATTGGAAGCAAGACGTGAACGTGTTAGACAGAATGTTGCTCGTATGTGCCAATTATACTTCCACCTTTACAGATCAGTTAGTTTGAATTTGAATTGAATACTTTGCTCTGATTTAATTATATTCCTCACTTAACCTTGTCCTCAGCATTTCATGTGATAGTTCTAAATATAATGAAACAACATTATTGGCCAAGTTTAGTTCTTTACAGAGATCTTAACACAAACTTCTTTTCTCTTACGAAGTTCTCAAGAAAGAAGAAGAAGAAACGATAGCCAAAGAAGGAAGCAAAGGCAAACGTGTCAGCACTGGTCAGATGCATAAAATTTAATTGTTTTGCAATGTTCTTCTTCACTTACTCTTGGGAGTTATTGATTAGTTTATAATTTCCCTGCAGGAAAAGTCAGTGGTCCAGAATTGAAAAGTTTTATTCAGCAATTCCCAGTTCCTTCAGAAGGTCATCTTACTATTATGTTCTTTTTGACAGAAATATTGAGTTCTTTTTGTTTTCTTTTTGAAACAAAAACTATTTGAATAAACTGAAATTAAGCATATAAAGAGGTTATCTTGATTTTGAGGGAGAAAAATGTTCCCCTACTCCTCTAAGCAAAATGAAACAAATAGAATTTTAATTATCCCAAATGATTATGTTTGCTTTTGCTTGTTCATAAATAGCATTCTGAGATTTTTTATCCTAGCCCTTGTAAAAGAAGAGATAATGCCTTCCAGAAACAGGGGATTCTTGCTATACATCTATATATTACCTATCCTTTGAATAAAGTTTTTGGCATTTTCTCCACTTTAGGTAAAGAGGTTGAAGAAACACCTAGCGCAATGGGTGGCTTAAGGTGAGTCTTTTGAAATTGACTGTTCTTTTTACCTAAATATATTGTTTTTAATGCATGGCCTTTGTGGCCCTTACTGTGTTACAGTCTCTGGCCAGCATAATAATTTTCATTCTTTTCTTATGTCTAATTCAGCTACCAGAATTTGATGGTGATTTATTTTTTATCTTTTTCTTCTCATCCTTTTATTAAAATATTGTTAGGAAGTTGTTTGGCTGTCTTCTGTTTATTCCTGTCGCAACATTTTGGTAGTCTTATCTCACTAGGTGAAGTTAACTACATGAATCGTATTAGGCCATTGGACTTGGTTAAAAACCAAATTCTCAAGGCTATTATTCACGATGACATATTTTTTAACAAACTTCCAACATAACTTAAGGAATAAAATCTAATGAGAGTAGAACCAGTGAGACTATATAAGAACTCCTAGGGTATATAGTAAAACAATTCATTTCTGATTGTGTACTCTGGAAATGACTTTCTTTGATTGAACAATTTTGATCTTCATTGTCATTGTTTTGAAGTCCATATTTGCTGCCTTGTCCTATTTAGATGTTCCTTAACCTGCAACTGTTGTTAATATCTTCTATTTGCTGTGAAACCATATTTTTTTCTTTTGCAAAAACTAGTTTAGGTGTAGTTATTCAACTTAACAGTAATTATGTGATCTTTCTGCAGGAATCCTCAGGAGAGCTTAGCTGAGAAAGAAAAATATGAGTCTGAGTAAGTCCAAATGTGTATACTCTTCAGTCAATGAACATTATAATTGAGCAAAGCTTCTATTAATCTTAATTTTAGTTAATGAAACAAAATCTCTGTTCTTACCCATAAACCTGGAGGTAAATTACAGTTGTTTCAAAAATGTTGAATGGTTTTATCAGAAATACCATTCCCCTAGTTTTCAACCCTGATATCTGTTCATAAAATTTTGTTTTCAGGTCTTCAGAGCCAACAGGATCTGGTGCATCTTTTAGACCAGGAACTTGGCAACCTCCAACTTGATCTTTCATTACAACCAAGGGCCTTGCTGAGCTTGTAGTAGCCATGCGCTGTTTCGAAAATCCATCCGTGATATATATTTCTCCTTCAAGAATTTTGATATAATTCATGTGTTATCAAGTTTCTAGAAATTTAATTCATTGATAAACCTTTGCTTAAAGAATATGACCAATAAGACAACCTGATTTATGCATTTGCAA
Organism: Glycine tomentella; assembly: GCA_007407185.1. Classification (NCBI taxonomy): domain Eukaryota; kingdom Viridiplantae; phylum Streptophyta; class Magnoliopsida; order Fabales; family Fabaceae; genus Glycine; species Glycine tomentella. The sequence continues at coordinate 314,536 of PYAF01005577.1, forward strand.
AGCGTCTGCTTGCAGTACTGAGTAACTTAGTTCTTCCCAAATAATCTCAGGGTTTGGATGCATGATGAATCTATTGTGTGGATTGCCCTCAAATATCAGTTTTGTTAACCTTGCAGCTCATTAAGATAAAGGTGTTTGTTATTATATTTATTAGATCAAATTATACTTACATTCTATGTTTTACTCATTACGAACCCCTTTGATTTTTAACATTATTTTAGCACCTCTTTAATTAACTTCGTCTAAGTAATGGTTTTAATTTAATGTTGAAAGACCAAACTGTCTTATTGTTTTTGTGCGAAACCAAAAATACCCTCTCACTTAACCCTAAGGGCATCTCCAACTAAAGAACCAATATTTATTCCCAATTATAAAACTTCAGTGGTTCATCTCAGATTCACGCTCCTCACAAGTCACAACCAAATTCACCCTCTCTACCGATGCTACTTTCAATCCCACTTCAACCGCTTTCCATTTTTCTCTTCGACATGCAACACGGCGGCGGCGGCCAGGGATATGAGGTGACAACGTGAACTCGCTATAAGTTTATAAATTACATGTTATAAAATAAGAATAATATGTTATATATAGTCACAATAAAAACAAAATACATATAATTTATTTCATTTGTGAAAAAATATTTAATCTATAATATACGAATTGAGATGAATTTGGAGTTATGTTTTATTTAAATGAAATGAAATAATATAGATGTATACAAAAAATATCTAGTATAATAAGTTATATAGAATAAACATTATAAGGATTATCAACATTGTGATGTAGTTAATAAATATATTTATCTTTTAAGTATGTGTCAGGAGTAGTTCGTGGTGTGAAAAAGACATATATTAAGATAGATTAACTCTTTAAATATATCTTTATATTAAGATGAATTACTTATGTTAATGGAGTCGAATTCAGTTAGTTAAGTATAGACATGGCAACGGGGCGGGTGCGGGTATTGTATTCCCCGTCCCCGCTCCCGCCTTTAAAATTCGCCCCCACTCCCGCCCCCATTCCCCGTCGGGTTTTAAAATTCAGACCCATCCCTGTCCCCGTCGGGGTCGGGTTTTCCCCGCCCCGCCCCCGCCCCACCCCTACTATTAATTAAAAAAATAAAAAAAAATAATGTGACTTTTCTTTTGAAAAAAACGGAAAAAAAGTTGACTAGGTAACAAAAAAATTAATAACAAATCCACATTCAAAATATGATATAATAATTTAAAAATTATTAAACAAAATCAATCAATTTAATTAAAATCATTATTGACCTACATATTTAATTTCTCCCAAAATATAATATCATTTAAATATATATTGTTCCAAAATTAAAATAAAACACAACAAAGAGTAGAGGTCCATTGCAGCAACAAAGCTTCCAAAATGGAATTAATTCAAAAAATCATTGGCCAAGGTTCAACGTCGTCGAGAATGAGAAATGAGGGGGAGGGTTAGGGTTTCGGGATTTTATTCTTATATATATAAGGGTAAATTTGTAATTTAATTATGGCGGGGCGGGGGTGGGGCGGGGGCGGGACGGGTATCATCAATACCAAACTCGCCCCCGTCCCCAAATTTTTGTCACGGGGTGGGGGCTGGGCAGGTATCATCAATAACAAATTCGGTTTTTTCCCGTTAAAATCGGAGCGGATTTTGACGGGTACCCATGGGTTCGGGTCTCGTTGCCATGCCTAGTTAAGTAAGAGTGCATGAATTGTTATAAATATCCTGAAGGTGTTTTTGATTTCCATGGATGAAAAAGAAAAGATGAACTGCTCCTTAACTTTTGGCCGAAACATATTTCAAATTAAAAAAAAAATTAAGAGATATAAAATTTATTGAATGATTAAGAAAGAAAGGAAGGAAAAAAGGGTTGCAAATTTGATCCCTCCTACTAACAAACAAAACATTAATATTTGTCGATAAAAAAAATATTTTACCAAATACTATGGCATCCTACTATAGAAAAATATGAACTCTTGATTTAATTAAGTGATAATTGAATGTTATGGTTTTTCACATAGCGCTTCGTTCCAAAGCGTTGTTTAAATGCCATAATTTTAAGACTCTCCCGCTGAATTACCATTGTCTCGCCTGCAGCCCTAACTAGACTCATCGTCGTTGACGAGCCTCCGCTACTGCCCACTGTAGATTTCTCTTTCTCACAGTCTTTCACTTTCAATTTTCATTCACAGCTTCATTGTCATTATTATAGTGTTTTTTCATCCGAACCCTATTTTTAATGAATTATCAACAATTGCCCGTGTTAGGAGTTTTTAGATAATGGACGAATTTTATGATGGGTCAAGTATGGTGTGCCAAAACCAGAAAAATGACTTGAAATTGTACTATTATGTAGTAACAACACCACAATTCTGCGTAATGAGATTACAAGATCAAAATTTTGATGCCTTAAATGCCAAGTGTGTGGACATGAGTTTTCTTTGTTAAAGATAAGTCCTAAACCCAAAGGTGAGACGAAAGAATAGGATGATCAGAGTACCATGCAAAATAGCGGTGTCACTCTAATGGCTATGTGACATGATCTAACAAGGGTTCAATAACTTCAAATATCTTTTATAATGAATAAAAGATCCAATGATCAAAAGAAGATCGTAAAGAACTAAAAAGTTTTTCCAAAACTTAGTCATGCAAGTGTCCAAATTAAGAATTGTCTAATTTCTACAACTTGAAGATAAATTCAACAAACTTGAAGACAATAATTTGAAGAGCACAATAAGTCCAAGAGTTCATACGTAAGATGCAACTTTGGAATGGAGTTTATTTGGATGAATTATATAGTGATTTTGGTCTAAAGAACTAATTAATGTCCATTTTCTATTTTTCTTTAATTTTTGTATTTTATTTTCATAGAATAAGTTCATATGGTTGTTAATATCTTTTAGGTCAATTTTTAGGCTTCCTAAGTTATTGTAGTGGTTAGTGGAGTTTTATTACTAGTGGATATTTAATTTTAGTAGGAATTTAATTCTAAGTGGGAATTTAATTCCTAGTGGGATGTTTAGAAGGAAGCTTAGCCTATAAATAGTAGGAACTTTGTAGCTTTGAGAAGATTTGAGTCTGGATGAAAGTTTAAGTTTTCTCCCTTTTGTGGGAGCTTCCCTTGGTTCTTGGGCAAATAACTGAATATGATTTTATCAAAGCAACTTGTGACGATAAAATCTATGATTTATCACTCACCTTCTCACATATTTCTTAAGTGTGGCATCAATATCCTTCTCTAAAAGAAAACTAAATTCATTCTTAAATCTGAAAACTTGTGCTAGTACATTAGAACTAGGATGGTCCAATCTAAGGTGCCAAAGAGTTTGAAAACTTGTGCTAGTACATGAACTTGCAGAAGAAGTAGTTTTTACATCAAATTGGAATTATTTACATAAGAAATGGAAGTATTTCCAGAATTTAAAACAAAAACAAGAAGCTGTGAACTAGCGACAGTTGAGCCTTGGAGTTGAAGATTTGGAAAGACATATAAACCATTAGGTCCAAGTGAACCTTGAAGTAAGATCTCATTGGCTCTCTGTGATTTCACAAGACAATGATTATGATGAAATTAAAAAAAAATACATCATTATCTAGTGCAAACTTACTGACACCGATAAGATTTTTAGTTATAGTAGGCACATGTAAAAGCTGATTCAAGGACAAAGACAATTTTGGATTAATAGGAGAGATAAAAGTAGAAGAACGAGTGGAGTTAATGGGCAAACCTTGTCCATTACCAATGTAGATTTGGTCTAGACCTTCAAAGGGGCTTAGTTGCTGAATGTTCTATGATTCTCCTGTAACATGAAACGAGACACCTGAATCTGGTATCCATATTGAAAATTGGAGTTTGCAATCATTGCACTTGGAGACTATTGAATCTGATTATTTTTCATTGACCTGTTTTGGATTTGTTCCGTGATTCCATGAAATTGATAATTTGAAACCAGTGTTTTGTCCATAGTTATTCTGACCAGAGTTATTAAAATTTCCTTGAGAATATTGATTTTGACCAAAAGAATCAATTTGAACCTTTCCTTGACTTGAAGGATCATGTAGTGTGTAAGCAAGGGATTTGTTTGATAATTCTGGTCAAAGCAATAATGACAAACAGATGTTGTATGTCCATATTTGTAACACACTTGGCATTGGAAGTTTGCAAAAGGTCTTCCCCCATGGCCACGATCGCCTCCGCCACCACCATGGCTACCGTCTTTGTTAAAACTTCCACCACGACCAAAATCACCGCAAAAATATCTGAATCATATTATGGTGAAGATTTGTTCGATACTGCATAAGCATCAAAACTAAACTAACATATTAATAAATTTGTTGCACTTTTTTGCCTTTCAGATACTAAAATTTGAATTTTGATGTTTAGATACTAAAATTTGAATTTTGATGTTTCTGAAATGAATTTGTCAAAATCTATCTATGTTCTTAGCATGCAGAACTGATCAGTTGAATAATCAAAGGCAAAAAGAAGCAGCAAAACCAAAAGCAGTAGTGTGTTCACCGTGGAACTGTTCTTCTCTCTAATAACATGCCCTCTGCCCAGGATCCATTTTACGTTGTCAAGGCCGAGATTCAAGATTCTGTAACTTTCTTTTTCTTATTTTCTTTCTCTCTCAATTTACCTGGGTTCACTTTCAGCCTAATTCGGATAAGAACTTTCAATTTTCCTTGAATAATTTGTGCTGTATATTCGAGTGATTGAATTTTATTATTTTTATTTTTTGATTTAATGGTCTTATAGTTGTTTTGATTTCATTTTCTTCTATCTTAGGTTATTAATCTGATTAGGCTTTTTCCTACGTAAATTTGGGATTTTTAAAGGATACCTAATTGTGATCTGTGGCTTTGTAGTGTATACACTGCACGATTTCTTGTGGGTGTATATGTGATTGGAGCAGAGAGCACTGAAAAAAAAAAATTACTATATGTGGATTTGGGGTTTTGATTAAAATTTGAAGTGGGATCTGTAACTAAAATCGGATATTATGCTAAACAGAAAAGTGAATTGATGAATTGTTGTGGTGTTAGGATTTGTGTTTTGATGGGATCAGTATTCAGTTCTTTTTTTTTTATTTTTTTTATTTTAAAGTGGGAATGTGTTTATTTGATTGTCTGATTATTTGTTAATTTCTGTGAAGATTGATAAGCATCAATCTACTTTTCACCAATGGGAAAGCAAGTCCGGCGCTGCGGAACAAGGACATCTTACAAAGGAGGTTCTTGCTGTATGCGAAAGCATAGAGTGGCAGGTAGTTCTATTGCATGCATATTCAGAATCAATGACAGAATGGATTTCTTTTTTTTCTTTTTTTGGATTATTGCATGAGCTTTTTCATTCTTCGAACATGTTCTCGCCATAAGTTGCATGAATTCAGAATTATTAGACTTTAGACATGCTTTTTGGTGGATTTTGGTGCACCTATCTTGTTAATGAATATGCATGTCCTTGGCAATGTTTCTAGATTTAATCTAATTATCATTTTTGGAATACTATAATCTTATAAGGTTAATATATTTGATTGTTAATGAATATTAAGTTTGTAAAAATTTATCGTAATTAATTAATAAATTAATTTCATTTAAGTCTTCTTTTTCTTGCCCTTTATAAACAATAAATGCGGGAGAGAGAACCAATTGGATATATGTATTGAGGTGGAGAGCATAATCCATGCAGGATAGAGCAAATTGTCTTCCAGAAACTATTTTCAGAATGTATAAATATATTAACTTCCAAAATTTAAATTCTGGAACTATGATTTTTTTACTTAGTTCCAGAATTTAAATCCCGGCAGTCATTTTTTTACTTTCCGGAATTTAAATTCTAGAACAATGAAACTACACCTGTTGATAAATGGCATTATTGGAAAAAAAAATTAAGGGTATAGATAGAAAAAAGGGGGTGCAAAAAACAATCCCCTTAAATAGAGTTGGATGGGAAGGCTTTGATTTTCACACATCTATGCTTGGTAAGGAGTGGAAAATGGATTGAAAGTCACTTTCAGCATTTTTTATGCTATACAAAAGTCCCATAATTGTGAGAGTGGAGCAAAAATGATTGTTCAACTATTTTTTTTTTTTTGTAGTACTAAGCTAGTTTAAAGTGATTTTAATCCAAAGTTTACCTGCTTTGTTTCAGCTCGATAAGCATACTCTTAGTGACTTAGTCTATTATTCCACATTAAAAAACTAATGTTTTAAGTAAAAAAAAAACATATTGTTGTTCATGGTCTTTTCTGAGTGTTGTCAAAATCGCGAGGAGGATCGTAAACTCGTAGGATCTTGCGATTTTCAGAGGGAGGCACGAGCAAACTCAGAGGGAGGATCGTTGGAGGTGAGGATCGCTGTCGGATCGCGCGTTTGAACGCGAGTTGGACGGATCGTCTATCTGTTTCGATCCCTCGTCGCCGCTTGGAACTCAGACGCTATCCTCTGCCTCGTCGCCACCGCCGCCGCTGCTTGTTGCTGATCGTCGCTGGTCATCATCGGTCATCACAACTGGTCGTCGGTGGTCATCTCCGCTTCTCATTGGTGTTCCATCATTCTATTAAGAGAAAAGAAAAAAAAAGAAGAGGAAGAAGAAGGAGCAGTGCACGCACGGAAGAAGATGAGTGAGAGAAGATGAGTGAGAGCATCTCCCACCAGATATGATGAACGTTGCTGAGTGCCGTTGGAGATGATGAAGAACCCGAGCTCAATGAATGCATATCATCATAGAAGAGGAGAAAGGGAAGCATGAGGAAAGAGAAGGGGAAAGGGAAGCGTGAGAAAAGAGTGAAGGAAGGTTCTGGAGAAGTGTGAGAAAAGGGAGTTTGTGAAAAAAAATTGAAGAAAGAAGTGTATTGAAGCATTTTGAACGTGCTGGAATATTAATAAATGAAACAAGATAATCCTTGGGTGGGGAGTGAAATTAGGTTTACATTTTTACATTTGGGCCAATTTTCTTCCTGTACCCCCTTTTTCACTTTTTATACTCCTCTTGCTCATTTTTTTCCTAATATGGGCCAGATACACAGTGTTACTTTCTGTACCCCTTTAATTGTTTTATGCAGTTTCTCTTTTACATATATACGTAACTCTTAAGATCCGAGTTACGATCCTCGAGTTTTGATCTTTTACTCCCCTTCCAATCCTCTTCCGATCCTTGAGTTTGACAACATTGTCTGTAACCTACCTATATAGAATTGCTGAAGTCTAATTTTTTGATAGAAAGGTGGATGAATTGGATAAAGCAATTGCTGTAGTGTCTAGAGATCCTTCTTGGTATGGGATTGATGAAGCTGAGGTTGAAAGCCGAGGAGATGGACAAGTAGCACTCGTTCTCAGGTATCCAAAATTTTTAAGCAGGGAAGACAGTAATTTTTTTGAATCTAAACATACAGCTGCTGTTTATAATCATTTCCTTATTAACATTATGCATAAACGATTCCTTTGTCGCATTATTAGGTTGGTACAATGAAGAAAGCAGTGGAATCTGGCAAGGGCTCAAGTACCACAAGCCATGCTAGTGTTAATGGGATGCGCCAAGAACTAATGAGGCTACCAAATTCTCATCAAACTGATAGCTCCAACCAGTATGCTGCCCGAGATAATGATGATTTCATACTATCAGAATCAGATAGACAAACACTTCTTATAAAGTACTTTCCCTCCTCTCTCTCCATCATGTTTTTTAGAGCTGGATTTTGCATGTCTTTTGTTCCACTATGGCATAACACTATGTTTTTTAATTGACTTTCACGTATCTTTGTGAGATTAAGCTCTAATTGTAGCCATTTTTCTTCAATATTTGGTGGAAAAGAATATCTTGTTTGTTTGGTTGAGACCTCTTAAGTGGATTGAGTTATATTGGTCAGTCCTCCCACATGCTTTCTAAGACATGAGTGAAATGCTTTCTTCTTGAATATCTTATGATTTGATGCTAGCGAACACTTTTTTCTGGAAAAGGGAGTCTCATCTTATCACATATCATAGTGGTCAAAATCGTAGTCAAATTGATTTCTTTATGGTTAGACGGGAAGATAGAAATTCATGTATTGACTGTAAGGTCTACCCTGGAGAATGTGTGGCGACGCAACATAAGTTGGTAGGTCTAGATGTTAGGTTCAACAAAGTTCTTAATTTGAGGAAGAAGGATCAAAACCCAAGGATAAGATGGTGGAAGCTAAAGGAGGAGAAACAATTAGAGTTTATGGAAAATATGTTGCGTGAAGGACCGTGGGAGTTTACTGGAGAAGCTAATGAAATTTGGAATAAGATGGCTGTATGTGTTCATAATGTGGGAAGGAGGGTGTTAGGTGAAAGCAAAGGAAACAAAATTTTTACAAAGGAAACATGGTGGTGGAATGGAGAGGTGCAAGAGGCTATTAAACAGAAGAAGGAATGCTTTAGATCTTTGCATAAATGTCCTAACGACGAGAATTTGCAAAAGTTTAGAGTAGCGAGAAAAGATGCAAAGAAAGCAGTGCGAGAAGCTAGAGGAAAAGTTTTTGACGATTTGTATAAAAATCTTGGGAGCAAAGATGGAGAAAAAGGTATTTATAAACTTGCGAAAATGAGGGATAAGAAGAGTAAAGATCTCACCCAAGTTAGATGTATCAAGGATGAAAATCAAAAACTTTTGGTAAGGGATGAAGATGTAAGTGAAAGATGGTTACACTACTTTAACAATCTTTTTAATGGGAATGGTGACAAGAGTGAGGTGGAATTGGAGGACATTTCTGATGATTTGAATAGAAGATTTGTGCGCAGAATTAATACATATGAGGTTAAAGAGACTTTAAAGAGGATGAAGAAAAATAAAGCGTTGGGACCTGATGACGTCCCTATTGAAGTGTGGAGGGGCTTGGGAGATGTGGCAATAAAATGGTTAACCAATCTTTTTAATAGGATCCTTCAAACAAACAAGATGCCTGATGCTTGGAGGAAAAGTATGCTTGTGCCTATTTACAAAAACAAGGGAGATATTCAAAATTGTTCAAACTACAGAGGCATCAAGCTTATGAGCCATACTATGAAGTTGTGGGAGAGAGTTATCGAACATCGTCTAAGGAGGGAGACCAAGGTTTCAGTAAATCAATTTGGATTTATGTCAGGAAGATGTACCATGAAAACTATTTTCTTGATGAGACAATTAATGGAAAGGTATGGAGAAAGGAAAAAAGACTTACATATGGTGTTCATAGATCTTGAGAAAGCATATGATAGAGTCCCACGAGAAGTCTTATGGTGGACTCTTGAGAAGAAAAAGGTAGCATTAAAGTATATTAATGCAATCAAAGATATGTATGATGGGGCTACCACATGTGTGAAAACTTGTAATGGAACATCAAGGTATTTCCCTATCACGGTAGGTGTCCACCAAGGTTCAGCTCTGAGTCCGTATCTCTTTGCCTTAGTGATGGATGAACTAACGAAAAATATTTAAGAAGAAGTGCCGTGGTGTATGCTCTTTGCAGATGATGTAGTACTTATTGATGAGACCAAAAATGGCGTTAATAGAAAATTGGAATTGTGGAGAAGCACTTTGGAGTCTAAAGGATTCAAGGTAAGCAGGAGCAAGACGGAGTATATGAAGTGTGAGTTTTCGAGGATTAAAGACGGTGATCAAGGTACAGTGCATCTACTTGGGCAAGAGGTATCCAAGAAAGACGTTTTTAGATACTTGGGATCAATGTTGCAAAAAGGTGGTGAGATTGATGAGGATGTAAGTCATAGAATTAGAGCAGGGTGGATGAAATGGCGGAGTGCATCGGGGCTTTTGTGTGACCGTAAGATTCCTCTTAAACTAAAAGGAATATTCTATAGAACAACTGTTAGACCGACAATGCTTTATGGAGCGGAATGTTGGCCAGCACATAGGCAACATGAGCATAAAATAGAGGTAGCAGAAATGAAGATGTTAAGGTGGATGCGCGGATATACGAAGATGGATAAGATAAGAAATGAGGATATTCGACGAAAGGTATCAGCATGTGAAAAGATGAGGGAGCAATAGATTGAGATGGTTTGGGCATGTTATGAGACGGTCATTAGATGCTCCTGTCAGAACAAGAGTTTGTTACCAAGAGCTAGATACAAAGAGAGGTAGAGGTCGACCAAAACTTACCTGGAGAAAGGTAGTTAAACAAGACCTAATGGAGTGGAATATAGATTGACGGACGGTATGTCTTAGGACGGAGTGGAGAAAAGCTATAAGTCTGGTGAAGGGTGAAACCCTTTAGTAATTCTATGTTTCAGTTGTTCCCTTGTTTAATTCTTTTCCTCTTCTTTTATTTTAGCTTTGTTTTTCTCTTTTGTCCTATTCTCGATTTATCATTAGGTTCATCTATCACCGACCTCAATTAATTTGGGTTAAAGATGCTGTTGATGTTGATGTTACCTGTAGAATAAACTGTGATGTTAAATATAAGTGGTTATTCTGTGTCTGTGTGATTTCATGCAAATTTTCTACTCTCGTCAGTCATCATTGTAGATTTTTCTTTTGTGAAGAATTTTTCTCATTATCATTTTTTATAACTAGAGCGATGTGTGGATCTACTCTTGGTATTTACTTAGACTAATTCATTACTGAAATGGTTGATTTTTTTTTCTTTCTTGTGGAACAAAAAAGAAAACAGAAAAAAAGAAATAAAGGTGGATTTCTTTTTTCTTTCTTAACAGAAGCAAAATCATGCAATACAATGCTCAAGAAATTAGACAACCTTATTCCCATGGTTATCCTTTCTGGAAATACAATCTGCCTCTGGTTGCTATTTTTGTTTGATTTAATATTATATCTATTGTGGTGATAGGAGACAGGATGAGGAGTTGGATGAGCTTAGTGAAAGTGTACGAAGAATCGGAGGTGTTGGACTTACAATACATGATGAACTCACTGCACAGGTAATGGTTTGAGAGGTTTTACCTCCATGATTCTTGCTATTTTGCTTCAAAACATTGAAGACTAGGTAGCACTTTGGTTTTTTATGTGTTTCCTTCAATTTTCTTGAATAACAGTATTTTTCATTTTCTTTTTTTTATTTGCTCTAACTCGATCAATTTTATTTGTCTGAAATTTGTGATTCTTACACTGCCAAAATCTTAATGCTTCAGGAAAAGATTCTAGATGAAATTGGTTCCGAGATGGACAGTACAACAAATCGTCTTGATTTTGTCCAAGTAAGTTTCTGATCTATTTTTCATTTCTCCTTCAAATCTTCTAGTTTGATTTTATCTTTTGAAAAATTTATTATTTGAACGACAAAAATTTTACCTCTAGATTGCTGTTATGGATTAATAATATTTAACGGAAAAAATACTGTAAATTGTGATACTAAATCCTGAAGAGGTTAAATGTTGCTCTTCTGTTATGCTTGCAGAAAAAAGTGGCGATGGTTATGAAAAAGGCCAGTGCAAAGGGTCAGATCATGATGATATTGGGTTTGTTGGCCCTGTTCATCTTCCTCTTTATCTTAGTATTCTTCACCTAGTCATTGAGATGGGACCAGTCTCTGTGCTGTTTGTACATGAAAAGAGATCTCATATTTTTTTATTTTTTTTTTGTTGGGATTCAAGATTAATAATAGACATGAATTTAACTATTCAGTTAAATGGAAGCCTTTTTGTGTTAATGTTTCTGGAAGGTGGTAGAAAGTTCTGATTGTGATGAAAATGGGAAGCAATGTATTTCAGATTTATAGTAGGATTTTGATTCTTGACACGTTGGATTACGTGAATGATCCTAGTGATATTCGTTGCTTGAACCATTTTCTGCTGCATGCATTGTCTATTTATTGTTTGTCATTGCACATTAACTAGATGGGGGACACAAGATAGTCTTGCAGTGGAATTAATTAAATAGATTTTAAAAGAGTAAAATATCAATTTGATTCATGAAATCAGCATCATTTATCAAGTTGGTCCTGACATTACAAAAAGTAAATTTAGTCCTTACATATTAACTATTTGTCAATCGATAGTTAACTTGGTTCTTAGTGTTCATGTGTGTCAAATATCTATAATGAAGTTTTTTGGTGTGATATGGTAAGTACTAATGTGGTACTTACATAGTACTAATCTACATACCAAATGAACTTCATTTGCACCATTAGAATATTATTTTAAAATTCATCAATGTGTATTTGTTGTAGATTAAATGTTGCTACAGACAAGTACACATGATCATTGAATTTGATAAAGATGGTGCCGCATGTGGCAAAGATATGAATTCTTAAACACTAAAATTAAGTTGTTTCCATTTTTGTGTGGTGCTTCATACCGTGGCTCCGTAGTGGAGGAGGAAAGAAATAAAAAAGAAATCGTGGGATTTTATACGTTCAATATTTTATTTTAATTTTAAAAAATTCTTCTATTTTCATTCTCTTAATCAAACATAACAACAATAAATTATATTCGGTGTACGTACATGTTGGGTAGCAAGAACCCACTCATACTAAATTTAATGTAGTGGCGACAATTTATAACGATGATCAAAGTAGGTTATATCCAATGTAGTAGTGAGAAGAGTAAATTATATAATTTTTTATTATGTGAAAAGGAAGAGTAAGAGACCAAGAATGTCATTGGAAGTTGTCAATGGTGATGTAATGCTAAATAATATATTTAAAAATTTAGTTTTTAATCAGAATGGTGTGGCACAATCCATCTAATTAACACTCGGGGGGATAAAATAGATGTTTTTGAAAAAAATATGAAAATGACTTAAGAAGTTATTATGTATTTGATTTTGTTTTTTTATGATAAAAAATGTGATTTAGATATTTAGTTTTTAGTAATATCTTTAGTATTTCTATAAATTTTGATCATTTTGGTCAACTATGAGATTAATTTTTTAATCTAATCGCATTTTCACATTTAAAACTTTTCACATTTAAAACTTTTCGTATCTTCTTCAAGAATGAATTATTAAATCCAGGTCCTCTTATACAAATTTAGCATGGATTATCAATTAATCTTTGTTTAATTTTGCATTAAGAATGCATGTTATTATAATAAATTTCATCAAATATAAGTATTAATGATTAATTTCCTGAAGTATAAAGATCTATTCAAAATGTTGAGATTCTTTTAGTTTCATATATAAATTCAACTTCAACATTTTTTTAAAACTTGTCATTAACTAAATAATTTTATATCATGATTTAAATTATTCATTATAAATCCAAAACATAATTATGCATTTAAAGATATTTATTTATTGTGAATTTTAATCACAACAAAACTTATATATTAAAAATTATTTATTACAATAAAGTACAATAGTTAAATTACAAATTTATATCAAAAGTTCCTAAATAAAATTCCAACATTAATTAAAACACTTTAAAGTTTAAAGTATCCCATTCAAATTTATATTAACCATCATTGAGTGTGAATCCAGCGGTTGTGATAGCTTTTCAAATTTGTATGATTGGATTGGTTTGAGAAATTGAGATGTTCAACTTCCACCTGATCTTGCCGCTTCTTCAAGTCGAAGGCAACACACACACACAAACACACAACAGTCACTGAAACGACACCGTTTTGACAGATGGTGAAGGGGTTGCACGGGCAGAACCTCCCTGCCGACGTGGCGCAGGTGGTTGATCAGCTGGAGCGCTACTGCTTCGCTCCCGATGGATCTCTCATCTCCAGGCCTCTCTTCAACGATCTCCAGCTTGTCTCTTTCTCTCTCTCACACACACCATTTTGATTCCAATGTGTTTGTGAAATTTCCCACCACAATTTCCAAATGGGTCCTCGGTTTTGTTTTAAAAATTTGAACTTTCTCTGACCCATTTTGGCAAATTCCCAAAAAATTGAATAAAATCGAGTTGGGTGTTGATTTCTTGTGTTGGTTTGCAGGCCAGAGAGGAAATGTGCAGGGAAAGACTGCGTTACCTGGAAGCCATGGTAAAGGCTTATATCTATACAATGAGTAAAATAATAAGTATTTGTAGAAATAGATTTTTTTTATTTTATGTTATGAGATATTTGGATTGAGAATTGTGATCTGGGAGTGAGTGTTTAGTTTTTGGTATTGCTGGAATGTGTTGGTTAAGTTTTTTTTTAATCGACAAATGTTAATTGTTAGTTTTTGTTAATAGGAGGATCAAACTCACGATCTTTCCCTCCTTCCCCTCCTTCTTAACTATCCAACCAATCTTATGTCTCCTATGTGTAGGTTAAGTTAGTGTAATTGTTTGCTTATAACAACAACAATGACAAAAAAAAAAAAAAATACTATGTCCTACTAGGTGAGGTTTGTTACATGGATCATATGCTGTCATTTGGCTCAGTTTCAGGCCAAAACTTCAAAAATATTTAGTACTATTTTTTTTATCCGTGGGGAATAAGATAGTGTCAGGGGGTTTACAATAACTCACGCAGCACCATGTTCAACCAACTGAGCTAAACCCCCTTAACATATTGTTTACTACTATAAGATTCCTCTTAACAACTTCCTCTTCTGTCTTTATTGGTCTACCTCTTCCCCTTTTCATCAGATTAAAAATCATGAGATCTATTCTCCTACTGGTGTTTTGAGTGACTTTCTTTGTACTTAGTGATTTGTATTTCTCATATTGGGGTATGGTTGCAGGCTATATATTCTGAGGCTATTGCAATGGTGGAAGAGTATCAGCAAGCCATTTCTGTGTCCAACCTTGGTGGAATCAGAGATACTGGCAATCCTTATCCACAACTTGGGTTGAGGAACTCTCCTCAGGTTTTGAATCATTATTACTGGAAAGTGGAAAGTTAGTTTGATTAATGAACAAATATGAGACCTCTGAAAATTCTGTTGATTTTGGTCTTAGAAAATTTGAGTCTGCGCATTATGTGCTGATATTGCTTTTTCTTTGGCGCATTGGTCTACGCTGATTTATACAAAACTTACATGTATACATAATGTCAGGTTTATCAGACTTTAGAGCATCAAATGGTTGTTGCTGAAGCAGCTCAACGACTGAGATTACCTCTTATCTCCAAAGACGGGGAAGTTCATGATGAAGACATTGAAAAGCTAAGTGTAGTGTCTCGAAGCTCCCTTGACAGTACTGTTAGTGGGGCTAATTCTTCTAACTATAACACTCCAAACAGCTCCGTTAGTGGGGCTAATTCTGCTCTTGCTGCTTCGGATCCAGTGGAACTCGGAGTTGGTGGTGTTCCCAATTGTTTTTTGGGAATTACTCCTTCTTATTTGTGGCAAACTCAGCATCAAAAAGCACCATTATCTGTGGTATACTATGTGTAACAACATATGAAAGTCAGCTTCTAAGAATGCTTTTTCTGTGGTGGATTTTTGTTATGTGATTGACTGTTATGTTTTTAATTATTGACACACTAACAATATCTTTAGGATATGACTGAATATCGCTTGTCTGTATCACGGGAGGTAGAGGCTCGCTTGAAAATGAAATGTGAAAAATTATCAGAAGCCTTTGTATTGGATGACAATGGTAAGTGTGAACTGCTTATTACTGATATAATATGGTATTTTGATGGAGAATTGTTGATTTTCTTTGGTTACCATTTCGACGTTATGCGCTAGTTGATTTCTCATTTCCGTGTTTCTTGTTTCAGATTCTTCATCATCTGGAAGTCATAGTTCAAGTTCTCGGCTTCCAGAAAGGTTTATGTTCATTTGGGTAGCCTAATCCTTTTAAGTTTTTGGCAATATATTCACTTGTAAGTGATAACATAATAATCCTTGAGATTGTGTTTGGGTTGAAGTATGCAACCTAGACTTCTACATGAGAGATTAAGGCCAAAAAAGCTACTACTCGGTTTCAATTTTTTGTCTCAACTCTCGGGAGATGAGGCATGTGAGTTTTTGTACGTATAGTAAACTACTAAAATTTAATGACCCTCAAAATCACGTCTATATTTTTTGTGAAAGTTCTTGGATGAGTCAGATCTGTATTTGTACAATTTTAGATCAATGTAATGATGAAAATGACAAATGTTACTGATATGACTAATAGGCTAAAAGTTTGCTTTTATTTTTGGTGATCTGAGTAACATGGGTCAAGGTTTATTTGATTTCTAGTTTCTTTAGATCCACAAGATGGAGGAAATTTTTACTTTTAAAAGAAATATCTTTTTATTTTGAATTCTAGTTGAGGTCCTTTCTTATATTTTGCATTGCTTGTTTCGTATGATAAAAAAAAAAAATTGCACTTGGAAATATCTGTAGACTAAAGTTACTTTTCATACTGTTACTTGACCAGGGTGAAACTGTTGATTGAGGAGATTGAAAGAGAAGAAACAGTGCTGCGGGAAGACCTTTATTCTGCAGATAGAAAGTTTGCTGAATATTACAATGTATTTGACAAGCATTTAGTACAATAACCATCTTTCTTGTGGACACATTTTCTGAAACTCCCACACTGATAGTGTGTTTGGATAACACATATAATTGATTTCATCCCTACAAAATCATGATGATATCATGAAAAAGTAGAAGCAGCTATTTGTTGCTTCACCACTAATTGATTTTTTCTCACCGTGAAGCTATTCCAATTTCCAAACGCTGAATCTGTGTGTTGTGTGTGTGTGTGGGTCTGTGAGAGTGAGAGAGAGAGTTTGCATGTGTGATGTATCATGCATTACAAGTTGTATTTCTGTTTTGGTAACATGTTCACATGGTGGCGTGTAGATACTGAATATCGTGATGTTTAAATAGGTCTTGGAGCAGATACTTGCAGTGCTTATTAAACTTGTCAAAGATTTGAAGTTGGAGCATCAACATAAATATGTCAGTATTTATTATTTAATAAATTCCACTATGTTGATAGCTAAGGACATATCTTCACTTACCCCACGTATTTGTAGGATGAGACGCAGAAGACTTGGCTCTGTAAAAGGTGTGAGACCATGAGTGCGAAGTTGAGGTTTGTTTCATATCTGCTATATATTTTCATTGTTCTTCACTATAAATACACTGTTGAGGTTTTGAAATTTGAAATAATAAAAGATGAGATGATAAATTGAATAACTGAGAATAGAAAATCTCAAATGAACTTTGCTTTTCTTTTTTAATAGGTTGTGTTTGAAATTCCAAAATGGATGTTTTCTTGTACACGTGTTGGATACAAAACATTGCTTCTACCTATGGGTTAAGATAATAGAAAAAAATTAAATTAAATTTTGTATTATATAACATCTAGACAATGTAAGACTGGCTTGCACATAGTTTTGTTGTTGTCAAACATTGTTAGCACCCAACCCCTACCTAGTTTGGAAGGTTTACAGCAGGACCTGAGGATTGGCCCTAGAAATCATGTAGGCAGCCACTGTTAGTTAGCCTTGCCAGCGGAGGTGGGCCTTTTGATTTGATAGAGTAGTTAATTGGTTATGTTGTTATAAATAAAGGCAGAGGAGGTGGGGTGAGGCAATTAGTTGGTTAATGAGTTGTAGGGAGAGACCAGTTTCTAGAATACCAGAGAGTGAGAGACAGTTTACATTCTACAATAGAATCATTTTTTCTCTTGCTAACTGGGTTTCTCCATTGATCCAAATGGACCTTCGTTATATTTTATTGAGGACAAAGGGGGAAGTGCCAAAAGAATTGGATGGTGTTGAGCCTAAACAGAGGGGCTTGACTCTGAAACTCAAGGCATAATTCTTGAAATTAATTTGTCCTAAATTAAGATGACAGGATTTATATTCCAAGTTTCTAACCCAAGTTTCTTTTATTGTCAACTTTTTTCATTTATGATTTGCAACATTTTTGTACCTCCACCTTGACGCAGAGGGAAGCATCATTTGTTGTCCAAAACGGTAGTCAGATACTCAGATTATAAGTCTAGATATTAGCTGGTTTAACTCATACTGTCATACATAGTTACATGGCATATATTTTCTGCTGTATTAGCCACAACTTGTTAATTTTTCCAGGTTCTATTATAATTGTGATATTTTCCATTGCATGCCAGTGTTCTAGAACACGTTCTCTTGCTCGAAACTTACACTAAGGACTCTATACCTGCCCTTCATAAGATAAGGTATGAATGACAAAACCTTTGTAAGTCTGTAAGCACTTTCTTCTTTAGTGTTAATAAACCATTTTTCTGTTTTAATTGTAGAAAATATCTTGTTGAGGCAACAGAAGAAGCTTCTATTGCATATAACAAAGCGGTATGTTCTTGTGTCCTCATGCATGTTTTAGTAGTTGGGTAATTTAGTGGTCCTTGACTTTAGTTCTATGTTGTTTTTCTCCATGGTTTGAGTTCTTCACCAGAAAAAAAATATTAATTTTATGAGACAAGAGGTATCTTTGTGAAATTAGCTGTTGGAAAACCACCTTAGTGTTGGTCACCCCAAGTTAAAAAGATGTGTTGAAGTCCCACATTGTGGTGGGTAGCCATGGGCAAAAAGGGGACATGGTGGGTAGCCGAGGGCAAAAGGGGGACATGTTGAAGTCTTACATTGACTAAAGATAGTGCTGATCCTAGCCTTACAAGCCAGTTTTGTAGGGTTGAGTTAGGCCTAAAACCACTTTCTGACATGGTATCAGAGCATATCCTAGACCCATTGATTGATCTCCTGTGTTTGTCACGCTACAAGCGAATTGCCTTGAGCTTGAGGGGGAGTGTTGGAGCTCTGGGCAAAAGGGGGACATGTTGAAGTCACACATTGACTAAAGATAGTGTCGAGATATAGTATATAAGTGGGAATCAATCCTCACCTTACAAGTCGATTTTGTAGGGTTGAGTTAAGCTCAAATCCACTTTCTTACATTAGCTCAGATTCAGAATATGCCATCTCTTTTGAGAGCATCGTGTAATTTCTTATGCATTGAAGATAATGGATTGATGCATAGTCATTTTCTTTTCCAATGTTCCCCCACCTCAATAGATATGGATGATCATAGAACTTTTAATGAACTCATAATAGCACATTTCTTCAAATTCAAATCTTAAATATCTTATTGTTTTTTATTGCCATATTCTCCAAGTCCCCACATTACTGTTACTGTTTTGATTGAATAATAAATATTTATCCAAATATACACTTGATGGTTGTACTTATGCAGTACTTGTGGAGAAATTTATCCAAATAGAGCTTAAATTTATGATTGTTCTCATTATGATGTCCTTTCCTCCATTACTTTTATCATTCATCATGTTTGTGCTAGTTATATTTTGACCCTTGTACCAGGTTACTCGCTTGCGTGAGTACCAGGGTGTTGATCCTCACTTTGACAACATTGCAAGGCAGTACCATGACATTGTGCAGGTGACACCAGTTTTGCTAAAATATTTACCTCTTTCGTACCAAATATTTATATATAGAGATATCAACATCCGTTTAATTCTCAAATATTTCTATTTTGTTTGCCCTGAAACTTTCTTCATTTGGGATGACAAAAATGATGAAGGAATTTGAGGATATAATAATGGATAAGAAAAATATACCAGTTGAATAAATGTGAAACTCTTTGAACTTCAAGGAAAAGGCACATATTTATCATTTCAATTTCCAACGTGTGTTTATCTTTTTCAAGTTTTATATGTTGATATTGTGCAGAAATTGGAGAACATGCAATGGACAATCCACCAAGTTGAAATGGATTTGAAACGTTTGCCAGATAAACCCAGCACATAGAAGTTTTATGCTGTCTCCTTATCTTGGTTTGATTTCTTTTTGTAAATGGTATTAAAGGCCTCACCCTTCTCTTAACCTAACGTTCATCATGTCCCTAATGATTGATTAAGACATGTAATCTTCAATCTGTGATCTTTTTTAAATATTTTGGACTACTTTGCATTACCGTACCTGATAGAGGAGAAAAAGGAAACTTCAATGTTAGCTATTTCTGCTAGTTTAAGATCTCAAATAGTATTGATAAAGACATGTAATCTTCAATCTGTGATCTTTATTCGTTTGTATTAAATCAAAGTATTTTTGTATGCGTAGGTTCTAATACTCAGCTTCTGAATGATGCAAATACGGTGGATGAATGTACAAGTAAACATGTACTAAGCGAAACAAACTTTATTTTCTTTCTCTGTCGCTTGATCTTGGATTAGATTTGTTTTTGGTTGCTTCCTTATTCATCATCAATGTAGAGCTGTTGAAGTTTGTTCGTAGTTGTTGCATGCTTGTTTGTTGTCGTTATAGTTTGTGTTTGTCACCTTTGTCCTTCATTATTGTGTAAAGTGGTTTAGGTGAAAGCTGATTTAAGATGAGAAAGTTAGAGTTTAAAAAGAGAGGTTTAGGGAAATGAGAATATAATAGAATATGAAGACAAATTGAAGGAAACAAAATGAATTATTGAATTTTGAAGATGGAAACCGCGCTTGATGCTTCAAATTTTAAAGTTAATTACTTAAAAAATTACATGAGAAGCTTTTTGGTTATTACCTTTGGCGGTGTGTCATCAAAGATGCATGTTTTGTGGTGGGATGCTTCATGATTGAGGAGTTTTAGAAAGTTAGATTGACTAACTTTAGTAAAAGGTCAAAAGATATTCTTCTTATATATATATATATATATATATATATATATATATATATATATATATATTAATAATTTTGAGAGAAATTGAGCAAAATATTAATTGGCTATTTTTTTAAAAAAAGTATTTTTAATTTATACTTAGTTATATAATATTTATCTTATACAATTAATTTAATTTGTGACTTAATACTATCTTACAAGGACATTCTGCCTAACTTATCAAAAAGAAATGTCGATCAGAACAAAATGAATTAGAATGTATCCCACGCTTGGGGTCCTCCCCCTTTATATAGAAAAAAGGGTTTTAAAATTGGTCGGCCGTTAAACTCTGAAGACAATGATTCAAGATTAATGTAATATATTAAGAAATATTAAGTAAAATATATAATATTTATAATATTAAGATAATCTTTTTAATAATTCATACCAGAAGTATTATTTAATCAATTAATAATGCAATTTTTTTATGAGTTTACTTGTGATGTATTTTTAGTATAAAATTTGTTTATATTGTATGTTCCAACTACTTTTCTAAATTAATTATGGAGATACATATAATTCAACAAAATATATAAGCGATTTTATACAACATCTTTTTCGTTTATCAAGGATTCTAATAATTGATATGTTTTTATAAATAATTAAAAATTCAATTTCTTGATTTGTATCCTCAATTTTTGAAAACTTAAAAAGTTATTTTTGGTAAGCTCTGATCAATGAACTAACAAAACCTTTCAAATCGTGTCTTATTGGGGCAAAAAATTAAAAATAATATAAATTAATTAAAAAATTAGGTAAATGGTGCAATGGGGAAAGAAATTAGAAATCTGGGGCACCAAACACCCCTGGTTTGGGCATGTTTAAACACGTCTAAATGGGGCTTGTTTTACCATCATGTGACATGTGGCAGTCATGCAGACGAAGCGCGATGTGGTCGTAAATTTCGAAAGGTCATAACTTTTGATTGGGATGTCCGATTGAAACAAAATTGGTGGTCACATGCTCAAAATTGAGAGGAGAAGCACTTTCCAAGGGCTTCTCCTCTCAATTTCGAGCGCGTGGCCACCTGTTTCATCTCAATCGGACATCCCAGTCAAAAGTTATGACCTTCCGAAGTTTGCGACCACACCGCCCCTCATCTGCATGGTTGCCACGTGTCACATGCTGGTAAAACACGTCCCATTTGGGCGTGTTTAAACACGCCCAAACTAGGCGTGTTTGGGTGCCTCGGATTTCCAATTTCTTTCCCTATTGCACCATTTGCCTAATTATTTAATTAATTTATATTATTTTTAATTTTTATCCATCTTATTCGATCTAGGTAGTGTAAACATTCCTTCATTTCCATACCCAAGCATTTTCAATTTTCTCGTGAATTTTATCGAAAATATTCCACCAATTTGTTGTCATTCTTCATCAAATCACACGAATCAATTTAGCAATACTGGAATTTTCTGTTCTTTAATACTGAATTACATGAAATTTTATCTAATCCTGTGTATGAAATACCAATTATGAAAAGAAGAATAAATAAAATAGAATTTTATATTCAACTTTGAAGGAAGGAATTTGCAACAAAACGAACAGATAGAATCTAAATTCTAATCTAAAAATGGAAATTAATTGAAAAAATCGATCTGGATTTCAAGATATTTTTTCTCCCCCGATCGAGATATCTTCTCTTTCACCCCCCCCCCCCAAAATGACTATATCATAAAAAATTTGGAGCGTGAACTGAAGTGTAATGAAGTACAATTCTATCGATTTTTTTTATTTTTAGAGAGGTATCTAGATTATTACTCGAAATTATAAATAATTTATGGTTGCTTGATTGAACCAATAAAATAAAGCATCCAATTTAGAAGAAACCATTTGGTAATATACAGTGTTTTAAAAAACGACTCGGTGACTGACCTGATCAGGGTACTAGGTCAATTGGTCAATGCTTAAACCGGTGAATCACTGATTGACCCTCATGACCCGGTCATTGGTCGAACCAATGGGTCACTGATTGACCCGTATGACTTGGTTAGTGGTCGAACCGGTTGACCCGCATGACAATGTCTTAAAATATTTATAAATAAATCATAAATTAATATTATTCTATAACATAAAGTTATAGATAATTAGATATCAAAATGTTAAAAAAAAATATCATTATCCAAGTTCAAACAAATAAGTACCAAATATCACAAACATAAGCTAAATAAAATAAGTTTAAGTTCAACATATGTTCCTAAACAAATTCAACACTTCAACTATTTTCTACAGTCAAGGAATATAAACTAAGTCATTGTCATTTTGAGGAACTTTTTCTTCATTAACAAACTCAGAAGAATTTCTCATTGTAACTTCATGATCAACATTGCTTTCATTTAAATTCATGTTTTCCATGGGATTGTCTTGTACTTCATCAACATCATCATCCAAATTTAAAGGACCTATGTCAAAAAAATTAGATAGAAAGTAGTAATTACTAATTAGCATTTAGAGATAACAAGTATGAAACAAATTTGAAATAAAAATATGATTAAAATATACCAATATCATTTGAAAGTGGTTGAATGGTCATATTTGCAAGGTCTTTGCGTAATGCATTCACCTCCTCTACGGTTAAGAATGGTGGTGAATCCTCCATTACCCAATCAACATGGTTATCAAGTGTTTCCAAATTGATAGGATCATAGCTTTGTTGTCTCTTTTTCCTAAGCACATGTACAAAAATGTAACCATATGTAATATAGAAAGATAAACAATGAAAAAGAATAAAAATATAGTAATACTTATTTTGCAACCTCAAGTTGTAGCGAACATAGACTAAATCATTAAGTTTCTAATGCTCCAACTTATTTCTTTTCTTTGAATGAAAGTGCTCAAATACACTCCAATTTCGCTCACAACCTGAAGCACTACAAGTTTGGCTTAAAATACGAATAACCATCTTTTGCAAATGTGGTACCCCACATCCATAAGACGCCCACCATTGATCTAAAATATTACATGTCATAAAATAAATTAATAAAAATATATTGACAGCTTAACTAACAAATAAATATTCAAAAGGATTACAATTTACAAGTTTTGAAAGGTACCTGGCATGACTATATTTCGTTCATCCAAAGTAGCTTGTCTTCCAAAATTCAACTCAGCATTACTGTAAATTCTCTTCTCACTAGTTAGCTTTGTTTGCAATTGGCTATCTCCATGAGCATACCTTTCAATGACATCCAACAGACCAGTTGTTGTAGTCATGTATTGTTCAAATTCTTCCTCATTAAACCGATAAGCAGGATTTAACCAATAACCCGCAGCATGGAGATTTTTGTGAAGTTGTGAATCCCAATAATGATCTAAAATTTTCAAGTAAGGCTCCGCTTTTGTTTTATTTCTTCGAAACCTCTTTACCATCTCTTCTCTAGCTTTATACATGGCTCAGTTAATAAATTCCATAGCTGGTTTGTCTTAACTATCAACCATACGCAACACACGTACAAGTGGTTCAGTCAGTTTCACTACATCAACACATTTACTCCAAAACCCAGAGCCTAAGACTCGTTCCACAAATTGTTTTGCCTTGGCTTCTTTGGCATAAGCTGAGCTTGTACATTCTTTAGAAGTTACCGTGACTCTTAATGCATCTTTTTGAGCCAAAATACTCTAGAAAGAAATGAACTTAGTGGCAAAGCGAGTAGGAGCAGGACGAAGTATTTCCCTTCCATCTGTATCTCATAAAAAAACAAAGCAAAACATTGATTATAAATATATTTAGTAATTTGTGAGGCATGTGACACAGCCTCAAAAACTTCCTCCAATTTTCCCATGTCTTGCAACATCAATTAATGCAATGTGCTGCACAAGGAGACCAAAATAGTTTAGGAAACTCTTTTTCCAATAACCTACCAGCAGCAATATAATTGGCAACATTGTCAGTTACTATGTGAACTACATTTTTAGGACCAATAGGTAACACGACATCCTTGAAAAGCTTAAACAATAAATTAGCATATTTAGAAACATAAGAGACATCAACAGATTTTAGAAAAACAGTTCCTTTAGGACAATAAACCAAAAAATTGATTAGAGTTCTCCTTTTCCTATCAGTCCACCCATCTGTCATAGGAGTACAATCAGTTTTTTTTCCAAATAGAATGATAACCATCCACAAGTTTATGCACATCATCAACCCAACTATTTAACAAATCACCACGAAGACAATGCATACTTGGAGTCTTGTATCGTGGACTCATGCTACAGAGAGCATCAATCATCGACTGAAAATATGCTGAATTAGCTACATTAAATGGAATAGATGCATCAATAAACCATTTAGCAATAGCAAGGTCAAAACCTTCGTATCACTTGTTTACTTTGCATCACATTTTTCAAGGTAGGTTGAGATCCAGGAGTGGTTCTTGGTTGAAAATAATTCTCAATACGACCAGCTATCTTCACTTTTTCAAATGTCCTTGGTGTTTGCTTACTTTGTTGTCCTATTTCTATTGGCATTTCACCACCTTCTTCACTTGGTGAATAAAAATCATGTTCATCATCAATTCTTCTCTTCTTACTCTTGCTCTTATTGTCTTCAATATTCTGTTTCATTTGATAACGAACATTGATAGGAACCTTAGTTCACATAGAAACTTGACCCTTTTCACCAGCCAAGTGACTCTTTAATCTATTATTTCCACCTTTCCTAACAATTTTATCACAGTAAATACACATCAAAACATTCTTGTCACCATCTTGAATGAGCTTACAATGTGCCCAAGCTATGTCAATCTTGGCTCTAATATTAGGCCTTGAATTTTGAGTAGATGCTTCTTGTTCTTGGGATGTTGGTGTTTCACCACCAGATGTCATCTATGATTCATACAATTATACACTTAACAAATTTAGAGATAAAATTAGAATCAATACAAAGAGATAAAATTGCTAGCCTCACATTCTATTCACAAGGAATGATGGATGATGACAAGAGATAAAAATTTATGCTCCAACAGTAGTACTGAACAAAAGGAAGTTTAGTTCATCACTTCATCTAACTACACAATTCATTGGTGATCACCACAAACTAAAAGCCCAAAATATTGAATTACAGAGACATGATTCAAATTCTTTTAGCCTAGAAAATAGCTAGTCCTCGCATTCTATTCATGTAAACTCAAATAAAGTATTTTTAATTAAAGTCAAGTTCAACATAACAAAGTATTATCCTTCCCCTCTTTAATGGATGCTAAACTATAGTAGAGTTGACAAAGTTTGAAATTTACCAGATTTGACTAAGTTTTTTTAATGGATACCACATTATACTAGGCTTGATAAAATATAGTAGAGTCAACAAATTTAATTAACATTATACCAGGCTTGATACCACAACAGATTTTCAAGCAAGGCAATATGTTAGCATTTCACTTCACCACAAGCACAAAGTTGTGTGATAAGATTCCACAAAGAAAGAAGGATTCATTAGAAAAAAAGAGACATAATGAGGATGAAGCAAAGCCAGAAAACACATTAAATTACCCAAAGCCAGAGACAGAGACTCAATTGCCTATTACTTCAAAATAGCAAAACACAAAACACCTACTTACTCCAACAATAGTACTTAACAAATTCAGTGATTAAATTTTGTTAACATATATCATTAACATAATCATATTCCTTCCCTGAAAAAGAAAATCAAATTCCAATTTTAAAACTTCACCTGTATATAGAATCTCATTTATTTATTCATATTACACGAAAAGTTTTGGTTAAAATGCAACGATCATGTTCCAATTTTTAAAACATCACCTATATATATATATGTATATAAAATCTCATGTATTTATATATATGAAAAAGGTGAAACAAGACCAATTCGACAATATGCGTTTCAAACTTTCAATTTCAGTGATAATGCATTTCAATATTACAAGACGAAGGTGATAAGCAACACAATGAGCAGTTTCTTTACTTTCCCTTTCTCAGCTTAAATAATACTATAATAGGGAGGAAACAAAATACTGAAAATAGAATAGCCTTAGCCCTCAATTTTACTTTACCACTACTCAAGCCTCAAGGTTCGCCGGAATCGGAAGATCGAAGTGGAAGACGAAGTGTGGATGCCGATGGAGGTCGATGGTGCGTCAATGGAGGTCGCCATGAGGCCTGGAGTCCTGGGCACTTGGAGATGGAGGTCGCAATGAATTGGACGAAGCCTCAAGCTGTTGTGTTTGTCGAGATAGAGGTCACGAAGAAGCTCAAGCTGCGCTGTTGTGTTTGTCGAGTGGAGAAGAATGAAACTATGAAAGTGAAGAGTGAAGACGGAAGGCCTAAATGGAAGAACCCCAATGCCAAAAACGACGTCGTCCGAAGCCAAGAGAAAAAGCTATGTTGACTCGGCCCGGGTTGGCGGGTCGCCATTAACTCGGCCAGGTCGCCCGGGTGGGAGCGGGTCAATGACATGGCCTATCTGGTTGCACACTAGACCCGATCCAGTCATTGATTCCTGGTTGGACCAGCCGGGTTAGTCCGAGTATACAAACTATGATAATATATCTACGATCATCACTTTTTATCATATTTGTATATTTTACAAAAATATTAAATAAGAAATTCAAAAAAGAAAGAAGTTATAACAAAAATACATAGTATTTTTACCTAAGCTAAGTCCGTGTCCTTATCTATGGACTTCTAATGTAAGGTACCTCCGTCCCTTGAGATATGAGTTTATTTTTGTCCTATATGTGCCAAATAATATTAAATATAATTTTTACATTATGTTTGGATTGGATGATTTAAGAAGAGAAATGAGAGAGAGTGAAATGAGAAAGAATGTATCACTAAATAATAAAGGTAAGCAACTAATTCAAAGGCATATCTTTAGAGAAGCTGATGAGGTTATAGATAGATTAACTAAATTAGCATAGAAATTATTGATAGTGACAGAAATTTTAAACACATTCCCTACTCTCTCTCTCTTTTTTTTTTGTTAGCATACTGTTGTAGAATTGGATACTCGTAGATTTTAATTGATGTATTACTTTTCCTATAAAGAAAACATTGATGTAATTTTGTTAGAAAACAATGTCCCATTCCATAATTTTTAATTGAATATTTTAACGATTTAATTATATTATAATGCTATGAGTGAAAATAGAGGATGAAAGTGAGGGATGTAATGCAACAAATAAATAGAAAGTCGGACTTTCATATATTTAATATGAGTGAAATAAGCTAATCAGTTGTCGAAAAAAGGAGAGCCCACACATTTTAATTTCACTCTAAATATACCATGAAATACGATGAAAGCGTACATGAATCTTGTGACTTCATTTGTTCTCAAAATTACCCTTTATCTCGTGACATGAAATAGATTGCTATATAGCCTAACTAATGTCAATGAAAACATGTTTTGCACGCACCTTAAAAAAGCAAAATCAATTGTGCTGCATGTATATTTAATCATGCTAAGCATAATCAAATATCCTTTCTTCCATAATCAAATATGATACTTAAAACATTTGAATAACTTTTTTTCTTCTTTATAACACAACACCTATCTCAACCTATCTCATCTTGTAGGACTTATTCAGTTATGCATTTTGACATAACTGATTATGCACATTCCTTTATTTAGAATCAAAGATCAACATATAATTGTAAAAGTCAAAAAAAAAATTATGTTCTAAAAATAATAAATACATAGATAAAATTGGAATTATAAAAGTACTTAAATTTTTTATTTTATTTTATTACTTACTAAATCACCATAATAAGCTTTTTATTCCTATCAAACAAATATATTTTCACACTTATTATTCTTTTTGGTTGCTTTTCATTCACATCAATCGAACACACGGCGTAAAATCAAATCATAGCAAAGCATGTTAAAGAACTAGTAAAATAATGTTACGCAGAAACTCAAAACACGTCTTATAGACGTAGAATTTCCCCCTAACCAGCCAGTTAACAGCATTGAACTAGAGAGGTGACAGAATCAACAAAACAATGATTTTGAGGAAAGTTAACTAAACTAACAACAATCTATAGATGATGTCATTTTTCACGTTCTGGATTCTTCCGTATCTTTCTCTTGCATTCCCCTTCACTCCGTGGGTCCCACTGTCCGCTCTCAAAATATTATTACCTGTTTGGATGCACTTTCCCTTATCATTCACCGAATCCTCACTTAAAACTTTCAAGTTGGCTCCACCATGGTACGCGTTCAATGTACGCACACTTGCATGTGTCTTATTCTTATCCGGAATAAGGATAGGATGTTCTTATTTTTTATTAGATAAAATATATCTAATATTTCGTAAAGATAAAATATAGTATTAAAAATCTGTTTAGATGATAGTTTTTTTAGAAATACTTTCTAAAGATAAAATATAGGATTAAAAATTTATTTGGATGTTAATTTTTTTAAAAATATTTTTAGAAGAAAAAAAGTAAAAAAAATAAAATAAATTTTTTTATAAATTAAAATAAATTTTTTATTAATTAATTTGTAAATATTATATCATCTTTTATAAAAATTATATTAATAAATTTTTAAAAATTAATTAATGAAGAGTTTATTTTTATTTGTAGAAAAATTTATTTTTTTCTCTAGAAATGTTTTAAAGATTCTCACCAGAAAGCACTTCCTGTTATTGGCACCTCACCGCCAACCACTTAATCGCCGTCCAGGTGTGCTCGCCAAGCCATCTTGGCCGTTCAAAAACTTCTGGCCCTCGCACACTTGCACCGCCTCTCCCCACGCACTGCTATTTATATCCGTAAATCCTCTCGCACGTTCTTCAGACATATCATTCTTTGTTTGCTTCTCAAGTCTCTCGAAGTCTCTTTCTCTCTCTTCAAGGTTCGTTTCTCTCTCTTCCTTGTTCTTGTTTCTTAGGATTGGGTTTGGTTTTGATCTTTGGTGATTTTATGTGATTGTTTGTGTATAACGGTGGTCGTGTGTTTTTGAGTAGCTTGAAACACGTTTAATGAACGATGTTTTACTATGTTGTTGTGTCTTGTTTATTTTAAATCATAGTCTTGAAAGTTTGTAGATTTGGCTAAGGTTTTGTAGATCGTGATTTTGCTTATGATTTATTTCTTAGATATAAAAAATTAAGGGGTTTTGTTGGGGATTTTACCATAATAAAATAGGAACTCTCTCTTTCTTGAATGAAATTGGCTTCTTTTTGTAACTTTTTGTTCTGTTATGATTTTTTGTTTAACACCTTCTTATTGATTCCTGATTCCAGGAGTTTGATGATTCGCCATCATTAGGTATTATAATTTGTGGATTTGATTATAAATAGGAAGAGTTATATTTTATGGATAGAACTTAGATACCGTTTCTATTCTCAGGTGTTTTTTGGTACTGTTTTTTCAATCAAAATTGGTGTTCACACTGATAATCTAGATAGTTAGGGTTGCAGAATTAATTTTGATACTGAAGTAAACTCTAATTCTGATCAGAGAACAATACATGAAGAATTGTATCTTAGTTTTGTTCATATATGTTTCAAGTTTGATGCATGATTCATTGATTCCAATATGGTGGATGAGTATTACCAATTTATGAACTCTTGATTTCTTCTGGTATTGTGAAATTGACATGGAATTTAGGTGGTTTGTTCTTTGCAGAAGCTATCTGTGTTTGGTGTTACGAAGTCTCGAACAAGCAAAGTACATGGTTGATTTGGAAATCCAGGTCCCCACCCCATTCGACCCGTTTGCCGAGGCGAGAGAATCGGATGCCCCCGGAGCAAAGGAGTATGTGCATATTCGAATTCAGCAGAGGAATGGGAAGAAGAGTCTGACCACAGTGCAAGGGCTGAAGAAGGAGTTCAGTTACGAGAAGATCCTCAAGGACCTCAAGAAGGACTTCTGCTGCAACGGGACCGTGGTGCAGGACAAGGAGCTTGGCAAGATCATCCAACTCCAAGGTGACCAGCGCAAGAACGTCTCCCATTTCCTAGTTCAGGCCGGCCTTGTCAGGAAGGACCAGATCAAGATTCATGGTTTTTGACCAATTGGTCTTGTTTTTGTTTGTAGTAATTTGAAGTTGTCGTTTTGGATTGTTATTCTGTTTGATGACTGGTGTTGCAATTAGTGGGTTTGGTTTGGTTTTCCTATTTTTAATGATTGGATTTCATGGATGTTGTTGGTGAACTTGAATTGTTCCAAAGCAAGTTATATATAATAAATGATAATTTGTTTTCAGAAGATGGTGGATTCTACGGTTGTGTTTTCACTGTAGCATATCTTGTTGGATGGGTAGTGCGTTAATAAATTTGTTTCTAGAAATAAAAATTTAAATTTTAGTTTTGGGAAGTGAAAATTTATCTTCTCAGTAATTTGTATTACGTAACATAAAGGAGGAAAACATTTTAAAATGTCAAGAAATTTTTATTGGAATAGAATTTCATATTCCAAATCTTCGATTTTTTCTCTCTAATTTTTGTCTTATTAAAATAATATTATAATTAATATTTAAAAATAGTAAGTAAGTATAAATTAAAGATAAATATAATAATAAACATAAAAAAATTATTTATTATTATTAAATTATTAATGTGATAATAAAGTTTAATATATGAGATTATTTAATTAATTCTTAAAAAAATAGATTCAAATTTAATTTGTCACTTCCATAACAAAAAAAATTTAAAATAAATATTTTATTGGTATAAAAAATAAATATCGTAATAGTGAG
>PYAF01005577.1:345800-385614 GCA_007407185.1 Glycine tomentella
TAAAAAATAAATATCGTAATAGTGAGTTAATTATTATAAATTTATCTAAATTACAATAATTATATAGAATCTATTATAAATAAAAGATAAGCATAATTTAAAATGGTGTTGATGGTTTAATTAAAGGTGGTTTATATATAATTGATAGTGGTAAATGTACAAAAGCTTGTTTTCTACTATACTTATAAATTATGTTATGTATAATATATTTAATAATAATTAATTAATTATATGTTAAAGTCATTCATAAATATTAGGAGTTGAAAAATTTTGAGTGGTAGTTGGTAAGGTTGTTAGAATCGTAGTATTGAATCGTATAATTGTAAAAGTTTATTTCAGATAAAAAGTAAATTACGTAAGTACGAAAAGGAAATGAGTTAGAATAGGTATATCTAGTCCAAATATATATATAAAAAAAACTAATCCTTCATCCCCATATAAAAGCTTCTCTTCTTTGTTCTTCCACTAGTTGTATCCTTATTTTCTCGGTTATGAATCTCAACTTCTCTCTTTTAATAGGTATATCTAGCCCAAATATATATATAAAAAAAACTAATCCTTCATCCCCATATAAAAGCTTCTCTTCTTTGTTCTTCCACTAGCCGTATCCTTATTTTCTCGGTTATGAATCTCAACTTCTCTCTTTTGTCGTCCAAGATCGAGGTTGTCGAGGAGGTGCAATCCCACGACAAGCAATCGACTACGTTGGGCGACGATGGCGATGGCGTGGGTGTGGAGGATCAGCGACAGCACAGGAAGACGCTGACAGAGCAACTTGCACACGGCACACACAGGTGGGGAAGATGCACGACAAAAAATACAGCAAAAAGGAAGATGCAAGTCAACTCACGCTCTAACTTGTGAGTTTGCTTGGAATCGTCTGATTCTAATGTAGACTCGTATGAGTCTACTTCAAATTCGAATTTGCTTCCGATTTAACTAGCAGAAGGGTGGTAGACTCGTAAAATCATACGAGTTTGCGATTTAAATCGCGATTTTCACATTGAAGTTGAAGTACTTTTAGCATTAAGAGTTGAAATACTTTATTGGATTCCATTTTTTCCTTTTCCAACCATGATTGTTGCAAAGGTACCAATTTCAGTTTAACACTTGTCATCTTGCACATAATATAGGTCCTTGTATCCTCACACAAACTCGAAATTGGCTTATTAATGAACTTTAGAATCTTTACATTAAAAGATTCACAATTATTGTTGGTCATGCTGTCAGCTTTGCAATTTTCACTAAAGTAGACATGATTCATTGGGCCATTTGTCTAAATAAGCCCATGCCTTTTCATTCTTCCTTTTGGTAGCTTCCATACTAACATTAAAATTTTGATTCAGTAACAGACTGTGCACACTGTTAGACTAGGCCTCTTAACTCTTTATTTTTCCACTACTTGGAGAAATTTCTCCACAAGTGCATAACACAATACCTATGTTTAACACCTGACATAATTTCCTGCATTACAAGAAGTAACCTCTACACATATCATACAAATAAATAAGACACAAATACAGTTAATAAAAGTCACTGACATATATATCCTTGATTTTTATAACTTAATAATATTTTGGTCCAAGAAAGATTATATTTACTGACAAATATATCCCTATTGTTTATAACTTATTAACATTTTCATCATTAAAATACTCTACTTACTAATAAATATATCCCTTTTATATATAATTTATTGACATTTTCATTCTTAAAAGATGTTATTTACTGACAAATATATCTCTTTTGTATATAACTTATTAAAATTTTCATCATTAAAAGATGCTATTTCATGACAAATATATTTCTTTTGTATATAAGTTATTGACATTTTCTTCCTTAAAAGATTCTACTTACTGACAAATATATCCACAACATAGACATATATCTAATTACTAGCATGAGATACAAACTACCACATATGCATGCATGCAATCAAAATTACAATTTTCTATCATTGAACCCTACTTTGCATCACAATTACTCAAAGAAAAACAATTGAATTGCACCTTTTGGATGTCTGACATAAAATTTCAACCATAGTGCTTGTAGTCTCCAAGGTCTTTATGTAACAATGTGAGATACCACTTCTTCAACATTTACTATCGCATATGCAATCACAAAATTGCATTATTTGCATCTTGTCCCACTGCTGCAAGCAAATGAATGCCATAGTACCCTTTCAGAAAATAGTCATCAAAACCAATAAAAGGTGTGCAGCCAGCCTTCAATCCTTGCTTGCGTGCATCTAAATATATATACATTCAGTGGAATTGTGGAGGAGATCTAGGTATGAGAATGCTTCTTGTTAACTCATGTGAATAGTCTCAAAGCTTAGAATGTTGCAATTCAATACTTCCCTCAGCAAGAGTTGACCCTTACATGACTCATGTCTGATTGAAATAACATGTATTGCAATTTGCAACCCCGATCAGTGTTAGAGAAGAAAATATTCTGTCATTCATCATATTTTTTCTAAGAAACACAATGAAGATGAATTAAATTTGTTTTTTAAGTTACTCAGTTTGATTGTTCGTTAGGATATACTTCTACTGAAAAAGGTAGTTATTATTTTTGTTAACATAGTCAAAGAAAAATCAAACACTCTTGTTCAATTAGGCAATAGTGTAGTACCACATTGAAGTATCACCATTGGAATAGTGTGACGTGTCAACCAAATTTTAAGAACCATTTCATTGGAAAAAAACATAGACAAAACAAATGAGTCCAACAATCAAAAAATCAAAATTTTACATGACAAATTTGTCACTATGACTCACTTTTGGAGAGCCAATTAAAGATGGTTATGTTGACAATCATTTTTATGATATTTTTTTATTTGTGTCACGTAAACTCTCTTTCATTAACAGTAATGGATGAAAGTTTACATATGAATAAATTTATCACACCTTTTTCATTTTAAGGAACTAAAATTTGAATTTTTATCTTTTGGAGACAAACTTGTTAGTTGTCTACATCTTCAAAGATGAAAATAATCATTTATCCATTTTTTTACTTTAGTTAATTTTGCTGCAATAAGTTTCAAATTCAATGTCTCAATGGTTGGCATTGTGAGAGGATAGAGTAGATAACCAATCAACCATCAAAACCGTAACTAAAATAGAAAACAACTCACCGGTCTTTTTTATGTTGTGTCAGGGGAGAGTCCTGAAGTTTGGATTTTTCTGTTTGATGATTGGTGTTTGGAATATGTTCGGTTTGGTTTGGTGTTCCACTTTTTAGTGATTCGATTTCGTAGATGTGAACTTGAATTGTTCCAAAGCAAGTTACATATAATAAATGATGATTTGATTTTCAGAAGATGGTGGATTCTACAGTTTCTACTATGTTTTCACTTTAGTTGATTTTGCTGCAATACAAATCAATTTAGTGCCTCAATGGTTGGCACCTTGGCTGGAGTAGATAACCAATCAACCATCGAAACGGTAACTACAATAGATTAAAATTATACCAATAAAAAAATAACTCATCGGTCTTTTTTATGTTGTAGTAGTAGTGGCTTAATTTGCTATGATGTTGAAGAGTGGGGCTTGTGGTGGGGTAGTGAGTTATTAAGTTCGGATTGTTTCCTTGTTTGATTTGATGAGTGGTATTGGAATATGTTTGGTTTGGTTTGGCTTCCCAATTTTGATGATTAGATTTCGTGGATGTTGGTGAGCTTGAATGTATGCTGAGCAATTTACACCCTATTTGATGATTTGGTTTTTACAAGATGGTGGCTTCTACAGTTTCACTGTTTGAGCTGATTTGTAGCTACAACTTAGTGATTCAATTCAATGTTTCAATGGTCGGCAATTCTAAGGCTAGAGTAGGATAACAATCAATCATTGAAAAGCTAGAGTAGGATAATAATCAATAATTGAAAACAGTAACTACAATAGACAAATAATAACGAGTGATAGCACATATAAATTTCTTAAAATCTGGGAATAAAATGTCGATATTTAGAATGCTAAATTTAAATATTGTATTAGTTATTCTTGTAGATATTTTTTTTTTGTATGAACATACTTTTTATATAACAATTCACAATCTCATATGCATACTTTGGAACTAAGATTCGGGAAATTTTAAATACTTCAAAAAATGATAACTGGATTAGAGATCTGTTCGTTTTGGTTCTAAAGTTAACTTAAGGTAGAAGTCTATACTTTCTTTTTTGTATATATTGTAATTGTCTCTTGGCGTGAAGGTATAACAAAACCTTTAAGTTATTTTTAAACTCACTGGTCATACTACCTAATTAGTTCGGTATTCCTTGTTATCTCGGCTAGTAGAGTTGACTAAAGTATTTTATCACCTTTTCCAAAATAAGTATTTTTATAACATTATATAATAGTAATAACGACAATACGTATAAATTAAACACATAAATTATTCCTTATTGTGTCCGCAAGTTGTTAACAATTTGTAGCGAATAAATATGCTTTGGTGAGATTATTTGGTATATTTTTTTTTCTGCTTTCTTTTTTTTTAACCACCTCATAATTAGGATTTTGACTTTTTTAAGGTATTTTCACAAATTTTGGTTCTTTGGATTAATTATTATATTGATTCTCAGTTTAATAATTCTTGATTTAAAATTTAATTATACTTAAAATTCATCGTCTTTACTCTAAGAGCATATTATACGGAATCAAACCAATGTATTCTTTGACAAATTCAATCTGTTATCAACTGAAATAATGAGCTAACTAATGAGCTAATGAGTTACATTCATTGAAACCCTTTCCAGCTCCCTAACTTATCATCAAATCTTTTTAGTATTTCATTCTTTTATAAATATTGTTTTCATTTTGGGATCAATCTCGTGCAGCTTGACGCCGACCAAGTTAACGAGTAATCAAATGGTCCTTACAATACATTTCATGAAAAACTTAGTTAATATATTTTTATATTTTAATATGTTATGTTCTTACTGTCACAAAATTTAATATAAAGGAGATAATATTTTCAAGTCGAAATAAAAAGAAAATATTAATGAGATGAAGATTAAAATATTCGTGATGAGACTCATTTGGTAAACTTTATATATATATATATATATATATATATATATATATAATCATTTAGTAGACTTTGATTTTAGAGTAGTACAAATGAAGTTGGTGCATGAATGTCAGTCATGTCCAATTTGTCAATTGCTTCTTCAAATACTCATCCAGCCACATTAGGTTCATGAGGTGCTTTAGGATAGTTCACATGAGATAGAAAGAGAAATGAGATACAAGAAGAGATTCAGAACAATCACATGTTCAAGTCAATAGACTTCAGGGCTGGTTTGTTAAGGATTCAGAAAAGTGCAACGAGTCACATCAATAACCTTCAAATGGAATATATGCATAAAGAATTGAGATATGAGAAATGATTCAGAACAATCACATGTTCATTTGAATAGACTTTTTCAGGGTTTGTTGTGAATGATTCAGAACAGTGCAACAAGTTTCACATCAATGACCTTCAAATGAAATATGTGCATGGAGACTTCAAAAACAAGGTACGAGAAAGATTTAAAACCGGTTTATGTTGTGCCGTTTGTGTTGTTTTGGGGAAGAAGATTAAGATACGGGAAGGGATTCAAGCTGGGATTGAAGACATGAAGGTTTTGCGAGGGAAAGATGGAGTTCATGGTGATAATAATCTTAATTTGTAGAGGAATCGAAGAAGGTGAAGGTTAAGGAGGAGGTAGATGGAAGAGATTTCAGAATCAGAATCGGCCATCAAAGAAAGGAGTTAGGGATTTAAGAGAAATAAAAGTGGAATTGATAAGATAAAAGGAGACATATGTTTAGGAATATGAAGAAGAAAGATAATTTGGATATGAAATGGGGAAGAAAAAGACTATAATGCCAACGAAAGAAACATGACTCTTATTCATGGAACTTAACTCATCTGATACCATGTTAAAATTCAATATCATGATAAATAACTACTTTCATTCACTTCTTTTTAATTCATCTTCTTTCGATGTTTATTTATACAAGTGGATATAACAAATATCCCATAATAATAGAAAACGTAATAACAATTTTACCCTATCTAAACAAAATGCTAAAACCAGTTTAAATTTAAACAACTTGTATTCTTATATAAACTAACAATATTTTAAATTCAAAAATTTCCTATAAACACTAGATATGATTCATAAACTAATTATTACAAAATTCAACAATGGTATAATATGTTATTGGATGATAATATAATAAAAACATTCATATTAATGCATTTTAGTTACAATGATTGAACTCTTTGAGTTTGTTTCTTCTACTTATTTTTTTTAGACGGAGTCTAGGGTGTGTAACCAAAACACGTTACGCACCCTACAAAAGCAATCTCTATCGTCCGATTATTGAGATATCATGATCGCGCCTACACTAGATCAATTTTTCTTTTCTTTATCAACCCTTCTCCCGTAGCTCTCTAACATCTCCCGGCCCAAGGCTTCATCACCCTCACCAGCTCCGCCACCGCGCGCATCCTCTCTGTTGCCGCCTCCGCCATCCGTGCGACGTACTTCCTTCCGACAGTGTGCACGAACACGCTGGACACGACCACGTTGAAGTAGTTGTCCGGAAATGGCAGCTGTCGTGTGTTGCCCTTGCGGCACGTCACGCCTTCCATCTTCGCCGCGCCAACCCACCACTTCCATCTTCAGTGATTTCGTTGTTTCCTCATCTCACCGCTCTTTAGTTCTTCTTCCTTCAAAACTAGAATGACCCATTTCTTTGTTTTTCGTTCTCTTGCAGTTCCTGAGGTAAAGATACAAGCTTTGCTCTTCTGCTCACTGGATCGGGTTCCAGGAATTCAAGGGTAGGTTCAAACATGATGTTTTTTTTTTTCTCGAGCACCAATGGCAGTGACGATGAACGTATAGTCGGGGAGAAAGCAACAGAGAGAAATGAACATTGGAATTGGAGAGGGAGAGGAAGAGGTTGAATGTCGATGGTGGTGAGTGAAGGGAACAGAGCTGTGAGGAGTAGAGGGTCGAAAAGGGAGCGTGGTGGCGACGACGGGGTGGGTCGGAGAAGACCGGAGGGAAGAGGAGGGCAATTTCTTTTTAATTTAATCCGGTGTATACATGACTATCGTAATCCTCGTGTTTCTTAACCGTTGATTTTAATTTTTTTATATCTGAACAATAGAGATTGCTTTCGTAGGGTACGTAACGAGTTTTGGTTACGCATCCTAGACTCCGTCTTTTTTTTATATATAATTTGTGCGAAAAATCAGACTCAGAAAAATTTTCAACCCCACGGCCCCACCCTTGACTAGAACAAAAGAATTCAAGTGATTTGAATTTGATTTAATCATGGAAAATAAATCTTATGAAGGCTGATAGACGTATTCTGCCATGCCCAACCTAGAATCATTTAAACCGAAATCCATTAAATAAGATGAAAAATCAAATTGAAAAGAGAGATATTGGTCCAAGTTTTAAAACCTGAATTAAGAATAGAAATTTATAATTTAAAAGAACAATTCAGCTCAAACTTTCGATTATTTTTAAAATACGACTTTGAAATATTTAGTAAAGGAAAAGATATCTTCAATTAAATAAATTAAGAAAAAAAAGGACTAAACTATCTAAATTGACAATTTGACATGGATGTACATGCAAAAATTTGTTGTTTCTTGCTGAATCACTATGGATTGAATAGGTATTGGATATATTGGCCTACTGTTTGTCTTTTCCAAGTTTATTGTCGCTTAGATGTACTATGCATTATGCAAGCACAATCTCATTTTCAATGTTCATACAAAGAAAATGAGATGGCATTGACATTGTCAGAATCCAATCCTGTTAACTCCAACCAGTCTTCCTGTGGCATAATGTGGTTGTCATCAGCTAATGTGGTTGAACTAAACAAGGTTTGGTTTGACCACCAAACCACTGTCCCTGTAGCATGGAGACCTTATACAAATTTGAAGTGCAAAAACTTGTATAATCTTATTGAGATATCACCTTTTTCTATGTGATTTTATACTTTAGTGTCCAAAACAAATTCAAAGAGGACTCAGAAATAGATTCTCAGTGAAAAGCTAAAAAGGAAACCAAAAATGAAACAAGAGAGTTTACTAACAGTAATGTGCAGCATAGTAACTCAAATTCTAAACAGAAGCTTTACATGCCTATGAGTGATACAAACTTTTTGGAAGTACTTCTCAGAGGTATAAACCTTTTCCCTAGGGGATCTTGGATGCCAGACACTCAGACTGGTTAGATGATGTGATTTAGAATAACTTGCCTTGTTGTTGGTTTCCACTCTTCATCATGGCAGAGAATTCTTCATAGTTGATTCTACCATCCTGTGAAACCACAACATTGAGTATTTAACTATGGAACTAGAATAGAAACTTGTAGCAAATCACGTAATAGAAAATCGGCTTACATGATCTGTGTCCACTTCAGATATAATTGTATCAACTTCAGATATGATTTCCTTGATTGTGGCATCATCACCCATACCATATTCTTTCATGGCGGTTTCCAATTCATCTCTTGTAATAAACCTGTAATGAAATCAAAGAAAACCAGAGAAGATATGTCATTGCTCCTGACTTCCATATCCAAGTAATGCTATTTATCAATTGATGATTTTTTAAGTGCATGTTTGATTTTATGTCGAGTTTTCGAGAATCACATTGAAAAACTAGTTAACTTGATTTTAGATAAATGTTCAGATGCTTGCTTGCACGTTGAGGAATTGATTTTAGGTCCATAATTGATTTTTGAGTTGAAACAATCTTGGTATAATTAATTTTGAAAAATCAAATTTCATTTAAAAAATCAATTTGCCAATGTTACCAAAGAACACGCTTAATGATGTTACTCACCACTATGTCTTTTTATTATTAAAAACTCAAACAATATGCATGACACTAATTAGTTGATAAGCATGACATTGACAAGGAACTTAAAATATTGAACTCAATAGTTGAAGGATTCATATGAATGGCATAATGCAAAGTCAAATGCAATTGGAGGAAAAGCCTAGGTTGGACAAGAAATCATGATGATGAAGGACTTACCCACTGTTGTCTTTATCAAAATATTGGAAGGCCTTGCAAAGCTGGTCATCTCTTTCTAATTTGTGTCTATGCATTGTAGCAGTGATGAATTCTATGTAGTCAATTGAGCCATTTCCATCTACATCAGCCTATAATTTTGAGCCGAGAAATATGAGTTTGGAAATCCTTATGCTTTGTTTGGGTGAAATAGAGAGGAAAGAAAGAAGAATGATAGAAATAGAGGAATAATAGAATAACAAAGATAAATTGTTTGGATAAATAGAAATAGGAATGAAGTGGATTTATTTGGATGGGTTAAAAAGAGAGTGGAAGGATGTAAATGAATTATATAAAAAAATTAATTTTAATATAATTTTTTTTCTTAACATTATTATTTTTTTAAAATTAAACTATACTTTTTTTAAAAAAAAGTTAAACCAAAAAAAAATGAAAGAGAGATCATTTTCCTCCCATTTCATTCCTTTTTTTGGGGGGGTGTTTTATAGTGTATCTCACAGAAGTAATTCCCCTCCTTCCTAGTTCCTATTTCCCCTCTCAAACAAGCTCTGAAAAATTAATATTTCTACTTATCTCCCTCCTTATTTCCTCCCAATCCATTCTATTTCTCCCCACACAAACAAAC
This sequence comes from Glycine tomentella, assembly GCA_007407185.1. Taxonomy (NCBI): domain Eukaryota; kingdom Viridiplantae; phylum Streptophyta; class Magnoliopsida; order Fabales; family Fabaceae; genus Glycine; species Glycine tomentella. Next base: position 355,474 of record PYAF01005577.1, read on the forward strand.
AAGGTAAAGAAAAATATATAGGGAGGACAAAAGAACAGCTTACAGCTTCCATAAGCTGCTTCACTTCAGCCTCTGTAAGCTTTGAGCCAAGTCTATGCAATCCTGCCTTTAGTTCTTCATAGGTGATTGTACCACTCTTGTCAGTGTCCATGTTTGTAAACATTGCCTTCAAACCTTGGATCTCTTCTGCAGACATATTCTCAGCAATGACCTAAAAGAATGTTCAAAATCCAGTCAGTTTTTTGGATAGCAAGACCTAGATAAGCCTTCACTATAAAGTTACATAGATTGGTCTAATTCAGTCATAACAAGAACACGAGAATGAAATTTTCCACATCTCAATGTTGTAACTACTTTAATAGACATTTTAAAGAAGTCGTGGTTTAAAATTAACCTCTGATAATTTTTAGAAATCCATAGACAGAGGTACTGAGTATGCTATCTAGGGAAACAAGCATTAAAGAGCTCTTTGGTATCTCTTCATGTAGATTGTGGATGGACCTACCTTGAGGGCAAGTTTCTTTAGCTTGTTCATTGCTCTAAATTGCTTCATTCTGGAAAGGACTGCACTGTCTATCGGCTTGTCTGAAGCATTTCCATCTTTAATCCATGGGTGCTCTAATCATGCATACAATATAAAAATCAGTTACAAGAGAATAAAATCCATGAACCAAGAAAATTCATAAGGATGCTCAACCCATGTGATAAGTTGGATACAGTTGCAAAGAGAAGCATGTGCTGATTACATCAGAACATTGTTATTACGTTCCCACAAGCATACGACACATTTATATTTGTGATAAACTGAGAATACAGTTTTGTTTGTCTGACAAATCTCCAGTCTTAACAACTAGTATGTTCACTTGCAGAGTATGTTGTCATAGCTGTATAGATATAGAATAGTATACAGATATGAAAGTAGCCTTTGAAATCTACAAGCTATTGAGTTCAGTTTTCTCGTGCATTACAATTAGCTATAATTATTTGTACATATTACAATAGCTCATAAACTCCTCTAATAATTTATCTTCTCAATCTTACACTACCAGTACAACATAAAATTGACCATGTTAGCATTTAGATACTATAGGGATTGGGACACAGTTTAATAAACTTCAAGTATTGAATAATATTAAGGATAAAACTCCTGAAAAGTTATATACCAAGAACTTGAGCAGAGGTAATGCGTTTCTTTGGATCCTGTATAAGCATCTTACGAACAAGATCCTTGGCATTGTTTGAAATGTTAGGCCATGGTTGACTTTCAAAATCAATGTGACCTTCCAATATGGCATCAAATATTCCCTTCTCAGTCTCTACAGAAGATATTTGAAAAAACAAGTTAGACATGTCTAACAAGTAAAAGGGAATAGAAAACAAAAGAAAATGTATGTTTTAAGTTTTCAGTATAAGTTGATAATTCCTCTATTCTATTAGAAGATCAAAGTCTCGGTGTTTACCGGCCCAAAATGGAGGGACTCCACTCAGTAAGATATACAATATGACTCCTGCACTCCATATATCTATTTCCTTCCCACATCTGCGCCGCAGAACTTCAGGAGCAACATAGTAAGCACTGCCAACTATATCCCGGTGTACCTTTCCTGGAAAGAATTAATCAGAGAAATTTAAGTACACATTCCAAAAGGAAGATGATCTTGCTTTTATTTAGTTTCGATAAATCATCTGATTGAATGATAAGTATTTCCATAGATATTACAGTGCATATATTGCCCATGAATGATGTGATTACAAATGTGTGTGCCTTTGTGCATGTATGAAGCCCTTCAAAGCAAATGACGGAAGTAAAATTTATTAATAAGCAATAACTTTATTTCCTAAAGTTTGACATAACATCTCAAATTGAGGAATAAATAAAACTTGCAGTCATTAACATTTCATCACTACTCAGAGTTCAGGACTTTCATGAAACACTAGAACTCAACACGTGTAGTGTGTGGAGTAAATGAAAATGCTAGATTCTTGACCGCTGATCAAACATGTTAGCTCACTGCTTTTGAAGGCAACAGTGTAAGTGATTTTCTCTGTCAAACTTTATATTTCTTTATATGGGTTTGGAGGCTAGCAAAAGATATTCATGGGATTACAACAAACAAACAAAGAGTCACAAGGAGTTTTCAGAAACACAAATTAAGTGAAATATGAAATGACAATCTCTGTCTGCAACTACAAAGTATGCATGCTTGTAAATTTTGGGTATAACCAAAGTTATCTGATGGATCATGGACCAAACCGGATATCAAAGACACCACAAACAGGCATAGTGATGAAATGCTATAAACCAAATGCATAACTGCATACAGATGGAGAAAAAAAAAAAACGATATGAAGCTTTAGTTAAATTAAATGATGGAAGTTAATTCCAACCTACATCTTTTAAGAAAATTGTGCTGTAAAGCATATGCTATGGTTCTCTAACTTCCTAGCGCAGGTTTTGACAAAACTGGGCTGCCAACAACAAGGACAATAAAGCTTCTTTGTACTAAGGCTCCATCACCTACCCCACCTACCTATTAGTTGTTGTATGTAAAACACTGGAACCAATACAGCTAAAATTCTGATTTGAAAATTTCAAGAATTTGCAAAAACATTTATAAAAAGCATATTCCAAAGATAAAGTTTCAGATAGAAACGTTTAAAACTTCTCACTAAAACTTAGCAGCATATTCATTAATATTTCAATCCTAAAAAGTAAAACTAGCATATTTTCCAACGAAGACTCCATCTATTGTTTAAACTGGAATTCCACAACATTAAGATGCCGGAGGAATTAGAACTAATGACCATTGAATGAATCAAACTTTACCTTCTTCAATGAAAACCGACAAACCAAAATCAGTTGCCTTGAGAAGTTCACTTTCATCCCTACTAGACAACAAGAAATTCTCTGGCTTCAGATCCCTATGCATCACACCCATGAAATGGCAGATATGAACAACATTTACAATTTGTCTGCATATTGAAGCAGCTGCCCTCTCACTGTAATGCCCCTTGGCAATAATCCTATCAAAAAGTTCCCCACCTGCACACAGCTCCATCACAACATGAACTGAGTTCCTATCCTCATAAACCCCTTTGAACTCAACAATGTTGGGTTGACCACTCAAATGCTGCATAATCTGAATCTCCCTCTTTATGTCCTCCTTATCAGATTTCCTCACAAGTTTTCTCTTGGAAATGGACTTGCAGGCATACTGTAACCCAGTTGAATTCTCAGTGCAAAGATATGTCACCCCAAATTGCCCTCTACCCAATTCCTTCCCAAGTTTGTAGAACTGCTTCACATCCTCAAACTGCTTCCCAAGAATTGTGTCTTGCCTAACACTAACAACAGGTTTAGGACTAAGGGCCGGACCAGAAGGCTTCAATGGCATATTCTGAGACACTGTCTGAGCAGTGGATGCAGCATGCTTTTCAGGTAAATGATAAGGTTGATTTGCAGGTGCTCTTGATTGGTTGACCAAAGGTTCATGAGTCTTCTGGTTGTGCACACCACCAGTCCCAGCATGTCTGTAACCATTGTATTGTGGCTCTGAATCTTTACTTGCACAACAACCCATGTCTCCAGATTCTCAAAATCCAAGTATTGTGACAAAGAAACAAGAAAAAGACCTGAATCTTTTTTTTGGTATCAGATAATCTCCACTAATTCAAACTGATTCAGTCAAAACATCAAACAGGTTGAACCCAGATGAGAATTCAAGGAAACTATAATGTCTTAAACCTTGGATCAGAAATCTGTAAATAAATCATTCTGAATTTTTTAAAAAATAATTAAAAAAAAAAAAAAAACTTGCTGGGAACAAAATTAACCCTTAGATGAGAATTATCGAAGAATATATCACATATGCAGAAGAAGTAAAAAGAGAGATAGAAGACAAGTTTGATACTTTGATGAAGAAATGTACAAGGAATTATAAAAGTGGAGCCTTGAAAGAGGGTGAAAGAGAAAGAATGTATAAAAAAATAATGCTAGTTGTACATAAGGTGGAGTTCATTCACATAGTTTATATGCAAGGATTATTGTGGAACATTAATATTGGTAAATAAAAAAGAAAAATAAAGTAAATGATGACGTTTGAGATGATACCTATACCTATTTTGGAGAAACTTTATGGGTAAGTAATATATTAAAGGAAATTAAATGTGACAAAAAATATAGTGGAAATAAACAAGAAAAAAAAGGTATATAATTGGTCAACTGTTTCATATATGTTAATGAGTGAAAAGTTGGAAGTCTTTGGTTTCACAAGGAAGCACCGGTCACAAGAGAGATAGAGAAGTTTCCTTGGCAGCTGCTAATGAGTGCATGAAAGACTGCATCAGATTCAAATACTACCAACATGAGTTGGGTCTATTAAAGGGATTAATTATTTTTCTGGTAAGAGATCGAGTATTTTTCATTCCATTAAATCAAAGATTAATATTGTTCATAGAGAAAATTGAAAACGTGTTTTTTCAATAAATAAATTATTCTTCACATGTGAACGTAAAATATTTTATATTCACTTTTGATCAATCTCAATTAAGATTACTTCTAAAAGAAAATATATATCAAACTAAAAAAAAAAATAGAGATGCAACAATGACACACTATTCTCTTGCTTAAACCATGCAGCTAATTAATGCATGAAATACATTTAAACAAAAAACAATCAGAAAAAATATCAATAAAATTGCCATCTTTTTCCCAGTTAAATCTTTATTACCACCACTCATAAGTCTCATCAAAGAGAAAAACAATGAACAATTTTAGTAAAGAAATCAGCATTTAGATTTTAGCCTTTTCATACGTAAGGTTTTAATTTTGGGATCATGTGATTTTCTTACTAAATTTTTGTACATAATGTATAGATCACATAGTTATTTTTGTCAAGTATTGAATGGTATGTGATTTTCTTACTAAATTTTTGTACATAATGTATAAATCACATAGTTATTTTTGTCAAGTATTGAATGGTATTTTTTTATCAGTAAGAATTGAAGATAAATATCAAAAGTTTATGGTGACTTATGTACTCTACTTTATCATTTGACTTAAACTCCCTCCCTCCTTGATTCCTATTAAATGATACTTTTTCCATTCTAGAATATACAATGTTTTAGAAGAAAAAATTATTCCAAAATATATCTCATTTTATAAAACTAATATTATATTAAATATTTTTTACAAAGGTTATTCTTAATAAATATTTAATGAAAGTAACACATAAGAAGAGTAAATGAATTACTAATTAAAAAGATAAAAAGCATATTAGGAAATTATTTATTTTAAAAAATTTAATAAATTAATTATATTTTTAATATTTATGAAAAACTTTAAACCGTCGTATATTCTGGAACTGAAGAAGAAATATAATGCCTATTAATTTTTTGGGGGGCCAATATAATGCTTATTAATTTAGGCTTAGCCCAACGGGAACAAACAGTCAGGCATTTAAAATTTGAGAAAAATTCTTTTCTAATAAATTTGAGGAAAAGAAACTATCAAATGCCAGCGGGAATGGATACATATTAATTACTTATCACGCAAAATGCATTCAGCATAATATCAGTTAAACTTTCTCAATTTCAAAAAGTCGAGACCAATTTTTTTCCTACTTACCCAGTTTATAAAAGAAAATTATAAAATATCAATAAATAATTTTATTTGAAAATTCTGAGTACTCGTCGTAACTTGAACAAGTGGATTGTTTATCTGTGTAAGTGATTCACTGAGAAACAAATCAAGATTTGCTTGATCATGGCCATGTCAGGGCACACGGAACAACATGTGAGGGAGTGGTCAAAACAAAAATTGTTGAGATGACGTTAAATTTGGTTCATCAAACCAAAGTGTGAAGTGTGCGTTCAGAGCCATAGGAATAGGATAAAAAAAGGTGGGACCCAAAGAGAAAGCGTGTACACGAGCACCTCGTTCGTTCAACAAGTGTTGTCTGTGCTCTTTAACAGCAACAAACAACAATTGGCATTTACGCGCTTTTCGTTGGAATTTCATTCTTTTACGCCGGCCATTTTCTGTTATTTTTCTCCTTAATTTTTGTGTTCAAATACTAGAAAAAACAATCACATTTTCTTTTGAGAAAATTGTACGTGCACGCAAAGCTTATATAGCCTGTAAATAATTATATTCAAAATAAGTTTGTTACCTATCAATATATAAATGGAACAGTATTTTATGTAATTGTTTTTTTTCATATTTTTAAAGTATTTTATTTTATTTTTAATAATATTAAAATAGTAACAATAATTAATCTTCTTTAATTATAAAAATTAAAACTGACCCACTAACCAAGATTAGATAATCATTCTCCATTTTCATTAAACAATTTTATCTTTAAACCATTTTTTAAATTTTAATTTTTTTAACTTACATTAACTTTCCACTACTTTTATATTATTAATTTTTTTTATTCTGTTAATTTTTATTAACTATATTTAACTTTTATTTTTTTATTATTTAAAATTTTTTGAGAAGCATGAAGTGTCTCTCTTCCCCTAGTAATAATAATGGTTGTGAAGTTGAGATAATAAACATTGAAGAGATCCTATCTATCTTATTCGCTCGCATGAGCTGGTTCAAGGAGATATATATCGAAGAGATTTTACACTAATAGATTATGAGGAATTACATAAGTAAATTATATATCATACTTCAACTCAAAACCTTAAGACTTAGGTGTATGGGTCTTCTCATCACTTATATGTGAGACTTCAAGTTATATTTGTACTTCAACAATCTTCCCCTTAAGTGTGAGTCACTTCCACATAAAAGTCTCCCCTTGAACGAAAGTTATTTTCAATCTATGAGTATCCAATGGTGGTCCTTAGAGTTTAATTGTGATTGTCACGGTCACACACATGTCGTCTGACTTCCATGCATGAATTCATCCACTAGGAAGACTTTGATTTAAGGGATCTCCATGTACATGGATCCATCGTCAACTCCATTTTACTCGCCCGAGCCAGTCACCATTTTGAACCATCGACTCTAATACCAATTGTGCAATTCGAGGGGATAAATACCTAAGAGATTTTTCACAAATGGTCAAGAGAAAACAACACAATTGAATTTGACACCACACTTTAATCGAAAATCTCAAGGCTTAAGTTTATGGGTCTTCTTCTCACTAATATGGTGTTCAATCTTCTTGACGGGGTGAGTCCATTGCATGGAGGCCAAGTAGGAATGAGAAGATTGAGCATAATTTTTTTTCACAGTGTTAAACCTATACGGATTGACAATCCGTATGGTCCATACAGATTATGGGTTTAACTCAGTAAAAAGAAACACAACAGCGAGGCGAGAGCGATTCTCACAACGACGTCAGCGGGACGATGAGATGAAGGAGAGATTGATGAACGAATTGAAGATAGGAGGAGGAGGAGAGACTCGCTGTGGCACAATCCAATGGTATGAAACTATAGGTTAATGGTGTGAAAGGAGAAATGGATTGACAATCCATATTTGAGATTTTAAGTGAAGGGTGATTTTGATTTTTCACTCTTTTTGCTAGGTGTAGTTGATTTTCCACATTGGAGAGAAATAAGAAAGTTGAGTACCATATATGTAGGGAGAAGATCCATAAATATAAATCTTGAGATTTTGGATTAAAGTGTAATTTTAAATTCAGATATGTGATGTACTCAAAGCCCATGGTGTAAATCTCTATGATATTTATGCTTTAGTTTCACAATAATTATTATTATAAAAAAAGAATAATTATTGTGATAGTAATAATTGTTATTTCTCAAAAGTGAAATTTATTGTTGTTATAAGGATTTTTTTTTCCACTTTTTACTTTATAATAATGTGATGAATGACTAATGATGCAAATTTGTTTGACACATTTTTTTATATAAATTAAAGTAAGTTTCAAATTTGTTTGTGAAGAACTAATGATACAAACTAGGGACGAAGCTAGGCCTAAATCACAGGAGGGATCAACTATAAAAATTAAAGTTCATTTTATAAATGCGTAAGTATCGATTTTATATTAATATTTATAATTATATGTGTAATGCCTCAATTTTTTTGTCTTGAAATTTAATTTTAAAATCATTTACGTAGTAAATACTTTTAAGTTGACAAAATATCTCAATATTATTTTTTTTAGAAACGAAGAAACATTACACTTGATTAAAATGTGTACATATAATTAAATGTTCATAAATAAAAGGTATAGTCAAAATGCGTAAGAATAAAATAAACATTCTGAAAGTTGTTGTTATTTTTCTTCTATCCCTATGAAACACTATAATAAAGTACAAAGTATAAAAAGAACTTGCACAAAATTGAATGATGAAAAGAACTAGAAGGAATCATATTGAGTCTCAATGACCCTTAAGATTTAAACATAAGTGTAACGAAATTATTACAACCGTAACAAGAAATAAATAATCATCGTCCCCCTCAATACATCACACAGGATCACAATCTTGCACTAAGGTCTCTAGCACTTGGGTTATACGAGCTAGAAGTTGTTTCAGTAGTGTGTTAGGTCTCCCAATCATGTGATTCCCTGAAATCCTTATGTTAGTTTTTCAAAGAATCATAACCTTGCGCTCGCAACTACTCCCATTAGTTTCAACCATACACATCACAAAACAATCAATTTGCACAATCCCTACTTGGAATACCAAGTCACACAAACAAGCACTCATATTGTATCCTAACTTTCACAATAATACAAGAGCACAACACAAACAATGGACAAATCCATACCCAGTCTTGATAGGACGAACTACTCTGATACCTCTATTGTAACGCCTTAATTTCTTTTACTTGAAATATAGCTTTAAAATCGTTTATATAGTAAATATTGTGGAATACGCATCATCAAATTTTTAGTTTCTATTTTTAAGTTGACAAAACATCTCAATATTTTTTTTTCTTTTTGAAAAAAAAAGAACAAGTATATTTATATATCTATTGTGCTTGATTAAAATGTATACATATAATTAAAATGTTCATGAAAAAAGTACTTTCAAAATGCTTATTTCTTTTTTCGTATTGACAATACCTTTTATTCATGAGCATTTAATTATATTATTCATGAGTATTTAATTATATGTATACGTTTTAATCAAGTGCAATAAATATATAGATATATGTGTTTCTTCTTTTTCCAAAAAAAAATATTGAAATGTTTTGTCAACTTAGAAATAAAAACTAAAAATTTATTTACAGGTATTTTAAAATATTTATTATATAAATTAACGATTTTAAAGTTATATTTCAAATAAAAGAAATTGAGGCGTACAATGTGTTTTTCTATACAATCTGAAAATATAATAGATGTGTGTGTTTATGTGGAATTTGATTTTTGTTAAGAAATTCTTAGACATTTATGTATAAATTTAATGTATGCAACTTGTTGAACATATGTTTTTCTTTATATGGAAAGCACTTTTATTTTATTATTATAATCTATTGTGAAAAAAATAAAATAAAACTCGCTCGCCAAATCTGTAGTTTACTTGTGCTTTACATAAAGCTCTAATACATGAAACTCGTTTCTTGAGAAGCAGGTGTTACTCAATCCTCTCTCGCGTGGTTTGGGTGAATTGGCATTGTTACTGGCTTAATTAGACAAAAGTTCTTGCTTTGTCGAACTCTTCTGCGTATATGAAATGCTTATGCCTTAGAGACTATAGAAGAACATAGCTTTCAAGTCATGATAAACTTTTTCGACTCCACTAAGGTTCTATAGGCTATAGCAACTTTTTATATTGTCCTTTTGTGAAGACGGCATTTTTGTATGGTGCCTGTTTTTTTGGAGGCCGGGTTAATTGAATATTTGAAAATAAATTAGCAAAAGTGGTTGTTGTACGTTTTTTTACACAAGTGATTATTTTGTTGTACTTACTTAATTACATTCAGGCAAAAAGTTTATGCCAAAAAAATAAATCAGGAAAGAAGTAGCCTGGCCTAACCAGGAATGTTAATAAAATACATGAATTTATTTGTTATTTTAATTATTTATTCCAAAACCCAGATGAGCATGTTTGTTAATTAATTAATTAGGAATTAATGGAAATCTGACTAAAATGTCTACCTGCATTCCCGTTGACCTTAGTGTTGTTTGAAGATTTTCTACATTTCTTTATATTATTTCATTATATTGCCATAGACACTAGCACATGCTATGCTAGATGATCTAACATGTATTTCCATTTTGGTAAGTTGTAGAAAGTCTACATATCACAGTTTTAGAGTTATCAACATAAACAAATGTTCAATCAGCTAGCTTAATTTATACCTTTAATTCCCTAACTTTAATCAAGTACTTCCAAATTAAGTAGCTAGGTTTTAAGGGTAATATAATTTTTCAACTTATTACTTTAGTCCAAGTGCATTTCATCTACCATGTGATATGATGCCTGCTATTATGCATATTACTATATTATATCCCATGTTAGTGCCGTGGTTATATATGTTCTTAAAATAATAGCAACATTAATGATTTGTTTTCAGAAGGGATGATCCAAAACAATCAATTCCCTTGCCAATGCAACTAGTTTATTTGAAGCTGCTAATAATTCACCAGCCCTCCCCTAAATCACTTTCTGCTGATCAACTACTACTACTACATGCTAAAACATGTACACCAAAGTGCTCTAATCTTATGCATAGATAAAGGGTCTATCTTATATATATTAATGATGAATCTTGACTATACCTAACTTGATGCTCCCACATAGTGTAACATTATAACCCACGAACCGGCCGGACCTCATAGTGTGGGAAGCGGTGCATTCATATATACTAGTCAAGCAGCCATATATGCCATATTCAATTAATTAATGTGTCCATGTCATTGGGACTTATTGTGCATAAGAATATAGATTCATACAGTGAGATCCAATTACCAACAAACAAATTAGCAGAAATGAGATAGTGAAACTGTTCTAATAGTTCCAATGGTTGGTATGACTTACATTAGCATATACAGAAATTAATATATTTAATGTGTATTATTTTTTTATACAATCAAAACCAATCCAAACTCTATCATCTATCTCTTCTTCTATAAGTCAAATATTTCAGCATCATCCAATAACAATAAACTTTAGTGCAGCTTACCAATAGCATACTCTTTATGTACAACTTCATCAGTGACACTAAAACATTATGATTGAATCAAAGACCAGGAACTGAAACGCATTCACTATAACTATATCATAAAATTAAAAGCACCATAGAGCTGGACCATCCGTGACAGGATACGCCCTAATACACACAATTAGCTCTGAAAGCCCCGTAATAAATTTCACAGGACAAAGCTTGCTAACATACTGTGTAGTTGGATGAAGATGTAAGAAAGGTGAGAAGGGGAAGACTTTATAAACTTATTAGTTTCGTTTATCTTCCTATCCAGCCTCAAGTTTAATTACGGGCATCATTAGCATTCTAATATTGTTCGCTTTAAACTTTAACACTTATGTGAGTTTCACAATTTTGTCATTAAAAGACGTCTTAATTGATAGGTTAAAAGAATGGAAATATTTAGAAATTATCTTTGATCTCGATTTCTAAGCAATCTTCAAATTTTTTGATATATCAGAATAATAGCTACTTAGTTGAGGCTAAAGAACTAGAGGGCGTTGCAGCCTATATGCATGTGTGGCCTCCTCCTTCTAACACCAATGTTCTTACCCTAAATTCACTAATTCATTGCATTGTTAAGGTTAGGAAGACAAAACGGGTAGTTTAGCTTGTTTTAGTCCACCTTGCTATCCTATGCATCAGCCCACTAAAAATGGGTCAAAACGTGCTAATATGCTTTAAATATATGAGCATTTACATGAAAAAAATGAATAAAGGGAAATTAAAAATATATATTTAAAAAATCATTCATTCTTATCTATAGTAAATTTGTGTTAACTATATTAAGTATAGAATAAGTTTATAATATAAAATAAGAAGGATCAAGTTGTTTCAAGAATAATTCTAAAAAAATTATTCTTCATCATACACTTTTTTTAAATCTAATCAGGTGTGTGTTACTTGTTAGAACAATTAGATAGAAAATGAATCAAGATGAATAACTATTTTAAAGTTACTCATTGAGTAACTTGAATATTCCTCCTCATATAAAATTATACCATTATATAGAATTTGTGAGTCCTTGCATAATATTAAAATTAAGTATATTAAATACATAATTAATATCTAAGCTTAAATATGTTTTTATAACTCAAATTTAAATCACTTTTATTTTTGGTTCACCAAATTTAAATTTACTTATTTTAGTCCCACAATTTTAAAAATGATATTTTTAGTTCCTCTATATACAAAATAAATAAATAATCCCAATCACCCCAAATTCAACATGGGTTTTTTTTATGGAGAGAAACTAAAAAACTATTTTTTAAAATTGAAAGAGTTAAAGAAAAAAAATTAATATGGGAGAACATAAATGAAAGTGACCCAAATTTGAGAGACTAGAAATTATTTAAGTCTAATATATAATAGGGTTTAACTTTTGGTCTCTAATCTTTTGTAATTCATTTTAGTGATTGCTATCAAGTACTATCGATCTTAAATAATATTATGACAGACACATGTCAATTGGTCTAAACAAATGATGGATTAAAAATATAGTTTACCAACATACAAAAAATACAAATGGATGCTCAAAAGACTCATTGATGATGTGAAATCTTAAACTTAAATTATAAATAAAAAAATAAAATTTTAACTTAGCTTGATTAACTAGTTTGTTTTGCCATTAACTCATTCAAAGAGGGGCTACAATGGGACAGGCTAGTGAGTTGGGTTCTTAATATCCAGCCTGAAAAACAATTATGAGTTAAATAGGTTATTTTACATACCCATTCCATTTTGTCACCTTTAGTTAAATCATGACAACATCAGCGCAAAACACACCAAAATCTTAAACCAAAAAAGAAAAAAACTAAACTCAAATGGTTAGGATGCCTTGTCATCAACCCATTTTTAGGCGGGTTAAAATGCGCAGGCTAGTGGGCTAGGTTTTTTAATCCAGTTCGATGGGTTAATTAAACTAGTCAACCTCACAAGCCTAATCCATTTTTTCACCCTTAGTTAAGATTATCACATTCTATTTGTTTGAGATCTCGCATGAATTGACTAGAGATATGACCAAAATCATGTAAGTCATTGGACAACTCTCACCTCTTGAGTTTGCCTTTGGGATACAGTTAGATACTCCAAATCCAAATTCTAAGATAGTATTAATTAGAGCCTATTTTAATGATTTGGGTCACTTATTATCGAGTTGTTATCAAACCACTTATAAATGTTTAGTTTTTGAAACTTTACACTTAAGATGTTCAGTTTCGATATAAAGGGATATGTTAGAGATCTCATGTTGACTAGAGATATATATAGTCAAAATAGTGCAAGTGACAGACAACTCTCACTTCTTGAACTAACTTATGAAATTGAGTTAAGAACAAAATCAAATCCTAAAAGTATAGTCTATTTTGATATTGTGTGGAACTCATGGTTTTGTGAGTCTTTAAAATATTCTTTAGTGGGTTAAAGAAATAAAATATTTGTAAATTATATTGTTGGTCTTGATTTCTATGCAATGTGGCACTTTTTAGTGTATCAAATTAGTTTAAAATTTTGGAATGGAGAAAACTAGTATCTATCCTCATTTAATTTTAATTTGTCTAAAATTGTGAGAGATATAAATTATATGAGATTATTCTTTTAGGATTAATAGTTATGTACTAACTTTTTTCACAAACAACCAATAACAATCAATTTTAGTATATGTTTAAGATAATGATTATAAAAATCAATTAACTTATTAAAATACTAATATTAGATTATATAATAAAGAAATCGCATTGTTAACGTATACAAGTTGATTTTTTATATTACATAGACTAAATTGTTTATTAACGTAATTAAATTTATATATTAAAAATATAGGGTGGACCAGCTTGATAGATAGTTAACTATGGATCATAATTCTTGACCATTAAATCAATTTTAGTATTGTGGATCATCCCACCCCAAACCCCCCACCCTTCTCAGCAATCGTCGTTCGTCGCTGTCAGAGATTATTTTCGGTAGCGATAGCATTTCCTTTTCCTAGCCACTACACTGATCAGCCATCAACCCCCTTCACCCACAAGTGGAGATGATGTTCATAATGTAGCTTTGGTGCCTTCAATCATAAAAGGATCGAGCTTTTTAAACGTTCCAAAATGCATCACACAATACTATGCTCCTGTTATTATCATTACTTTCTGGAAAGAAAAAAAAAAAAACAAAGTTTATCGAGCCTACTTGGGGACCGATTTACAAATCGTGTATCTCTCTTTGAAGCAAACCAACGAAAAAATGTTTTTAATTGGATTTAATTAATTGTGTCTCGTTGAATCGAACGACCTCCATAGTTTTTTTAAAAGGACGAGTTCAGGAAAATTCCAGACATAGGAACCCACTGCTACAGAAAATTCCATGGTTATATGGTGGTTAGCGGAGAAGAAAAGAGGGGGGAAAATGAAATGTTGCTCCTAAAAATTTTCTCAGGTTGCGATTCATGGTGGCAAGGCCAACCTGAGGGTCGTCTGAATGTGCAATGACACTGAGTCCACAACTAAAAAGGATCCATAATTTTTAAAAAAAATTATAATTATGTAATATATTTTTTATATTATTCTATATTATTTTTATAAATAAATTAAAGTTGCTCTTTATTTTGCCTCCTTTTTTATTCAAATTAAAATGTCTCATATTATTAAAAAGTGTCACTCTTTTAATTAATTTTTTAACGTTTTACGATCATATATATTCATATTGATTGAATTTCCAACTTTGTAAAATATCAAACAAATACAATAAAAATTAAAATTATAATAGAAATAAAACTAAAATTAATATGAAATAATATTTTTGTCAATTTCATATTAAAGCTTACATATTAAGATGACATTAATCAGATCGACCTAATCATTACAATGAAGAAAAGGTTGTTCTCTTACTCGATGTGTCACCGAAGAACAAGGAAGAGGTGACAAATAAAAAAATGTCATTGCCGGAAGTAATTTTTGGCAACAACAAAAGGCCCTTGCCGGTGAGAGTGAGAAATTTGGTGTGTGATGACTTACAATACTGCATGAGATTAATCTAATGATCATAAATTATGATTCAAAATGGACTGCTATCTATCAAGGTGGTCAACCTTAATAACTAATGACCTAGTAATAATTTGAAGTATTCTACTTTTTCTCTTATCCTACCAAACATAGTCGTCTTTCCTTCATCTCCTTTAAAATTCTTTCCCTTCTTCAAAGCACTGCATATATATGATAACGTGCCCTCTTCATAATTGGCTCCAACTGCTAAAGGAGATATTGGAGCTGTCAGATAGTAACACTTTGTAACAAATTTTGAAAAAAAAAAAAAAAAAAACTATAATTAGTCTTCAGGTTCTTCTTTCGAATCAAATTTCTGAAAGTATTCACTTTCATTGTCATAATTGATTGATATTTTCTGTCTGTCATTGTGCAATCAATGATAAAAGTTTTTGTTGATTTTTTTAAGCTGTGATTCAGTCTCACATTTAAGTTTGCCTATCTCAGAGTGAACCCACATATACAGGTGTAGATATTATTACAAGGGAATGTATTATTGGGAGCTTAGTGTATGTTTGGTAAACATTTGTTTTTAGAAATAATTGCATTAGAATATATTTTTGTCTCTGATATAGGATTGGATTTTTATTTTAATTCCTATTAAATTTTTGGTTTATAATAAAAAATTATTTTATTTTTCAGTCCTCAAAGTGCTATCTAAGTTACTTTTTTTAAATGCTATCTAAATATATTTGAAATTAAAAAAATAAAAAATTATTGGGAACCAAAACAAAAATTTGATCATTTATTAAAGAGAAAAAAAATATATTTAAGTCAAATAATTATTTTTAAAAAATTCTTTTATGAAATTGGTAAAAATAATTATATTTTTATAATAAAAAATTGTTTATGCATGACGTTCTAATCAAAACCCATAATATCCCATAATATTTTGGTTAGCAATTTCTTATAAAGTAATTCCTCTAACTTTTTTAAAAAAAAATAGATTTTAATTTGTCTTCTAAGTTTATTTTTTAAAAAATAGTTTTAAATTTGTCTTCTAAGTTTATTGTATAATCCATTATTTAATTTGTAACAATATTATTCTTAGGTAATAATACTACTTCAACCCCGCAAATTTGTCCAATCCAACACAATCTAATTACATTTTTATGAATTGAGTTAGGTAATTAGATTGGGTTGAATTTATTTTAGTAAACAATTAAAATTGGGTTGAGTCACGGATTTAAAATTATAAATCCGACTGAATAACGTGAGTTATTAAACTGGTGATATATCTATATAAATTTTATTATTATATGAATAAATTATTTAAACAACTTTATAATTGAACTTACAAATACACACAATATTTTATGAATATTGTAAGTATATATTTCACCACACATGCTAATACTAGTAAATGTCAATGTCCTAACTAGAGATCGTGTTTGATTTCCTCTCTTGGACCTCATTTTGACTTTTATCCAACTAGGTGATTTCATAAAATTATATATCAAACTAGGTGATTTTGAAAATTATTTATCAAATATATGTGATTTTGACTTTTGACATCATTTATAATTATAATCGATGTAGAAAAGTGACAATTGATGTAGAAAGTTACTTTTCTACATTTCTTATAATTACAACCGATATTAAAAGTTAAAATTATCCATATTTGATAAATATTTTCTAAAATCACTTAGTTCAGTATATGATTTTACGAAACCACCTAGTTTAATAAAAAAAACAAATTTTGAAAATCCTGATTTTGAAAATATCCTTGATTGTTTTTGAGTTTGAGGTATTTTGTAAAATCAAAATTCTAGAGTAAAAGAGGTGATAGTTTTTTTAATGACTCATTTCAACTCAATTTAAATTGGATTGGGTTGCAAAAAAATCCAACCCATGTCCAACTTGGAGCCCTAATACTACCTTTGGTTTCATATCTATTCAAATTTAAGAATCATGTGTACATAGATTAAAATATATTTAAGGAAAATAATATATCATTATTGTTGGACCTTTTTGTTCAAACCACATTGTAACATCTCAGGCGTTGAGGAGGACGGGGAGTGATAGTCGGTACAGTGAAGCACGAACAAGGAGCGGCTCCTGGCAGGCTTCCAGCGGGAGGGGTACATGAATGAATCGAATATACACCCGAACTAGAGGGATCCAGAGGTTGTGCAAGTATGAGACTTTACAGTTGAGGATAAAAAGGATTTAATAGGTACTACCTATACCAACAAGGTACATCTACTTTTCGGTAGCCTATAACATAAGAACTCCACAGTTAAGCGTGCTTGACTTGGGGCAATCTTGAGATGGGTGACCTCCTGAGAAGTTTTGAAAAGTCTTGTGTTGGTATTTAGGAATAGTCGTTGATCCTGCATGTGGCCGAGCATTACACACATTATGATATTTCTATCAAAAAATCTACCTGATTATCTTTAGTGTAATCTCTTTTTTTAACAATATTTTTCCATCCACTCAAACCTAAAAACTTGTTCAAACACATGGACCAACCACAATGAGAGAATGGAAGCAATTGTCCCTACAAAGTATTTTTTTTTTTACTTAATATGCCCAGTATATTTTTTTACCCCATAAAAAATATTGTCCCATAAGATAATTATTTTAAAAAATGAATGTAAGAAAATATAAAATATAAAAGAAAAAATAAATTAGTACTAATTTAACTAACAGGAAAAATAAATTAAATTGTTACTAATTTAACTCACATGACCCGACCTGACCCATCCCGACATGAATAAAAACAAAATGATATTAATTCAAATCATATTTAATCTATTTAATATAATTCAAATCAAAATAAGTTACATTTAACTTCATCATTCCAATATGAAAACATAATTAAATGCAACATACAAATATAAATGAGAATTTTAATTGAGATATGAATGTATATATGAAAAAATTACTATAATAATCATATAAAAATAAATAAAAATAATAGTTACGTGTTAATGGGTTAACAGGTTAACATATACAACCCATTTATTAAACGGGTTGACCCGAACAAAGAAATCATGTTGGGTCCGGGTCGGGTTGGCGGGTCCTGTTACAAATTGTCATCTCTAATTTTTATGGTTCCTTACTCTCATGATGCATCGAACCGAACACCTCATTAATGAAATAATGGATTAATGGAGTCAATTAAGGTAACTTTCAAAAAACGTTTAATTGTGATATTTTGTCAATGTAAATATTCTAAAATTATTAATCAATTAAAAAATTAAATGTGACTTTTAAAATAATCTCTTTGTCCATTATAATTGTTATACTATAAGAAAAAAATGTGTGATTTTAATTTCTTAATGTAATTACTTTTTATTTATATTTCTAGTAATATTTTTTAAAATACTGTTGTCCTATTGCATTATTCCTACCTTTTAGGCAAGATGATGAATAATAAGTTTAATTCCATAAAATTATTACAGTCTTTCATTTATTCATTAATTTTTTAAAATTTGTGCAAATAAACTTTGAGATATCAAAATCTCACATAATATTCAAATTAGAGGGAGTAAAAACTAAAGAATTGTGTTTCATTCATTGACATCTGATGGCTTTTTCTAATCAAAATGGATCAAACATTAAAACTAATTAGCATAATAGATTGTCAATAAAATATTTATTAAAATGGATCATTTTAACCACATAAGAATGTAGGAGGTGATACCATTAATGATACCTAATACTTTTTGTTTGTCTTATATCAAGAGATGTCATTTTGATGTGTTTCATCCTGCTAAGTATTTAGCGTCAATCAAAGTTGACGTTAAATACATATTTAATGTCTATATCTCATGACATTTTTTTCAATTTAACATTGATCAAGTCGACTCAAAATACCTATTTTAAATTATAAATTTTAAAACAAAAAACTGCATATTTTATTTTAATTTTTTTAAAAATAAATTTAAATAAACTCACCCATATGTTTTCATTCCTACTTTGTTAATCTTTATTGCAATTTTTAGTTAAGATTATAAAATATAAGTAAAAAAATAAAAAATGTATTATAATTACAAAGTTTACAATTTAAACAATAATTGAAATAATGTTATTAGGCTAAAAAGCATAAAGCTATATATCTACGGATCTACCCATCATTTAACGCAATTTAATCGCTCATCCATTATTGATCTACCAGGAACCACCTTTCCAGCACCTTGTTTTGTCATCCTGTTTCTCTGTGAAGTGTTGAAACTGCCTAATTAATTAGCCATTGAAAATCTATAGTTTCCAATATTACAATGAATGACAATTGGAAAAAGTAAATTAGCCAATTCCAACCAGGCATTGCTGAATTTCTCCATGTGATGACATTTGATAAGCTAGAACTGGAATTGATTGACAACAACAGAATCACACCAAAATCAATGTAACAGGTTTGAACTTTGAATCCCGATTAGTCCAATGAGAAATTGGGGAGTCCATTGAAGTAACACATGGTTTAATTGACAAAAACTCCATTCCACATCATGACTTAGAATTCATGTTAATAGTGAAAAATAATTATTAGATAGAGATCCCTTATCTTTCTGTGTTCAGGCCTACACCCAGCAAGCCTAACTTGGCATGCCCAAGAAAGTTCAAACGGCCCAGTTCCCTATTTGAGTTGAGGGACTAATTAAGTATGTGTTATGTCCTATTAGTTTAAGTTTGGTTCATTGTTATACCAGGCTTAACGCATTACATCTAAAAGAAGGAGAATCAAAGAATTTCTTATATTTTTTAAAGCAATTTCTTTAATCTTTTAAAATACATAGGGAATTGTTATATATTTTAAGTGAATATTTTATAAGGTTAATATTTCTATTTAATTAAATAGAAATATTGTTTTAAATTAATATAGAGCTTACAAAAAAAAAAAAAAAAACAGATATTTTACTTTGACTTGGTCTTGTTAACATGGTCTTTTAGACTTGGACCCACCTTGTCCCTTTGACTTGTTCGCAAGTTATTTTATGAACACTACTTTTTCTTATTTGTTAAGGTTTTCTAAGAGTTTTTTCCCTGTGTCTTTTTATTGTCTTTTTCCTCTGCGAATTTATGGTTTATTCTCAATTAAAAGCTTGTTAGTTCTATTGTCCCAATGATAGTTGGGAAGAACATGTTATGTATTGGAAGATTTCCGCATCATACAAAATTACAAATAAGTTATTGAGGACAATATAAATTCATACGTCTTAATTTGTTTGTGGCTATACTAGTTCATGTTGATTGTGATCATATTGATAACTAGAACAACAGTTCAAACAACCGAATTCCTTATTTGAGTCGAGGGACTAATTTGAAGGATGTTTTTTTAAGCAATGACAGGACAAGCAAAAACATCACAATAGTGAATGAAATTCAAACTATATTGGCACCTCAAGTGCTAATAAGCATCTGCACCGAGCTCCAAATAAGATTAAAAATGAGAAGAGGTAGATCCAGAGAGCATTGGAGGGAGGGGACATGAACCTGACCCATGAGAAACCTAAACTATTTGAATCTGTAATTTGGGTGTGTTTGGCTCCACATTTGCACACTTGATTTTGGTTGAAACTAATTTTGAAGTGATGATTTTAGCATAGGTTGTGTTTGAACGCTTTTATTTTAAAATAAAAATTAGTAGTGAAACTCACTACAACATTTTTTATCAAACACAAAAATTACTTACAAATATTTCTAACTCAAAATCAATTTTGGACTGAGAATTAATTCTCCAAAATAAAACCAAACACAAACATGTTTATTTTAAATCAAGTACCTAATTCTAGACAATCCAATGGAAATTCAAACACGTAGGAAATCTAATACATCACTAGATCTTTGCACCACACAAGATTTCCTGTACCCAGAAGTAGAAAATCTAAGTGCATGTTAATTTCACCTATAATAAAATTAAGAAATTTTCATGATAACCATTCGTGTAGATGAAATTAGTAAAATTATACGTGAATGCATTGAGCAATATAATACGAAAGTAAAAATTTTAAGTGCGTTGGCTCCCACCAACGTTTTGAGAAACATCTCGTGTTAGTTATGCGGTGAAACACATGGGAATTCATGCTGCCACAATTACAAAAACATAGCTTAAGTCATTAACTCACTAATCTCACATGAGTTCTAGAATATTTAAACTCCTCCGCGCAGAGACTATCTCATGGTTGGTGTCAAGAGTGTTACTCTGTCTCATTTGAGCCATGTAAGCAAGAAGACACTTGCACATTATCTCATAAACTTTTTGCATATATTGCTTTTGGAGTGTCTTTATAAATATCACCATTTTCACCAACTGGGCTAACATTCTCACCCTATTCACTGAGGGGCATGTGGGCCTTTGAATACAAAAGCTCAACTAGATCACTTGGTAGTGCTCCCTGCAAAAACCTTTTTCTTTTTCTCAAAAACTATGTGGATGTTCCATCTACTCATTAAGGGGCATAAATGTAATCAATACTTTGCCGTTACATACTATATATAGTCCTCAGATCCTGGCAGCAAATATGTACTTTTAGAAAGCTAATCAACGTGGCTTCTCTCACCCTTTAAATGCCACCGTGTAGCTTCATTATTTTTAAGGCAATACCTCTAGCATGTTCTTATCTTTTCAATTTGAAGTGTGTATTCTCAATATCATCCTTTCTTCAACTATGACCAAGTGGTTTTCTGGGATTATGGGAGCAACAACATGGTGTATGGAAGTTTTTTCTATGAGGGTTTTGGCTGGCAGTGGCGGTTATGCAGTTGATCTTTTCATAAAAGTTGTCATTGCTGAATTTACTTGCATTCTGGCACTAGGTAATTGTTGAATTGCTAGCTATCGTTGCCTTTGTCCTGACTCCTGAGAAATTACTGATTCAGAGCACAGTGGCTAACAAACACATTGTTATATTGTGTTGCACATTTCATAAATTAGGCAAGTTAAGGTCTAAATCAAACATTCAGTATATCATTCTTACAGCCTTGCTTTATAAGATTTTTCTTTTATCGGCCAGCCAATGTTAAGATAATAATTAGTGCTAAGCACTAAACCTTGCACCCTTTATTAAAACAACAAAAAATGTCTTATCTCATTAAGTGAAGTCGGTTATATAAACCACACAACGTTATTGAACTCAATTAAAGACTAAATCGTTAGAGATATTATTTATCGTGAGATTCTCCTTAACTATTTTCCTCTAATGTCATTCTTGATCTCCTCCAGCTCCATGCAACCTTTATCATAGAAACATCGGAAAATGATCCATTTTATGGTATTATAAGTAATATTTGATCTTTGGTACAGGAGGGTCTATAATGGGGATAATTGCAGGAGCTATCAAAGGCCATACCAGAGGAGCTGGTTTTCTTGATGGAGCTTGCAAAGGAGCTGTCACAGGGGCCATTGCAGCACTAGAATTGCTAAATATTGCTGCTTATGATGAACCACTGTCTAAGGTGTAATACTTCAAGTTCCATGGTTTGACAATAGGATAGATTCATATAATCATATTATTTCACAAATGGCTAGTAGCTAGACACACTTTAAATTTGTGCTGTCGATCACTCACTAGTCTAAGTCCAAGGGCTCTCTGAGTTCCTTTTCTAGTTGGTTCTACTTTCTACATATTACTGATTCAATAGTTAGGTCTGAGGTAAAGTTACATATTGTTTGTTTAAGCAAATATTTGATTTAAAGATATGCTTTAAATATCACAATAATTGTGTAATTTCTTTTATAAAAAGTAACATTTTAGTATGAAGTGAAACATGAAATGAAGATAACCAAAAAAAAGTTTTTCTCAACAAATTCTAAAAGTTTCATAGAATCAATGTTTTAGCTTAAGCCAACTAGCAATAACATTCTCCCATTTCTGAACTCTTAAATTTGATGTTGATATGCAGGTAGCCCTATTGAGGAGTTTATTAAATGGAAAGCTATTTATGGAATGGATATGTCCAGCTGTTGCACAAGCCTATCATTGTCATGTAAGGATAAGTACACAAAACTTATATAAATGTCAAATCAGTAGCCCCCATTACAGTTCTCGATATTATATCAAATCTTTGATGAAATTACTTTTTCAGATCAGTGCACATGCAACAACTTACAGAGAAGAATCAGATATTTACAGTGACAATATTGTCAGGGAAATCACAGTCGAAGGGATGGCTTGGAATATCATCCAAAAGCTTCCTTTTCAACAATTCAATTCCAGTAAAATGTTCAAATTATACAATGACTCTTGCTGCTCAATTTGCTTCCAGGTGAGGAATTTTTTTTCTGAGCCTGTGAAAATGCATGAGTTTAAGAACCAAAAGCAGTTAAAAAAAAAATCAAGATGTTACTAGACTCTGAATTTAACATACAGATACCCACATATATAGTGTATCATCTTCCTTCATTTTAGGTCAGGTATTTCTGTTCATTAGTTTATCATTACCTTGCCATACACAATGAATTTAACCCCATTGTCTTAAAAATATATTCTGCAGGATTTTGAGGATGAAGAATTTTTGAGGACACTTCCAAAATGTGGCCACTTTTTTCACTTAGTCTGCATAGACAAATGGCTAGTCCAACAAGGATCATGTCCCATGTGTAGAAATTATGTTCCAGATTTATGAGTTTACAGTTGAATTGTAGTCGGAGATATCGCTTTACATTTTCAAAGAAAAAATTGCGCATATAATAGTCTACTATTCTAGTGTTATTATTTGTTAATAATCTCTTTTTTTCTGTTATCTATTATATAATATAGTTTTGAAATAAATTGTCATGTGATATTTTAAAATAATAAATAATAAATCATATATACATTTGACAATGTTACTAGATTTTTATATTATCACTCAATCACAAAAATTACACTGTTTGTGATAAAGTTATTGAATTTTATAATAATTATTTAAAAATTTATAAAAATAATTTTTAATTTGATTTTCAGTTTATAAAAATTTACATGTGCATATTTATTGAACTCTTTTTTAAGTTTAATTTATTAATGAACTTAGTATTGATATGTATTGTTCTTCATTCTCCAAATGTACGTAAAACATAAATAGAAGGGTGTAATAAATACTTCAAGTACTTTACTTAAAGCTTAAAATAATAAGTATTCCAAAACCCCATTTTTGTATTAAAGACAACAAGTACTCCTGTTCCATAATAATTGTAATTTTAATTTGAGACAAATCCAGAAATTTACCGAAGGGGAATTGAATTTTTTTTTCTTTGTAATTATTTAAATATTTATTTTAGAAAAATTTAATAAATAATAATTTACACAAAAAGTTACTAGTTTAATACATAAAATTGAAATTGATTTATATTTCAAATGTAAACAAAAGAAAATATAATAAAAAAAACTGACTAAAAAATTCTATTTAAAACCTATATTTCATAGGACGTGACACTTATCATGGTTTAAATTTGGTAATGGATTTGTGATTTCATTTTTGGAGTTTGTTGGGCAAAAGAACCTAAATGAGATTTTTTTTTAAAATTATTTATCAATAGGGTGCATTTTGAAATTTATTTACAGAAATGGTGTACTCAAACACGTTTGCATGTGACATATTTAAACACGCCCAAATGGGAAAGGAGGAAGCGACAAGTGGCAGGCATGCAGGTGTAAATGAACTTTAGAAAGTCATAACTTTTGTTTGAGATGTCCAATTGAGATGAAATTGGTGGCCACGTGCTCGAAATTAATAGGAGAAGCCCAGAGCAAGTCCCAAAAAGCCAAAAAAAATTCCTAGAAGAGGCCTCTAAGTGCCTCAAAATTGCGATTTAATCTTCGGAGCCCAAAAAAACTTCTTGTTTTCTAATTTTTTTTATCTATTTAATTAGTAAATTACAAGCTATTCTTTATTTATCTAATTACTTCTCTTAATTTCAAGCGTTTTGACATAAAATATGTCTTCATCAGACATTGCTATGAAAAATTATGACTGTTCAAAGTTATATGCATCGTCAATTTTACAGTATAATTTTGTTCAATTTTTGAAATTAGTTTTGCGACCACAATATTTTCAATTTTTAATTTGTTAAACTGAAATATTTTAAAAATCTACAATATAATTTTGGTCAATAAATCAGGTCTTAGTTATAGTCAGTGAGCGAACCCACATTGGTTTTTATGTCTGCAAGTGCGGACATCAAAATTTTGATGCATGCATGATGGTTTGAGGATTTGAGAAGAAGAGGATTCATGGGAGTGGTGGTAGTGTGGTTGAACTGCGGTGGAGAGGGGGGTGGTGGTTTTGTGAGTAATGTTTTCTTGGTATATTTATTGACCAAAATTGCACTGTACATGTTTAAACAATTTATGTTTAACAAATAAAAAAATGGAAACATAGTAGTCGCAAAACTAATTTCAAAAATTGAACAAAATTATACTGTAAAATTGACGATGCATATAACTTTGAACAGTCATAATTTTTCGTAGCAATGTCTGATGGAGACCTATTTTATGTCAAAATGCTCAAAATTAAGAGAAGTAATTAGATAAATAAAGAATAGCTTGTAATTCACTAATTGAATAGATAAAAAAAATTATAAAATAAGAAATTTTTTAGGGCTTCGAAGATTAAATAACAATTTTGAAGCACTTAGAGGCCTCTTTTGGGAAAAAATTTTAGCCAAGTCTTTGGGAACTTGCCTAGGGCTTCTCCTATCAATTTCGAGCTCGTGGCCACCAATTTCGTCTCAATCGAACATCTCAGTCAAAAGTTATGACCTTCCGAAATTTATATTCACATCGCGTCCATTCTGCATGTCTGCCACATGTCGCTTCCTCCTTAAATACGTTCCATTTGGGCGTGTTTAAACATGCCCCATGTAGGCGTGTTTGAGTGCACCATTTTTGTAAATAAGTTTCAAAATGCACCCTATTGGTAAATAATTTGGAAAAAAAATCCCATTTAAGTTCTTTTGCCGAGTTTGTTGGGGATTTGGTTTAACGAAGTTTCAAAGAAGCTGAAGAAGAAGGGGGTTTGAAAATTTGTGGTAATTTTTAACCCCAAAATCATTTTTTGGAATTTAAATTAAAATTTATAGTTTTGGATTTACCGGGGGCGGAACTACCTTAAGCATCTCTTTAACTTAAATTTTTCTAATGTATAT
This sequence comes from Glycine tomentella, assembly GCA_007407185.1. Taxonomy (NCBI): domain Eukaryota; kingdom Viridiplantae; phylum Streptophyta; class Magnoliopsida; order Fabales; family Fabaceae; genus Glycine; species Glycine tomentella. Next base: position 381,704 of record PYAF01005577.1, read on the forward strand.
TATAATTTTAATATTAAAGTGATTAGGATAATTATTTAATGTAGTGAATTACAAGTTTTAATTTTTGAGAGAGGTTTAGGTTTCGATTGAGAGAGGGATTTTAGAGGAGAAGGAAGTGAAGAGAAAGGTTTAGGTGATGATACCTTCTTGTTTGAGAGTTTTAATTTTTGAGGAAAATGATTTGAGGATTTTTAAAACTCCTTTGAAATCCTTCAAATCCTACAAATTGTTGTTCCCCCAATTTAAAAGTTTTTAGAAGGAAAAGTAATAAAATTACTATCCTACCCCAATAAATGTTAATAAAATTATTATCTTACCCCAGTTAGTATTAATAAAATACCAAAATACAAAGCACTGAATCACAATTCAAGGGCAAATTATAAAAATATCTTATTAAGTCTTCATTTCTCTCTTTTAATATATTTTTAACTCACAAACAAGGAGGAAAAATTTTTCCTCATTTTCCTTCTTTTCTTTCTCCTCCCTTCCCTTGAATCTCTTTCCTTCCCTTCTCCTAGTAACTCCCAAACAAAACTTTAGAATATCTTTACTTCCCTTTCTCTCTTAACTTCCAAACAAAATTTAAGAAGCACACCAAACGCCACCTCAGCAGCATCACGACCACCTTCCCTTCCACAAACCTCAGCCAACTGCTCCAACATGGCACTCCCAAACAAAACACTCCGAAGCCACGTACGGCTGCATCTTAAAAAAAGTGTTATCACGCGTCTCAAGCTACATCTTATATATATTATTCAAAATGTTGTACAGTTCAAAGATAATTAATGCATCTATGGAAATATGAGTAAAAGTCTGTTTAAAAATATTCTGTAGCTTATTTATGTCTAAACTACAGATTTTTTTAATGGAAAACAATAGATATGTTTGAATTTGAAACGTTGGCAATATTGCGAGACTAATTCCCTTGATCAGGATATTTTTTTTTACTTACAAGTTTGAAATCCTAAAATATCAAATATGTCAGGTTATAAGCATGGTCAAGTCAATTAGAAAAGCACGTGTATTTTGTTCTTCCTTTTCTTTCCCATAGATTGCAAAATCTCTAAAGAGCATAGCAGTTCACAAATTAAAGTTTACAGCTAATTAAAGAAAAGTTACTAAAGTAAAATTGCTTTATGCCTTTATCAAATCCATCAATCTAGCTAGATTGATATTGGTAATCCAACATTTCGACAACAAACGCGCAATTAGGGAATAATTAACTCCCAATTAGTTACAAATCTAAATGCTTTTAGATTTTTAATGCCAAATAGTCAAAGCAAATCCTAAAGAACTCCCGTATCCATATGTCATTATTCAACATGATGATGAAATACTGGTAGCTTGCCACCCTGGCCACCACAAGGTGGAGCATTTATGCAGCACATCACTGCATCCATAGGAATGATGATGATAAAATTTGTATTGCTTGTACGGATTTTTAGTCGGAATTGAAATTTAAAAATGTATTAAAGAATTATGCAAGTTAACAAAACTTTTGTATGTAAATTTTGTCCAAAACAAAATTACAATATGGTTTTTAATGTTCAAAGTCCATATCCTCACATAATTTTACCTCCAAGAAGCTCTTTTTTCTTTTTTTTGGAGAATTGACATCCAAGGAAAACCCACAAAAGAGAATATGAAAAAGATAAGGAATTAGAGAGAGAAAATTAATTAACAAGCCTCAAACTAGCACAAAGGGCACTCCCTTGTTTTATATGTACAAAGAACAAAAACTGCAAAGCACCCTTTGTTTCCCCCCTATAAAATACAAGAACATATAACCCTCAAACCCCAACCATAAAATCACAACCCTCTTGCATGAAAGCAAGAATCAGGATTGACCCAACAGGCCAATTCTCTTTTCATCATCATCATCAATCCATCATGCACTCAATAATCACTAACACAACCTAAGCTACATATAATATATATATATATATATATATATATATATGTGTGTGTGAAGCTAGCTAGTTCAATTGACCTCAGGAATGCTCTGAAGTGCAGGCCTCCATGGTCTTTGAAGTGATTGGAACCCTCCACTACTCTGGTTCATCAACTGTGACAAAACCTGCTCCACCCTCAAGTCCCTCACGTCCACTCTGCTCAACAATTCCTCTAGCTGTTTCTTTGTGATCTTGATCTTCACCTCCTTCACCGTTTTGGCAGCGGTGGCGGCCTTGGTGGCAGCAGAAGACCACTCCTCACCTGCCAGAAAATCCCAATCATCGTTATCATCGTCGCTGCTATCGTACTTATTGGTGGATGATTGGTGCTTCAAGCAGTTTCCCATTTTGCAAAAGGCTTTCTTGAGTGTGCTTATGCAAAAAGAGGGAAAGAGAGAGAGAGAGAGAGAGGAGAGAGAGACAAGTAAGGTTTGTTAATTCATGAATGAGAAGAGTTTAGAAAGATAGAGAGAGGGGTTTGAAGAGTTGCATGATATATAAGAGATGGGTGGTGATGGATGATGGTTACGTGAGAAAGAGTCAAACCTAATTTATTCCACGTAAGGAGGTGTGTGTGTGTGTGTTTAATTTCTTTCCATGTTCTTACGTGGAAAAGTTGTGGTCAAATGGACCCACGATGAAATGTGGCGGCTTTTGGCTTTTCGCATCTGTCTCCAAACTAAAAAGGAAGGTACAGTAGTCTAAATGTGGAATGTTAATCTTTTAAACTTTACGTACCTACCAAGTACGGTTTAACTTTCTTTTTTTCTTTTGATAAACTACATATATTTTTCTAGGAATTTTTTTTATTTTAGTAATTAACTCTTTATTTAGAAGTGAAATTTAAAATCACTAAAATAATCCTATATCATATATGATCAACCACTCAAAAGGAGTTTGGCCTACTGAAATGGTGTTAGGTGCATAAGATTTAAGAGTGATTTTCTAACTAATATAAATTAGAAATTTTATTATATTCTCACTTATATTATTTCTTAATCATTTTTTCAAATCAAAACATGAAACAAAAATATTTATTCTACATAATATTATCATATTTTTTATTGAATCAAATGGATCCTTAATATTTTTTCGACAAGAAAAATAATATTCTAGTTCCTGAAAAATTAGTATCAACTATATTAATTTTAAAAAAAATTAAGATTAACATTATTTTATCTCTCAAAGATTAAAAGTTTAATTATTTTTAGTTTATTTTTGTTTTTAATATCAATTTAGTCTCTAAAAAATTAAAAAATTATGTATCTTATTGTGCATAGATTCATTGCTACACAAAGATAAAAGATAGAAATATTGTACAATTTTATTTTTATATATGCAAAAAGACTTTTTCTTAATTCAAATGTATGATTAATAAGCCACCAAATCACAACTTTATCACAAAATATCAATTCAGTCTCTAAACATAATTAAATTGATAAATGTTTTTATTTATCCTTTAAAAAGAAAAAGGAAATCTTTCAAGAATGCAACTAATCTCAATGTTTTAGAGATCGAAAATATTTTTTTACCTTGTTTCTGCTACCCAACTGTTTTGCTGAACACGAGAATAATTTCGCACATCGGGTTGGAAAAGAATTGACTAAACTAGTTTATATCCAAAATTGCTTCTTGTAACAATTATTTTTTTAAAGTATTTCTATTATGTTTTGTTGCATACACCATTTTAGTTTTTCTTTTAGAAAAATTAGTTAAAACTCATAAATTAATAGGTTTAGTTATGTTTTTAGTCCTTTTAGTTTGGACTTTATATGTTTTTTATTTCTCAAGTTTTTTTCAAGTAATTAAGTTCTTTGTTTTAAAATTAAGTAACTTTAATTTTGTTGTTGCTTTTCATGTATCTAAATTTTTGGAATTTCTAATGAATTTGAGATATGGAATAATTTTAAAAGTTTATAAGTGATAAATTTGAAATAAGTTTTTCTTGTTTTCTTTTGA
>PYAF01005577.1:385714-406137 GCA_007407185.1 Glycine tomentella
CTTTTGAGTGAAATTAAACATTTTAGTTGGTTTCTAATTAATTTTAAGTAAAGAAGGTTAAAAACAATTTAAACTATTCAATTTATGATGATTTCAAATAAAAATGAGAATTAGAAGGTTTTAAATATAAGAAAATTGATAACAGGATCTAATTAATTAATTAATTAATTTTTATTTTAAAAAAACTTAATTAATTTGAAAAAAAATCAATAAACTAAATGCACATATATACTTAATTAAAAGAATCAAAATACAATTGATTAATCGATTGATAACTTATTTTTAAACATTAGTTAATTGAAAAATATAACATAGTACATTATGTGAATATATATATATATATATATATATATATGATTTTTTTATCAACTATATGTAAATATATATTGCCAAAAGCACAAAAAAAATGTATAAAATGTGATTTGTAAATAACACGACTACTTCAAAATAATAGCAACCACTTTTTTATTTAATATCCATTTTAGTATATGTTTTATATCATCTAATTATCTTCCGACTTAAAAAAAAATCTAATAGTCTTCTTGATTTTAATAATAATGGTTCAGAAATTGAAAATGGCTGGGAATAAAATCTTATCCAATGTACTTTGATATATGTAATACCTGATTTTTATGTTTGTATATAGTGGCCTCTAGTTAATTTGTGAAGTCACCATATGATCGATTCTAATAATATATAATAACATAAAGTCAGTCTTTATTTAATAATTAATCAGCACGCTACTGTTTTTTTAGAATACATGCATTACACTAATCATATAAGGGAATACCAGTGTAATATTAATACATATATATATATATATATGAGTATGTCAATATAATATCTTTACATATAAAAAATCCTCAAAGAAGATCCTAGACAGTTAAAATAGTGATGTGTCATTATCTTGGATGCAAAGTAAGATTTAGCTTCACGAACTAAGATTGATCGGCCATCAAACTCGAAGATCGACCTAGTCGATACATGTTCGACCATGAGCATGATAAATATACAACTAAGAGGTTACATAACCCAAATCTTTTATATATATATATATATATATATATATATATATATATATATATATATATATAAACACGTTAGTTCATTAAATGCAAATTAATTACTATTTATACAAATCTTATACACAAATTAATCCAGGTCATAAATAATATGCAAAGAGTGTGTGGCTAGAGTTTATCTCCATGGTAGCAGGTATATAAGGGCGAAGTTGGGGATTTTAGCCTTTCAGGTGTGAAAAGGGCCAAGTTAGGAATATGAAGACATAAAAAGTTCATGTATGTGTGAGTGTGAACACAAAGGAATCTTTGAAGGTGGGTTCTGATTGTTAGGGTATTACTTTGCTCATTCACGTGCGGTAGGTTGCTCTTCATTTAACTGACTCAAAAGCATTTTTCCTTCATCATAATCCCAATTATATACGAAGCTTGTATATGCTCACGTTTTCGATGCTCTTTTTTTAATTTGAAAAGTTTATCCTTACTGCACAACGTAGAAAATTATAAAAGTAACAAAAGATGGAATTAGAATACTTTTTAGAATATATATATATATATATATATATATATATATATATTCATCACTTTTTTCCTACAATAGATTCATAAAAGAATGTTTATTTATTTATTTATTATTATTAATATTATTGTTATTATATGAATAATTTTATTTTACATATTTTCTTTTCTTATCTTTTTTTATTGTATAAACGATTTTGTAGAGAATTTTTGTACCAATTACGGAGGAACTAATTGCATTGTTTGGTATATTATTATATTAATTGTTTAATATTTCTGATGTAGACAATAAGACAAATTAAAGAATGATCAATATATAAAGTAAAGCAATATGGCCTGCTTTAATTTTAAAATCCAAATCTACAAAGGAAAGGTTGGTAAAAAGCAAATCATGCTAACGTAGATTATCTTTTGACTGAAAAACATTCCTTTTATATTATAATTATATTAAATTGGTAGCACATGCATGTTGAAATGGCATATTAAAAGAACTTTAACTCTCTTTTTCTTCTTCAAAGTTTCAAATTTAAGTTATCTGTATAAAATGAAATTAGTCCTGCAAAATCCCTTCCTACAGTGTCTTTTTAGGAAAATATATGATTTTAAATAATTAATGTATGCAGATATTATTATTAAGATAACTTAAACCATTGTTGGTTAAAAATTATCTTTGTACGTGTTAAAAGTATACATTAATATAGAAACTCTTGAAACTCTTTTTGTGTACAAACTGAAAAATTAATATTAATTTGTATTATCTTAATTAAAGAAAAACTTTTTCCAAAATTTAAAGTTAGTCTCTCGATCAACCCTCAATTTCCAATGTTTCTTAAAAAAAAAAATGGTTTTGTATGCTTTGATGTTTCCAGTAATTTTAATTTTACAATATGATGCAATAAAATATCATCAAATCAATAAAGTGAAACCAATATCTCGATCTACTAGCATTTCTATGTAGAGTACCGACAATTGGTATAGAATGCTAGCAGATATTGACATGTTAAAAATGTTTTTAGTTCATGATAATGTTCACTTTCAGTACTTTAATAATAAATTGTTTTTTCCTCTCATTTATGAAATTATATAACATATAGTCTTTATTTTTTATAAGAAAAAATAGATTAAAAATAAATATTTTTTTGAAGACAAAATCACATTTTTTAGACATTTTCAACAAATGAAGCATTAAAACGAGACAATTTATGTTATTAAAAATAAAAAAACAAATGTTTTTTTTAACTTGACCCCTTTGTACTCCTCCTCACTTAGCTATACGTGGACTACATTTTTTCTTATTTTATATTTAATAAACTATAGGCTTTTGCTCTCGACACATGTACATATCCTTAATTGATCTATATATCCTGCAAGTTTTAGAATTAATTACTTTAGATAATTGTTTTTTTTATACCAAATTAATCCTTATAAGAGAAGCAAATAAAATGAATAAAAAAATAATATAAAATAAACTTCTTGTATAAATTAAATTAATGAATTTATATATTTTAGCTTTTTTAACTTTAATTTTAATGGAGACACAAAAGACCTACATATAAATTTAATAGAACTGGACATTAATTTGGTAATTAAAAAAAGTCTCACAACTAGAGCTGGGTTATTAATATTAGAGGCTCACAAGGTATAATAATAACGAATGGGTAGTGGTTTACGGGGAAAGATAAAAGGTCGTTTTTGAAGCTAACTAATTTTGTTTAGCCACGGGCACCAGAAGGATTTCATGAATCATATGGTGACTGCACGATTTTTTTTTTTTACTTAATGAGGGTATTTTTTTTTATCAAAATTTAATAAAAATCATTTGAAATACTGAAATTTATTTAAAGAGTTGGCATATTTTAATATATATTTTTTATACATACGGATTAGAAAACGAATTCATAATCACTTGTTTGATAAAATAATATATTAATCATTTCATACTTTATTGGTGAATGCACGATTATGTTAATGTGATCTGAAGATGAACTCTCAAATTTCAATTTGACTACTGTTTTTATTCCACCTCCTATTTTCCTTTAAAGAGTCAAGTAATTGTTTTTCCAAGTTGCACCTCTTATTTGCTAATCAATTACGGGTATATTTTCTTGTTAATTAATTTTCTCTTATTTGTCAAGGTTCCACGTGGAACAGCCAATTATATACTAACATGTCGTATTTAATTTTTGTAGCTTAATTTCAAACTAACTTTTAACTACAAAATTAAGTAATTAACAATTAAGATCATCTTTCTTTCATTTCAAAAAATTTATATAATTTCTATTTTGAAATGAAAGAAATGTGTGGGGATAAATATAAATAACAAAAAGATATTGGAACATAATCTTGAAAAAGATGATAGAAGTAGGAGTTTATTTTGGCCACAATGCTAGAAAATGGAATCCTAAAATGTCAACTTATATATCTGCAAAGCATAAGGGTATTAATATATCAAATCTTATTAGAACTGCTGGATTTTTATCAGAAGCTTGTGATTTAGTTTTTGATGCAGCGAGTGGGAAATCATTCGCGTGTGTTACACCAGATATATACAACACACAGTCGTTGCTTAATATTTACTTAGTTTGGTGTAAATTAATGAACATTAGGTTAAATTAAGCTCCAAAATAAATTTAAGTAGAAGGGTTCATGTTGAAGCTGAACAAACACTAGTGTAAACTGCCAAAAACCTATTGCATAATATGACAAAAGTGGTGGGTGAGTCTAAGTTGGCTCCTTCAGTCTAATTAAGTTTGCTAGTTGCCATTACAGAATACGCTATGCCACCCAAAAAACCCACAATCCCTTTTTCTAAACAAAACCCCACATGCAATCCTAATCCGAGCAAAATTGAGTAAAGTTTAATTTTAATATATCACTGTTATAAATATTTTTATATTGTGAACTACTTAAAAATTATTTTAAATATTTTTTCAAAATAATTATCACAAAAATTAATAATTTTTAATTATATAACAATTCATGAATCATGATTGAATAATAGGATAGAAAAGACTTATAATATCTTTTGTTTGTCAACATGCATGTTTTTTATTATAGTCGTACTTGTATTGAATCTCTGATTTTATATAAATAATATAAGTTTGTTTTCTTAAAAACATATTATAATATCAATGTGTTCCAATTAAACTCATTCAATAAAATATATATCCAAAACTATAGTGGAAGAGACCTATATTTCTTATAAATAAATAAAAAAACAAATATTCTATCCTTAGAGAAATTATATATGAAAAATATAACATTTACTTCATAACTAACCCCACACAAAATTATTATTTTTTAGAACGAAATGTATAATTCACATGTAATTTAGTGACAATTTTAACTACTTTTTGTGAACCTACAATACATATATCTCGGTTTGAAGTAGAGACTAAATGATTACTTCCTCTTAACGAGAAATTATTACATAGTTTAAAAATTAAAATTATTATAATCTCAATTAATCTTCCCATGATATATATATAACTGAATTGTATTAACTCTTTCAAATTAATAGAAAAACTAATTACTATCACATAGAAAGCAACCAAAACCACAATTACGTCAAATTCTCATGTCATACAATAATTTATTTCTCTCAACAGCTCATGAATACAAACACCTAGCTATGCTAACCACAAGCACATTCTATTAACTAGTTTTTATATATCAGTGTAAATTCAACCAAAATTTCTTTAATTAATGGACCCACGAATTAATTTTTAATTGACTTAATTTACATAATTACATCATCACCACTCCTTAATCACATATTCAGCTGCACGTGGCACCAACCCTCTTTTTGTCCAAGTTGGGGTATAGTGCAGCCATTCAGCATGAAAATGTTGGGCGCATGTCTATCTTCACATGACCCTATTCATCATATTTATTTAGCTTTTTAAATATTTGTCCAATGTTGACCACAATCTTATTTATCCTCATAGTGCACTTCTAAGTCATGATTGAGCAGTTATCCGCAGTCTCTAAATGAAATAGGTTTTTTTGGCTTGATGTGATAACTATTGTTGACTCTTGTTTAATTGAATGCAATATCATTTTGGTGAAGATCGACTTTGGTTATAAGCTAATAATATAAAGGGGGGGGGGGGGGGGGGAAACTAGTGTATTACTCTAGTTTCTACTTACTTTCCGTAGTAAAACATAATAGCCGATAGTACTTAGATGTTAATAATTAGTTAATTTTTTCAATAAACTGCCAAATGTTATATACCATTTCAATTTTCAAACGAGGTCTTATATGTACAAATTGTACAATGGTGGGGTTTAAAGTTGAATTGATCTACTTTCTTGTTAAATATTTAGCTTGATTGAATCAAATTTTTGAATAATCAAAGTAATACGTGGCGGTAGCTTAATTATAGCTAGCTCCAATAGATTATATGAAGAAAATTGATAATTTATTACTATAAGACCGAAACATTGATGTAAGATAGTGAAGTTCAACTTTGAATGCAACGACATTTTGGATTGCATGAGCATGCCGTTGAATTTTGCAATTGTTCTGAGTTGATTCGATGAATGCAGTTATTATTGTAGTGAAATATTATTTTTTTGAAAATTAAAGTGAAATATTGTTCGTCATAGAATTTGACTAATTCAATGAAGTAATAAAATTATGTTGGAAAATATGTCATGCTAGCTAATTAATATTACTTGAGAATAATGTAACCTTCAAAAATGGAAATCTTAGCCATTCTACACTCCACGTGAAATTGCATGCAACAAAATCAATGGTTGAGTATAGTACATGTATGGTTTTTTGACTTTTCCTTCCATATATAGTACAATGTAACATGCAATAATTAACGATAGTTTAATAATTTTTTAAATAATTGCACTTAACTAATACCAAATCTTGTCTTCACCTTCTGAATCCCACTGTTGTCCGTATCTTGATGTGTTGAGTTGAAGTATTTGCTCTCTTTTATCTAATATTAATATTTTATTACTTGATTTAAAAAAGAAAACAATATGCTTTGCCCTAGCTACCTGTAATGTCTGCTTTGGCGTATTTTGATTGTGTATATATTTAATCGTTAATATATATAATGCAATTCACATGTTAAAATTTATCAACGAAGAATAAACAATTTTCAAGGTCATTGATTTTATCCTTAGTCAATGTGTCTGATCCTTCAATTGCTATATTTTACTTGACCGTCAATATGTTTCTTGTTTCTTGTTAAAGTTAAACAGAGAAAAAAGCTGAAGACAATCTAGACTGTTGGCTGTTGTCAAAATATATAATAAACCCAATTCAATAACTAGGGAAAAATGACTTAACGATAGATTTATAAAACAGTATGCTAAGCCAGGAACCTAAAATTATTATCATATTAGGAGAAAAGAGGGACTTTGTGCCTCTATATATTTCTTTTAAAAAAATAGAGATAACGGAAGTTAAATAAGAAATTCACAATTATTTTGAAATTGGACTTCATATATATATATATATATATATGGAGGTAAAATATAACAGTGACATAGTTTATAATGTTAATTAAGGGGGGAAATAAAGCCATATTTTGCGTTTGTTGAGTAATGGTATAGGGATATAAACTCATTCTATTCTACCTTTAGGTAAGAGAGATGATCATCGCACCCGATGATGAGGCCATTGTCATATTGGAACAATCGCTTAGAGGCTATGTCAGCTACCTCAAAAGACATATGCATGTGTGCGCTTTTTTTTTGGTTGAATGATTTATACAAGCAACCTTTACTAAAAAATTATGTTTTTAACATCACCTATCTAATATCGATTTTAAGAAAATCAACTTTAAAAAATGTGTGATGATAATTTTGTAATAAAATGTCATCATTAACATGAACTATAATGTTGTTAGCACTAATTTAACATTGGTTATTATAACACCAATGTTATTAGTGTTCAATTGACATCGATTTTTATAAAAAAAATCGATATTGTAATTGATCCCTTAACATTGATTTTAGAAAATTGATGTTATCAATCTAATATTTCTAATAACCCTAACCCCTCACCTTTACCACAAATCTAACCACTCATCATAACCCCAACCCTAACCATTCATGATTTGGGACCTTTCACCATCTCCATGAAGCATGCGTCGTCAATCGAAGTTTCGACACCGTTGAAGATTTGCCTGCACAGCTTCTTCTTGCTTTCGAAAAGGGTTCCTATATTTTCACACTAATTCAATTTGTCATGTTTGAGAGTTGAAGCTGAAGCAAAATGAGGAAGAGTGCAACAAAAAGATTAATATCATGATAAAATTGAAGCATTATTCACCTTTCCCTTCGCGACGTCCTAAGAAACGAAAGCAAACAAAAAATAGGGTGGGGTGGGAGGCACACACACAAACGCAAACACAAAGTCAAAATCTCCAATCTTCAATACAAGACAAAGAAAGCTCAAACGAACAAAGTAGAGTAGTGTGCTACGGAAAATGTGGCAGTGTATCGCTCGTGGACCTACTTCCACCAAATCCACCTCCAATCACTTACTTGGATCTTTCTTTTATAGATTCTTCTTTGTATGACTCCTCTCTTTCTTAGATTTTCCATTTAATTGATATTTAATCACTTTTCCTTTTGCTTTTACTTCAATTTCATTTCATTTTCACCCTTTGTATCTGTTAGATTAGATCTTTGTTTAATTTGTTTTTCTGAGGTGAAAATTCTCTCAGGATATTAATCTTTTGGAACTAAATTTCTCCCTTCTTTATTTGAGTGTTATCTTTTCTTGTCTCATGGTTTTCTTAAATCATTCTCAAATCCATCACATATTTATCATTTACTGTTGCTTAAACCTAATGTTTAATGTAACTTCCTACTTGAATAACTTAATGATATTGTTGTTTGAATTGTTCAGAACCAACCAAGTATAGAGTGTGGAAAAAACGTTTCAACTCATAAGAGCAAACAAGGAGTTGGTATCAAAATCAAATTAAAATATGATGTTCAGGTTGGTTTGGTTTAGTGCTAGTAGTTTAATGCAGAATTCTATCCAGGTAATAATACATGGCAATTGTTTCATAGTTAGGTTTCTTGTATGCTTTTGAATGACAAGGTTTCATTCAGGATGCAATGGCCACAGTTTATAGATCTAAAGGTCCATGGTATGTTACAAGTCGTGATCTTTTCACTATTTTTTTAGTATCCTTTTGAGAATTGTTTCATGTTGTGGGTCTTATTTTAGTTTGCACATTAGCATATCATATTATTATGTGTATTTAGAAGTATCTATTTTGTAGAAAGCATCAAACATTTCTTCTGAAATTTAAGGGTGTTCACGGGTATGGGTCACCCGTGAATCCAAACTGATCCGAAGAGTTTGGGTTGGGTCAAAATCGAAATGAACCGATCAAAACCGTTCATGTACGGGTTGAGTCACAGATTTAGATTTACAGATTGTTGACGACCCGATCCGTAAATCCGTAATAATAATATAAATTTTATTATTTATATATATATATGTTAAAAATTTAAAAAATAATTTGACAATAAAAAAGGTGTGGTATTGTAAATGTTTAAAATTGTATTCAAAAATAGGATAGAATATTTTTTAATATTGCATTAAAAAATAGGATAAAATATTTTTAAGATTGCATTGCATAATATAATAGAATATCTTTAAGATTACATTGGATAATATGATAGAATATATTTAGGATTGCATTCAAAAATTGGTTAAAATCATATCTTTAAATTAATATAAATAGAAACATATTATGGTGTTCATGTGTGCATTCCATTCCAAATAATATTAGAATTTTAGAGAGTTTATGTTTGCATCATTGAGAGAATTGTAGTGAGATCATATAGAAGCATTTGGTAAGTCAGATTCTTCAACTCTCCATCAGGATTTAAAGGTGTCTATTTGCTTAAGGAATAGAAGCGTAACGATAACTATTTTATTGTATTCTTCTTCTTGACTTTGAAAAAGGTCGTAGTTGAGAAACTAGGATACCAGTTTTGTCTCTGTTCTTGATGAATTGAGACATGCGACTTCTGGCTGGGAAACTAGGATACTAGTCTGGCTTGGAAACAAGGATGTCAATCTGTCTCTATTCTTGGAAACAAGGATACCAGCTGGGATAATTGTTGTGTAAAGGTAGACTAGGAAACTAGGATACTAGGAACTCTTGTACACAAAATTATCATAGTGGAGTTGTCCATTGGATTGATTATCCAATTTGGACGTCGTGGTTTTTTACCCAATTGGGTTTTCCACATTAAAATTCATTGTTTCTTCTTTATCTCTTGTCTCCATATTATTACTTTGAATTTGATTTTAAATTATTAATTATTTTATAAAACTCAATTCACCCTCCCTCTTGAGTTCATCTGGGACCAACACAATATTCATATGTTATAAAAGTTTTAATAGCAGACTTTTATAATTAAAAAAGTTCTCGATTGCTTCCAAAAATTGGACCAGATGGAATAATTTTCAACATTAAAAAAGTTCTCAATTGACTTAAATTGACCATCCAAAGTTTTATATAAATAAATCACGGCACTCAGTTAACTATTTAAGACCTTGTATTTTAGACATTTGAATTATGTTCCCTACTTTAAAACTTTAAGTAGCTGAAATCAAAATAATGGAAAATTTGATCAGAACCAAGGTACTAACAGTGTGTAGCTTTGAAATAAGAATTGATTTATGGGAAATTTTGGGAGTTGACAGATTATTAAGTTGTCTTTTAATTAAAAGATGTTCTTTATGAGAAGCGTTTAGAAACATCTTTTATTTATTCTCTGCATGTAAGTAGCCATTTTCATTTCCCATTCATGTTTATCACTTGTATTGAGTATATCTTGTTCAATAACTTAAGTTGCTTCTGCTGTTCAATGAACAATGTTCATGTTACTTCACTTATAAATTTTTTTATATTGTGGATAGGTTCTTTAGAATTTGAAAATGAGACAATAGGAAAAGAAAAGTGATACAGAAAATGTTAATGATTCATCTCCAATTCCACCAATTAGCACTCCCTCTCCATGTCATACTCAAAGTCCATCACAGCAAGGGACAAAAGTTTTTTCACAACCACAAGGACATGAAACTCCACCACAACAAGGGCAAGGAAAACAACCTGAATCTGCACAAGTAAAGGTAAAGAAAAAAAATCTGCTAGACCCCCTTCTAGTGTTTGGGAACATTTTACTAAGAAGGAAGATGGTAAGGCTTATTGCAAGTATTGTAATGCATCATATGAAGTAGCTAGTTCTGTCTATGGAACCTCTAACTTGAGAAGACATGTATTCCAACAATGTAAAAAAAACTCATATAGACAGGTTGATAAAAAGCAAAAGGCAATTGTTTTTGGAAGTGATAGTGAGTGATCCTAATAAAGTTAGTATGAAACTTGTTGATTTTAATCAAGAGCGGACTCTAATAGCATTTGCAAAGATGATCATTATTGATGAACTTGCCTTTAAGTTTGTTGAAAATGAAGGGTTTAGGAAATTGATGGAAAATTCTCAACCTAAATTTAAATTTCTTTGTCGTGTCACTATTGCTAGATATTGCATGCATGTGTTTAATGATGAAAAAGAGAAGTTGAAGCATGTGTTGTTTGCAAATAAACAAATGGTTTCACTTACTATGGATACTTGAACGTCAATTCAAAATATGAATTACATGTGTGTGACAGCTCATTACATTGATGAAGGGTGAGAATTGAACAAAAAAATATTGAAATTTTGTTTGATTTCTGACCACAAAGGTGAAACTATAGGGATAACCCTAGAGAATTGTTTAAAAGAATAGGGGATTTCAAAAGTTTGTTGTGTGATAGTGGATAATGGAAGTGCTAATAACTTGGCTATTTCATATTTAGCTATTGAGTGTTTGGAATGGACATACTGTATTGAATGGAGAGTTCATGCAGATGTTCTGCTCATATTTTGAATTTAATTGTTAGTGATGGATTGAAATAAATTGACATATCCATTAGAAAAATAAGAGTTGCATGTAAATATTATATTCTTTCCTGTATGGCTAGAGATATATTGATCATTCCTATATCTACTATATCATTCAAGTCTGCATTTAGTACATGGGGTAGAATTTTGGATTCATTTTGTAGTTCCTTGAGTCCTACTACTGTTGAAGCTCTCATTCGTGCCCAAAATTGGCTTAGATCTACTAAGAAAAATGTTAATGACTTGCAAGTTGAAATAAATGAAGCGGAAAAGATTGAATAAGGTGTATAATCCCTTATTTCATTTTTATATTTGTATAAAATATCAATTAATTTTTGTGCTAACGGGGTTGTGTTTAAATTTTAGAGTTGTTTGATTTGGCTTTAAATACGGCTAATATTGGGTCTCCAAGTGTTGAAACTTCTTAATGTATTACTTTCAAGTATATTGTTATTTCTTTCATCTTTTTTTCATATTTTGTTTACCATGTTTATAATATTAATAAATCATATTTTGTTTGTTTCAGCAAATCTGGTTGCAAAATAATTGGTTATAACAAAGCTTGGTTTGTAAGAACAATTGTGATTCAGACTATTATAGTAAATCTTGTTCAAAAATCTTTTGTTTTAATTTATATTATAAGTCTATTTTAGAATATTATCTTGATGGTATTAAATGAATCAATTTTATTACTTTCATACATTTGATAATATTGTGTTAATTGTATATGATATTTGAAAGAATCGTGATGTAAAATAATAGTTCTAAAAAGAATTAAATGAATAACCCGATGATCCGAACCGAACCAAATCATTCATGAATGGGTTGGATTGGGTTGGGTTTCAAATTTTTTTTCTTTTGAAAACCGAACCAATCAAATTTGATCAGGTTGGGTCCTAAATTTGGCCAAAATTGATCCGAACCGACCCGCGAACACCCCTACTGAAATTCATGAATTGTGGTTTAATTGAATTTTTCTCATTGATTTGACTATATTCATGTAGGTCTTCCTATTCATGCAATTAATAGACTTGGTTCACAGTTGCTTGGGACTAATTGTCGTTGTTGCAACATGTCTGACTACGACGGGACTATGATGAAAAAAAGATAAAGAAAGAGTCTTCCTAAAAAGGAAAACTTAAGGGAGTCTCCACCAACGTTTATTTAAGGAAAACGTCAGAAAAACCAAAAAATAAGGAATGGTCTACAATTTGAAATAAAATGATTCGAGAGTCGTTTACGCACGGGGAAGGTGTTAGCACCCCACGCGTCCGTCACGAAGACTACAACCTTTAATCGAGTGTGTTTAAAATCAAATGACTTTTTAAATTATTTATCTTCCCTTAAGAACATGAATTATGTTTGTTTTTATTTTTTTATTTAGAAAAAAAAATAAAATTTTATTTTTAGAAAAGAGAAGATTTTATATATTTTTTAGTTTTTTAGAGGGGTTTGCCCTTGCTCCTACGTATTCCCAAGTGCAATGAGGAAATCATACTTATGTAGTTATTTATTAGAAAACAACTTGTGTGTTGGGTTGACTTTATCTTTTTTGAAAGATTTATTTTAATTGCATGAAAAAGAATCGTTAAGACGTTGGACCTTGAAACGACGTTGAATTTTAAGAAAAAACAGAGAGAATCACTTAAGGCATTGGACCTTGAAGCGATCTCGAGTAATGTGTAATATTGTTTTTGGAGAAAAGAGAGAATTGGGTGATCCTTTATTTGAGTATTTTTAACTTTTTTATAAAAGATTTTAGATTTGCGGTAAACTTCGTGAAGTCAAGCAAGTCAGAGACCTAACATGACAGAAAATCTATCCACAAGTTATTAAAATACCACCAAGCGAGTCGGATTATGAGGTCCTTTTGGCTCTTTTTGTTCTTTTTTTTTCTCTCTTTTTTTTCTTTCTTACTACTCTTTATTATTTTTTTTTGGAAAAAAATGTTCTCTTCTTTTTTCTTCTTCTTCTTTTTTTATTTATTTTTTATTTGGTGCCCAGACATAATTAGGATATGATAGTCATGACATTGGTTCAATTGTGTATTTAGACCTAAATGATGTACTGCCATAATGTTGTGGCAGAAAATGATTGATTGTTGTTGGCTAGTGAAAGGGGTTATGAGGATTTAGAATAACTATGTATGTCATGTTTATCATGTGAGATGTCTTTCCTAGACAGTTGGTCATTATTATTATTATTATTATTACTACTACAAAAAACAACACCGACTGGTCTAAAATTGATGTAGAAAGTATCTTTATAACATCAATTTTGGCTAAAATCGATGTTATAAGGCACATTCATCAATTTTAGCCAAAATCGATGTGATAAGCACATTTAACATCGGTTTTGTCAAAAATCGATGTTGTATACGACTTTCAACATCAGTATTTTCAGAATCGATATAGAAAACACTTCAGAATACACAATTTTTGTCACATTTCTACATCGGTTTCAACCATAACTAATGTAGATACTAATTTTCAATATCAATTTCTAAAATCAATGTTGAAAAATGTCTACTTTCAGTAATGAAGGTTTCAACATCGATTTGAAAAACGATGTTGAAACTCTTCCAGAATCCATGGTAAAGTTCTTTTATGTAGTAGCGAACACATGATAGTGAGCAAGATAGTCTATGCAACATGTGCTTATCTTTTTCATCTCGTTGGATGCACAATCTTCAACAAGAATAACTCTTCTTGCTTATCGATTTGCTACTTGCTATGTACTCTTTCAGTCTATCGGCTTGCTACTTGTTGCTCTTTTAGGATCTTAGCAAAATAGCATATATAATCAATATGCATATCCAGCATAGGTTGTCACTGCCTTGTGTTTCATGTACGAACACCTCAACAATGCAAGTATGTATGACACTCTCCGGTTTGCCAAATATATGACTTATGAGTGTTAAACATTAGGAGTATTTTCACATTTTTTAAAAGGTTGGGAGTTTGAATAGTCATTTGGAGTGAGTTTCTCTATACCCATGATTTTAAGTTCAAGCTTAAACCTTAAATGGCCATCCACTATATCAGTAAAATCGTACAAGTCTTCAATCTTTATTTATTCATTTTTACTTTTTTTAGGTATATAAGGACCATAATGATTCTAATACTGATCTAATTTATTTTTTAATGCATTATCGTGAAATTAGAGGAAACATCACCCGTACTAGATTTTTCATCATCATTACTTTACTAGATTCCCACTAAATTAGAGGAAACGTACAACAATTTCAATTGAATTTAAGAGATGTTTATTTCAGGAAATTTTATCATATTCTTGAAAATGGGAAAATAGAAATATAATATTTTCATATTTATTATAAAGTTTTGAAAAAACATTTCTAAGTACTAGGAATGTTTTGATTTTTTTTTTTTTTCCAACATTTCCACTCCCAAGGGAGTAAGAAACTGATATTCTCATGAGGTGAAAATTTATTATCTAATATACATTAAACTTTTATTTATTTATTCTTATTTAAATTATTTAAAAATTTAAAAAATATTCCAAAAATATTAAAATGTAATCAATTTTTTTTAATACTTGAAAATGATATATATGCTTGAGAATGTAAAAACATTACGTAAAATAAACATCCCTTAAATATGTATTTGCATCTTTATTGTGAACAAACATTTTTCACATTCATCAAACTCGAATTAAAAACCTTGCTTAAATGGATTGAATCTATGACCACTCAAACCAACGAATTGTTGGCAGAGGCAAAAGGATTGGAGGGGTGATGGCCCCTCGAAGTTTTTAAACTTTCGTAATATTACGTATAAAATTATTTTATAGTCCCTTCTTTTTTTCTTCTTTAATTTCTCTTTAATATTTGTTATTAACAATGTTTTAACTAAAAGTTAAAATTCTCTTTATTTTTATTTTCTTCTATTTGACAATTATATTTAGTTTCTTATATACTCTTTCAGCTTTTGCAACATCACAAGTTTTATTTTTATTGTTATATTCAAGACGGTAATCCGTACCGGAATAATGTATTAGTCTTTTGCTAGGTGTACCACTAATTTGTTCCAGAACTTCTTGGACAAGTCCCCCCAACAACCTATGACTTAAGAATAGGGTACTTAGGGCTCAAAAAGGTCAAGAGAAACAACATATGACATTGTTTGTGGTGCGTCAACAAGCATTGTTGCCTCTGCCTCTAGCTTTTATTGTTCTTTAATTTGCTGCTCTTTCTATATGAATTAAAATAATGTACAATACTCATGCAACTCTATGCACCTCCACCATTAATGTCTCTCTGACTCTCTCCTAAGTCATTTATGAACACTTAATTGCATATGTGGCAACCTACTGTACCTACATTAGTAAAAAGGAATGAAAGTTCAATAACACTTAAAGCTTAATAAAAATAATCACTTTGAAATGAATAATTATTTTTTTTATACGCAAAAAACTTATTTTCCTTTTTTATCAAACCATAAATGCAACTAAAACATGTTTTTGATGTGTATTGATACACATACAAAAAAAGGAATAATTTGACCTTTTTTTAAAAAAAAGTGAGAATTGGACAAAGGGGTGTGAAAATAACATGGGCCATGATTTGCAAAGATGAATATTCTAATAAATTTTTGGGCTCAATTCAGTTAATTGTGTCAATCCCGTCATTAAAAAAGCAAAGAAATCCAAATCGAATATTAATTTGCTTTCTCCTTTCGGTTTAAACCTTGGAAGTCAGGACATTCTTAATTGACATTCCTACCCTTAGCTTCTAGGGGTGTTCACAGATAGGGGCATTCGTAAACCCGAACTGATCCGAACTAATATGAATAGTTTGGGTTGAGTCATTTATATATTTGGGTCAAAATCGAACCGAATCGATCAAAACCGTTCATGTACATGTTGACTCACGAGTTTAGATTTATAGATCCGTTGACTCGATTACCCGATCCGTGAACCCGTAATAATAATATAAATTTTATTATATATATATAAATTTTTTTTAAAAAATATTTGACAATAAAAAAATGTGTGATATTGTAAATGTTTAAAATTGCATTCAAAAAATAGGAGATAATATTTTTAATATTACTTTAAAAAATAGGATAGAATATTTTTAAGATTGCATAACATAATATAATAGAATATCTTTAAGATTGCATTGGATAAAATGATAGAATATATTTAGGATTGCATTCAAAAATTGGTTAAAATCATATCTATAAATTAATATAAATGGAAACATATTTTGGTATTTATATATGCATTTCATTCCAAATAATATTAGAGTTTTAATTATGTTTGCATCATTGAGAGAATTGTTGTGAAATCATACAATAATGTTTGACAAGTTTAATTCTTCAAACTCTTCGTCGGGACTTAAAGGTATTTGCTTAAGGAATAGAAGCATAAAGATAACTATTTCATTGTATTCTTCTTCTTAACTTTGGAAAAAGGTTACAGTTGGAAAACTAGGATATCAATTTTGTCTCTGTTCTTGATGAATTGAGACGTGCGACTTTTGGCTAGGAAACTAGGATATCAGTCTGTCTGAAAAACAAGGATATCAGTCTGTCTTCTTTATTCTTGATGAATTGAGACTAGAGTTTTTTTCTCAACGATACCAACTGGGATAAATGTTGTGTAAAGGTAGACTAGAAAACTAGGATACTAGGAACTTTTGTACACAAAATTATCATAGTGGAGTTGTCCATTGGATTGATTATCCAATTTGGACATCATGGTTTTTTTACCTAATTGAGTTTTCCACGATAAAATTGATTGTATCTTCTTTATTCCTTATCTCCATATTATTACTTTAAGTTTGATTTTAAATTATTAATTAGTTTATAAAACTCAATTCACCCCCTTATTGAGTTCATCTGGGACCAACACAATATTCATATTTTATAAAAGTTTTAATAACATACTTTATAATTAAAAAAATTTCTTGATTATAATTAGAACTAAGGTAATGACATTATGTTACTTTGAAATAAGAATTGATTTACAGGGAATTTTGGGATTTGACTAATTATTAAGTTGTCTTATTATATTATAAGTTTATTTTAAAATATTATATTGATGGTATTAAATAAATCAATTTTATTATTTTTATACATTTGATAATATTGTGTTTATTATATGAGATATTTGAAAGAATCATGGTATCAAATAATAGTTCTAAAAAAATAAATAAATGGATAATCGGATGATCCGAATCTAATCGAATTGTTTATGCACGAGTTAGATTGGCTTGAGTTTCAATTCTTTTTTTTTTTTTCTAAAAATCAAACCGATCAAATTTGATTTGATGCAGACCGACCCGCGAACACCCACGGGGTTTCTGAAAAGGAACTTGTGGGGCTTTATGTCATTTGACGCAAACGCGCGAGCAATAACTAACGAATAACAACAAAAGCAGAAGAGGATGTAGCTTTATACCGGGGAATATCAACGAAACATCATCTTTGGTCACTTTGTACCAAACCACAACGCGCAAATTGTTTTCTTTTGCTGTCACTGTTACCGAATTCCTCACTTTCTTCTTCTCCTTTCTCACTCCTCAGCACCATTCAGTCTCTTCAATTTCTTTCCTCTACTGGGTACGTGTGTTTCCTCTTCTTTTCTCTATTTTGCCATTCCCCCTTTTTATGTTATTCCAATTTTTCTTCTTTCCCTTTTGCCTTCAATCTGAAAAAAAAAGGAAAAGGGATTCTGGGATTGTGGGTTTTTTATTATTAATTCATTGCATTTTTTTTTTGTTGAGATTGATTGGAATAATTTGTTGAAGGATTGATGATGATTCCCTGGCTTTTAGTACTCCCTCAGTTGTATTATAATTTTCGTCCTAGATTGTTTTAGTCATATAAAGAGTTTTTTCTTTTTACGCGATTATTATGGGAGTGGGACAGAGACAGAGGGAGTATTTCTTTGCCTCTGGTGTTTCATTCTAGAATTTTCCGGCAACCCTATCTATTAACAATTCTTGTTCTGATATATATGTATATATAGTCTATTTCAATTATTTTGGTGTTTCTGTTGCAGTTTACATTCAATTTATTATAAGCTTGCAAGTAGAATATTTGTTAGACAAGCTATCTGTACGGGATATTCAAAATTTGGGTAAAATATTAGTATTACTTTTTTTGTCCCTGAAATTGGCACCACTGGTTGATTTGGTCATTGATATTAGAAAAAAAGAAAATTTAGTCCTTGAATTAACGACTATCGGACAAGTTAGTTCTTGACATTGCAAAAAAAAAAAAAAAAGAATAATATTTGGCAAGTATAACCAATTTGGTCACTAACTGAATCAGAAACAAAATGAGTCCTTTTAGTTGACCTACTGAGTCTTTATAATTAAACCGTGCATAGATGATATTTGTGGTCATATACAAAGGCTCTACTTCCTGTCTGTATGATTATGTCGTGTGACTGTTAATATATGTACATATACATAATCATGTGCATACTAATTCACCCATGCACGTATAAAGAAGTATCATTTCTTTCTTTATTTTGAATTGTCTATTGTCCTCGAGGTCTAGATTGATTTTACAACAACTACTAGCAGCTATATGTACTTCTGCATCTTAATCTTGATTCACAGTGTATAATTTGTAGTATGCAATATTTATAATATGAATCTTTTTGGTTACTCCTTATTATTAAACAACAAATAGATTACAGATGACCTTTGTGTTCGTATTTGAAAGGGTTCTCTTCTTATATGTCTGATCATGTCCTGTGACTACTACTAATACATACATATATTAGCAAATGCTATACACTACAAACTTTTCGCATATGAATTTCAATGAAAATGAAACTAACCAATCAGGAGTCAGGACCCATACTTTTGACTTAATATTTAGAGAGAAAACACAGCAACACAAAACCAATTACATTTAATTTCATGGGTGATAAGGTATGAATTTGTGTTTGTACTGTGGAGCATTTTCATACTTATATGCATGTACATACTAATTCACACAATTACACATGCATGTAGGAGTATATAATGAATCATTTATCTATTTATTTAAAATTGTCTAGTGTGCTCGAGGTTTAGATTGATTTTACAATAACTATTTTTTGCTTTATGTAATTTTGCGGCTTAGAGTCTCCATTTTCATTTGACTGGTTATGGATTTTAGATGCCTGGTCTTTATCCTATCTTGCAATCATTAGTAAATAAGTGATTAATCATTCATTTTAGTCTCTACACATTGTCGAGTTTCTTTTGTCTGAAAATTAATTGTTTTTAGATTTTAAATTTGATTCAATGTCAATGTGAAAAACTTTTCATTACCAGCCTTGCAGTAATTTAAGTTTCTTTGTCTCTTTCACGTGCAGTAAAAACTTTTTAAATATATTTCTGATAGGCCTGTGACAATGTGTATGCTAGAATGGGCTAATAAAAGGGGAGTGGGTTAAAAGGTGATGATGGGCAGCATGTGTGAAGTGAGAGTCAAGAGAGGAGAAAATAGGGAAATAACTAACACTGAAAACATGCCAAGGGAGGAGTTTGTTGGTAAGAGAGAGGGAAAGCAGTAGCAACAAGGACAGCTGTCACATGCTGAATGGGGGAGGGAATTCGGGGAGAAATGGAAACGGGGGCGGCAGGAAATGATTGAGTAAGGAAAGGGATTGCAGTATTCTGTTCTCTGCAGAATATCCATTGCTTTTGTTGGAAAGTTGATAAGGATCTTCATAACTAATGTGAAGATTTATTTTATAGGCATATCATATCATGTTTATTTTATAGACGTTTTTAGATATTTGGGATCAATGTTGCAAAAAGGTGGGGAGATCGATGAGGATGTAAGTCATAGAATTAAAGCAGGGTGGATGAAATGGCGGAGTGCATCGGGGCTTTTGTGTGACCGCAAGATTCCTATTAAGCTAAAAGGAAAATTCTATAGAACAGCTGTTAGACCGGCAATGCTTTATGGAGCGGAATGC
>PYAF01005577.1:406237-459204 GCA_007407185.1 Glycine tomentella
GTTTTTAGATATTTGGGATCAATGTTGCAAAAAGGTGGGGAGATCGATGAGGATGTAAGTCATAGAATTAAAGCAGGGTGGATGAAATGGCGGAGTGCATCGGGGCTTTTGTGTGACCGCAAGATTCCTATTAAGCTAAAAGGAAAATTCTATAGAACAGCTGTTAGACCGGCAATGCTTTATGGAGCGGAATGCTGGCTAGCACATAGGCAACATGAGCATAAAATAGAGGTAGCAGAAATGAGGATGTTAAGGTGGATGTGCGGATACACGAAGATGGATAAGATAAGAAATAAGGATATTCGACGAAAGGTATCAGTGGTACCAGTATGTGAAAAGATGAGAGAGCATAGATTGAGATGGTTTGGGCATGTTATGAGACGACCATTAGATGCTCCTGTTAGAACAAGAGTATGTTACCAAGAGCTAGATACAAAGAGAGGTAGAGGTAGCCCAAAACTTACTTGGGGAAAGGTAGTTAAACAAGACCTAATGGAGTGGGATTTAGATTGGCGGACGGTATGTCTTAGGACGGAGTGGAGAAAAGCTATAAGTCTGATGGAGGGTTAAACCCTTTAGTAGTTCTATGTTCCAGTTGTTCCCTGTTTTAATTCTTTTCTTCTTCTTTTTTCTTCTCCTCTCACCATTCTTTTATTTTAACTCTGTTTCTCTCTTTTGCTTTATTTTCGATTTATCATTGGGTTCATCTACCACCGACCCCAATTAATTTGGGTTAAAGGTGCTGTTGATGTTGATGTTGATCATATCATGTTTATAGGAATAAAATCTCCTATATTTATTTGAAATTGTTTCATTCAGCCTATATAAATTGCTCTGTGTTGTGTGTATGCTTCTGTTTCTTTCAACAGTCATTTTCCAGTTGTTTCTTGTGAGCTCTTCTGTGTTATCCCTATCTTGTATATGTATTTTTGAACTTATCAATTTCACCGTATGGTTCAATGGTAGACTGGATTAAAACTACGCTCTTATTTTTAAACTTTTGGTTATGTGTTTAAGTTGTCAATCTGTTTTCCTCGCATCTTAAGTTGGTATTCCTCTCCTCCCCTCTTTTTATCAAGGATACTTTTTAATTAATTTATTACTTCTAGGAAAGTGTGCTTATTTTACTCAAACTCCTTGCAGCAATTAGCATCAGCACACTGCCACATCCAGTTCCCTTCTGCGTGTTCCTTTCTTCTACTCTCTCCCGTCCGGCCAAAACAAAGCTCCTTCCATCATTTTCAGTTTTTTCTGTCAAGTGTTGTTGCTTCTTCTCCCAAACTCATCCAAATATTGCTGGTAACAAGTCACCCATGAACTTGTTGAGCAGAATCGTTGGGTTGGGTAGCCCAAGGGCAGCACAAAACATGAATTCAACCACTGCTCAGGGACCAGATGATGAGATACCAGCACCAGGTCAACAGTTTGCCCAGTTTGGTGCTGGCTGCTTTTGGAGTGTTGAGCTGGCCTTCCAGAGGGCAGCAGGGGTGACCAAGACAGAAGTTGGTTATAGCCAGGGGCAGTTGCATAATCCAAGCTATGAGGATGTGTGTACGGGGACCACACACCACTCGGAGGTTGTCCGGGTCCAATATGATCCCAATGAATGTAGCTATGAGAGTTTGCTTGATGTGTTCTGGGCTAGACATGATCCTACTACACTGAATCGGCAGGTAAATATGAAGTTTTCTTTTTTAAT
Organism: Glycine tomentella; assembly: GCA_007407185.1. Classification (NCBI taxonomy): domain Eukaryota; kingdom Viridiplantae; phylum Streptophyta; class Magnoliopsida; order Fabales; family Fabaceae; genus Glycine; species Glycine tomentella. The sequence continues at coordinate 407,937 of PYAF01005577.1, forward strand.
TATTTTATAAATCTTTTCATGCTTAGTTGAATTGGTCTGATTTCTTATTAATACCATCTCATTGTTTCAAGTGTGATGGCTAGACTTTTCTGATCTGAATTACAACTTTGGGCTTGTGGTTATAATGCAAACTTTCTTTACAATTGTTCAACCATTTTTTTACCTAAAAGAGTTAATCATTTTGCAATACTTTCTTTTTTCTTCATGATTAATTTGTCTAAGGTGATGCTAATTTTTTCTGTTGCCTAATAGATTTATGTTTGAACATTCTAATTTACCTAATAGATTTGTCAAATTGATGGGGAATCTCTTGATATTTGTTTCCTTCATTACTAAGTTTTAACCTGTTTTCCCCATTTTCCATGCCAATTGAGGGGTGTTTGTGTGTTTCTACTCTGAAGTATGTGATCATGTCATTCTTTCCACTTTTACATACCATTGCACCATACATCTGTGACTTCACAGTTCACAAGTTATTACAAGAGTGCTCAATCTGTTACATTTTGGTAGTTTATTGCAAATTCTATTTTTTGCTTGTGTTTAGGACTTTAGGTTGTGGTAAAGAACTTGTTGCTAAACTAGATCTTACTCATAATAGATATACTTCACAAACAAGTATGGCATGACCCTGCCTTTTTCAAATTTTTTATTCCAATGTGATTCTGCCTTGAAAAGAAACAGTAGCTTTTAATTGTTTAGTTGTTGGGCAATTTACATATCCTTATGTTGAACTTGGAATATGTCATGGACCTCTGGTAATCATTGAACAGGATGTGTAGAAAAACCAGTCTGATATGGAATGATCTATTTATTTTAAGACAAACCTTAGAAATAATTCCTTAGATGCTTTTGGTGCTATTCTCCAATTAGAATTGGAGTTTCACCTCAGTAACCTATGTTGACTTTTAGTGCAAACCTTTACGCAAATTACCATTACAATTCTAATTCTAATTGGAGAATAACAACAAAAACATCAAAGGAATTGATCCAAGTTTGTTGTCCCTTTATCACATTTTGTGTTGTCTTTTGCCTTTTTTTGTTCAAAGTTCAACCCATTGCTTTCTTCAATTCTCTCATTTCGGCACACCATTTTTCTCGTTCTCTTCATCATTAGAATGCATGCATCTATGAACTTTGAATATATGATGACAACCTATGATCTGCTATGCTGATACAACTGTAAATTGCCTTTGCATCATGCGGCTTAAGAGCTATGTAACAGTTTGATCTTCCTGTGTGATAGGGTAATGATGTAGGAACACAATACAGGTCTGGAATATACTATTACACACCTGAACAAGAGAAGGCAGCCATAGAGTCTCTGGAACAACAACAGAAGAAGCTGAACAGGAAGATTGTTACCGAGATCCTTCCTGCCAAGAAGTTCTACAGGGCAGAAGAATACCATCAACAGTACCTTGAGAAAGGAGGGAGATTTGGTTCCAAGCAATCTGCCTCTAAGGGATGCAATGATCCAATTCGATGCTATGGTTAGATTAATATAGCTAGATGTTGAATGCAAGGAGTTTTCTTGATAAGTATTTGTTAATATATCAATAAAGTAATTTAAAACCTACCTACTCTCTGTATTGTATTTATAGGGTGAAGATCACTATAGGATTAGAATCAGTTTTAGAGTTATATAGTATTTTATATGTATAGTTCTCTAATAAGCTGATTTTATAATACCTTTAATTAGTGGCACTTCTTGAGTTAAAATATCGTTATTTTGTTGGGTTTTTCATCCATGAGTTATGTTTGGTGAATGGTTGCTTAAGATTAAATTAAATTAGTAAACTATAATGATTTAATAAATTGAACTTGAGACTAATATGAATAGAATTTAAGTGGGGTTAATTATATAAAACTAATCGTGCATTTTAGGCAGGATTTTTTTAATTTCTTATCTAATAGATTTTATGTTTATTTCCCAAGATAATTTATGTAGTAGCTTTAAGTAAAGAATTTTTCAAGTCTCAAAAACGTTTTTTATTCCTATAGTATGATACATAAGTAATTTTTGTCCATGCCGTTTAAATTGCTTGATTCAAACCTTCATTCATTTCAAATGAATGAACGTAGATTTTTTTTAGAGTAATGAAATCTTGTTCAATCATTGTCCAATTATTAACATTTGAGTTGACAGATTCTATTTTGTAATAGTTCAATCATTGTGCAATTATTAACATTTGAGTTGGCATATTATCTTCTTTAAGACTAAAATGAAATGGTATGTCACAAAATGGATCGTCATTTCATTATCACTTTACAAAATGTCATTCACACCAACACATTTTGTGTTAATATTTAGAAAAAATATTAACAATTGAATTTATACTTTTAATGAAGTCCAATGCCATTTGATGCTGTTACGTCACAAAATGTCACCCACACCATCTTAAACGTTAAAAATTGGATGAAACATTAATAATTGGACCAAACTTTATTAATCTGATAAGTATAGGAATTCAAGTAATTGAATCTTAAGGGACAAAATAACTTGTTTGTCAAATTATAGAGAGAGAAAAAAAATAATATGTCAATTTTTTATCATTCTTTTTTTCAAAAAAAAAAAAATGACAATACACCTTCAATATTAACTGAAAGAGTGCTAATAACATGTTAGAATTGTTAAGAAAGCCTTATCCAAAGAATTATTACACAAGTCTAAATTTTAAATAATTTTATCCTGTCACAACTATTTAATTAGTCAAGAAAAATTGAACTTCATCCATAAAAATATTAATATTAAATTAACAATTGGAAAATACCCATCATTCACTCATTTGTCTTTCATCTCTTCACCTCATTTCTTCCTATATCAAGAATCTCTCTTCTTCTCATACCACTTATCACATTTATTATTTTCTATCCTACTTTTTCTCTTTTCTTTCTGCTTCTTTACTTTCCACTGCAATCCCCCTCAAAATGAGGTAGACGAATGTCGTCACTCTCTACAATTTCAACTTGATCATTTTTTCGTCTACTCAAAACCAAGGTGTCTAAGAATGATATCTTTATCACTTGTACTAAATTGCTATGTAAAGGGACAGTGCACCCGAAAATACAAGCGAATACTTCGGATTTGGATCTGCTTAAGTGCAATTTCATGCCTCTATCAGTAAATCGAAACTGTTAGATGAAGGTCACATAGTTCATATTTTTATTTGGATTTGTGTTCATTAGCTTTTTTGGGTTTCCTTGTTTCTTGCATTCAGTTGCTAGTGCTACCATGGACACTGTACAAATTACTTTTGAAATCTGAATTGATGTCTTCGTTGAATAATAAAGTCATCTTCCGTTTGTTATTATATACAAACTATATCAATCATTAATTTTCCCTTGCATCAATAATCAATAATTAATATGTTTTTCCTTCTATAGTAATTGCTCATCCTGGACAATCGGTTTAATTCTTCTTAATAGTATTCTTTTACATGAATCTCTTTATTCAGAAAATGTGCATATCAAATCAAAAGTTTGAAATCTGTCATTCATTAATTTACTTCACAGGTCACATTATAATTTTAAGAAACTTAAAAAAAAAATACACAGAATAAATGATAATGTCATCAACTAAAAATTATGTATCCCATTGATAGGAGGTTCCAACTCTTTGCACAGGTAAATGCGAGGATATTGTATACACCTTATTCTTGTATATACAAAGATGTTATTTTTGAATTCGAATTCATAACCAACAAGTCATCAAGACAAAATTTTATTGTTATGTCATAGTTGGTCCACAATAAAAAAATAATGTCATATATATATATATATATATATATATAGAAAATCATAAAAAAAAAAAAAAAGAACGAACACTTGATGATTGTTTTTCTTTTTGTAGGCACTTGATGATTGTTATGGGCACCAATATGGTTTCTATTTTCAAGATGCATGTATCTTCCCTCCAACTATAGTGCAGTACACTGATAAAACTTTCTCTGAGTTTTAGAATCTTTAAGGGACACCATTCATTTTCGTTGCATTCATATAACGAGTCTACGGTTCCGGAAGGAACTTAGATATTGTAAGAAGTGTGAAAATCCCTTACCATCACTCAAACAAGTTTGTGACTGAATATGAGAGTGTTCTGTTTTATATTGTTAGTGCATAGTTTTTTTTTCCTTTCTCTTTTTAATAATATAATGCATAATTATCATAATTGGTAGGAAGATTATATTAAGAAGATTTAGAAATTCTTGACCATAATCTCATAAAGAAATTACAATAAATCAAAATTCGTGCATAGCTAATTGTACAAAACTAAATTTGTCAGTGAAGCTAGGCCATTCTCTAACTTTTAGTTACATAGTATATAATAATTTATTTCATTGCGAATATTGCATGCTAATTAATTAAAAGTTTCTTTAGGGATCTAATGAGTTAGTTACATAGTATATAGTAATTTATTTCATTGCAAATATATGCATGCTAATTAATTAAAAGTTCTTTATGGATCTAATGAGTTTGTGAAGAATGTTATTTGTTTTATATTTATAGAATATATTTTTAAAAAGGAGTGAAGAGTTTTAAATGTAACTAATTAAGTCTCATATTAATGATTAGTAAAATTTATGTAAATACCTCAAGATTTTACTATGGAGATAAAGAATTTAATTACGCTGATTAAAAAAATAATTTCACTAGGGAAGTAAATGCACAAAATAATAAATCAGAATGATACATATTCAGCATACTACCTGTCATGTTACTGTTATATAGTCTGTTATAATTAATGCTTGATTATAGACATGCAGTCCCCACCGAAGGATGTATATATGGGTTATTGTCATTTCCAAACTGTAATGCAAAAATGCCGTGACAGATGACACTGAAATCCTTCATCCAATTTCTTTTCAAATAGTATAATTGATGGAAATTAAAATTAGAGATGGGAAAAGCAACAAGTGGCTGCAATAAGGACGAGAAGAAGACATTTGAACAAAGTGCAGTTGCCATTAAACAAAAATGGCAAGTGCTTTACCTTACTTTATTTGAGGACTATTAAATAAAGTTTGTTGTAGAATTAAAACAAAGGTCACCAACATGTGATCACACTACTTAAGCGTTGTTTTCATAATCCAATGCACCGCTCAACTGCAAGATATATTACAATATATGCATTAATTAATTCTAGGCAAATCAAATTGAGATAGTATTTTTTTTCTTAATGTGATCACACTATTTTAGCGTTGTTTTCAAATTGCAATTTTTTTTAATCAATTCCAATTAACTTAGATAAAAAGTGCTATTAATATTGATGTTGAATAAAATTTAGTCTTTTGGTATAATTAATGAGTGATTTTATGAGATTAGTGAAGAAATTAATTTTTTAAAAATCAAAATAAAGATATGTTGAACAGAGTAAAATAGAATTTTGCTCCTTTAATTTAAGGAATGCTAATGACACTTTTTCTAACATTCTCCTTTAAAAATTTTCTTTATGATTTATTAGAATTTATTAAAAATTATCAATTTTGATAGGTTTTGCTTCTCATTTAATATGAAGTAAGAGAAAGAATCATTAAATAAGAAGCAAAACCTACCAAAAATTGTAATTTTCAATAAATTCTAACTAATAGAGAATCTTAAAAAGAAAGTATGAGAGAGAGTCTCGCTAGCATTTCTCTTTTAATTTTTAGTTTAAGTTTGGTATCTTAGGTCTTGTTTAGGGTGGTTGCGAGTTTCTAGTTTTCGGTTTTCAAATACAATTTCCAAAACAAAACACATTTGTAAAAAATGAAATTGAATTGGTTTTTCACTCAATTCCAAAACAGTTTTACATTCATTATCAAAATCAATAAAAAATTGTTTTGTGAGTTTGGTTTTAAGTTTTAAAAACACATTCTAACCACATCATCATACCACCACCACTACCACCACTACCATTACCACTGCCACTGCCACCGTTACTGCCTCCACTGCCACCATTCTACCATTACCACCACCATCATCACCCCGCCATTTTCGCATCCACCACTACTGCACCTAGCTTCTGTCACCTCCACCACCAACATTGTCATTGTCGTCGCCGCTATCACCATTTCACCCCATCCCATGACACTGCCGTCGCACCACCACTCCACTGATACTACCGCCACCGTTGCTACCATTATGCTGCCTCATTGTCGTTGTCACTATTCCACCCTACCACCACCCATAATTTTAAAAAATCACACTAGTGATTGACTCGGTCAAGACATTGGGTCACTCGGGTCAATGGTTGAACCAGTAGGTTACTAATTGATTCACTTGACTCAGTCTTTATTTGGAAAAAAATTTTGTACTTAACCTTAATTGACCAGCATGACCTAGTGTGTTTCCTCCCTTGGGAATGACCTAGCTTTGGTTAGTGGTCATAGGTATAACACAAACCCGATTGGATTGTACTGAGTCGCACCAAGTTCAATGCATGGTAAATTCGATAGGTAACTCCACCTGCCCTGTCCTTTAGGTTGCGGTCAAACCGATCTGACTGGCCAAGTCAGTTCGGATTTTAAAACACTCTCATCACTATTCCACTGATTCTACCATCATCATTCTATCACCACCACCACCACCATATACGATGCCACTATTGTCACTATCACCACCATCATTCCACAATCATTATTGTCACTATCGTCACTATCGTCACTCCCATCATGTTACCTTTGTCACCATCATTATTTCATAGTAGAGTAATATAAGATAAAACAATTGACTTATTTTATTTATCTTCGATTTGTAACATCTTTTTAAAAATTAAAAACCAAAAATAGACCAAAAATCAAAACTCAAAACTAATTTTGATTTTTAAAAATTTTAAAACTAAAAACAAGAAACCACCTCCAACGTAACCTTAAGTTTTAGAAAATCATTTATTCCATTAAAGTGTCTTTTGTTAAATTACATTGGTCTCATAGTAAGTTTTTCTCACAATTTTTCATGTGTAGCTAACTTTACCAAATTAGTATGATAAATTACAAACTGATTAACTTGATTTAATAAAGATACTTAAGAGTTTGAGGGACTAAAGTAAAAAATTAAAAATTTAGAAGATGAAGTCAAAAATTGAAATGAAGGGTCAAAATTTTATTTTAGCTAAAAAGTTTAAATTATATATTTATTATTTTATTTTAGTTTGGTCTTTTATCTTTTAAAATAAATTAAATTTAATATTTTATGGTTTAAATTTATGTCAATTTAATCCTTTTTGTCAATGTAATAATTTTAACATAATAACAGTTAAAAAGCATCACAAAATAATACTTATCGAATGCCACAAAACAAAACTTATGAAGTTGGATGTATTTTTATAAGAATAATTAATATAGTAATGATTTTTAGCTATTATTATAACATTTAGAAATTAAAAAATCATTTACAAAGAATTATTCCATTTTCATGCTTGATTTTTCTCATTTTGTTCCAAACTCGACATAGCAAACAAAAGTTTTATTTCATGGGGATTGATGCAGTGATATAAGGCCATGCTGTATTCAGATGTGAAAAATAATTTATTTAGCTAAAAAAATTGCATTTAATTTTTTCTAATTGAGAGATTCGTTGTCTAAAAAAAAAAAAGACAGCAACTAAAAACTTGTCATTTTGTTTGAAAAAAAGAAAAGCATGGAACGTATTAAATCTAATCTGGGTAACTTATTTGTCTAATAAATCTAATCTGGGTCATCAATTAATAGCATGGAACGTATTAAATCATTGATTTAATTAATTTATTAAATTAAGATATTAAAAAATGAAGTTAGGATCAGTAGCCGTTAGTTCCTTTTTCATAGTTTAAACACCACCTAGATCTAACTAGCAAAAATATCACACCTATCTATAAGAATAAAAAAGTGCTATGTCAAGTCTAATAAAATATCACCCAAAAGAAAAGCTGAATATGCTTCATGATAACAGGGTTCCGCTCTACGACAACTTTATTTTTCTCGAGTGTTTGAAATTAGTAATACATGTCCATGTTCAAAATATTGAATTTAACATCAGCCTTAAATGTTTTTTCTTCTCGTAAGTCAATGTTTTTTTACTTTTAATTATGTAATTTTTTAAAAATTTGTGTCTTTTTAATTTTGTTTTTCAAGATTTGTTCACTTTTAATTTTTATGAGTTTATATTTTTTTAATTTGATATTTGTAAACAAGAATTTAGAAGACTATAAAAAAATCTTAAGAAAATTAAAATTAAAAAATACAAATTTATAAAGACTAAAAATAAACAAAATATCTTATAACAATCAAAAGTAAAAAATCTCAACTTACATTCACTAAAATAAAAAAATAATGATCTTAAAAAAACAAAAAAAATATTAATTTATCAGAATAAAAACACATTTATATGATTAGTATCAAATATTTGTATAAAGATGTTTAATTAAAATTTATTTTTTTGTTATATTATATTAATGGAAAAGTAAGTGATGAAATCACATTGAATATTTACGTAAAAAATTTTATATTAATAATATATATATATATATCCAATTTATATATTTTTTTTGTTACATAAAAGAATGGAAAATTTTCTAGAAAACTTCATTTTCTATTTGAAGAAGTTTAACGTGCCCACACGACACTCAATTTTATGGAATGTCACTATTATAGATTTGACATCATAGATAGTAACATATGCAACGCTAAATTTCGAAATATCTATAATTTTATAAGAATAATGATACTAACATAGTTTTTGACATATATGTTAAACACATATTTCATTATCAAAAAGTTATACGAAACTCGACAATAATTTACTAAATATAAAGTAAGATTTACATAACGTTAATGTTAATAGAGAGAAAAGATGGATGTGTTTTGCCTTGCAAGATTGCTTTCTTTTTACCGATAAAAAGTCTCATAACAGTAGTACAATACTGCACATACCATTTATAATACAGTAAAATTTATTTAAGAATAAAAGTATATTAAAAAAGTACCTTAATAACTATATTATTTAAGGTTTATGAATATAAGTCCATGATTACAAAATTGATTTATAAACCATAAGTTCATAACCGATTATCATTAATTAATGAATTACTCGAAGAGTACGGAATATGGAGTAAAAAAATTAAAGTGGGGATTTCCATAAGAAACTCATGTGGGTGAAATTTAAAAAAAATGGTTCCACATGGCATGTTGTGAGGATGGCCACATGGAAGTTCCCTAGGATGCCTTGACAGTCGCATACTAAGACTTTGTTTGGGAGTTAGGAGGGGAAGGGAAGGAAAGAGATTCAAGGGGAAGGGAGGAGAAGGAAAGGGAGGAAAATGAAGGAAGTTCCTTCCTCCTTGTTTGAGAGTTAAAAATATATTAAGGGAGGGAAGTGAAGAGTTAATAAGATATTTTTATAATTTTGTCATTTAATTGTGATTCAATGCTTTGTATTTTGGTATTTTATTAACACTGGTTATGATAAGATAATAATTTTATTAACGCCAGCTGAAGTAGGATTGTAATTTTATTATTTTTCCTTCTAAAACCCCCCAAATAGGGAGAACTACCATTTGTAGGCTTTGGAGGATTTCAGAAGAGTTTAAAAATCCTCAAATCCTTTCCCTCAAAAATTAAAACTCGCAAACAAGAAAATGACTCTGCCTAAACCTTTCCCTTCCCTCCCTTCCCCTCCTAACTCCCTCTCTCAAACACACCCTAAATTACGAAGGGAAGGAACAAACAGATAGATCTGTGTTTTTCTACTGCCAGCCAGACTGCATTTGCATATGAACATATTATAGTGCACCTTTTCTTGACGGCATTTGCCAAGAAATAACCAGTTCATGGTAGTATTTTATAAATCATAGCTATATTTTATTAGACATAATTTTGTTTGAGTGTGATAGAATTATTGTAAATAGTAATTTTTAAAATATTTAATATAATTATATTCAAAATTCAAATATAAAACTTCTAATTAAACTAAAATAACTTCATATTAATTAATTCATTCATGTATTTAGTAACATCAGTTCCATGTTAATATACTTCTGTATATAGAGATGTAATTTTTTAGTTTAACTTGTGTATAAAGTAATTAATGAGAATATATAGTTAGTAGGACTTTCAAATAATTTTATCACAGAAATTTAAATTATTATTATTATTATTGTTATTATTTGTATTAATAGTGTAAAAAAATTATATTAACCAGATATACGATATTTTCTTTATATATATATATATATAATTACATATCAGTCAATTTTCTTTAAATTGAAAAAATCATTTGAGGATAAAATTTTATTTTTAAATATTTAATATAATTGTATATTTATGATTCAAGTTTAAAATTATTATTCAAATTAAAATGCGTTAGTATAGCTATCAGAATTAAGTATGGCTCCCAAATTATGATAAAAACTTGAAAAAGTGAAAATAACTATTTATTGTTTTAACTTTTAAGGTAAAATTGTTCAAATAGATCTTGATCCTTTTTTTGATCATTTTAATTTTGTTAAATTATGATTTAACTAGTTTTGATTTTTTTTTTCCTTTGGAAAACAGACAAAATGACAAACAAGTGATGGTGTTTTATTGAAAGAACGTGGAAACGCAGGGGATGCTTGACACCAATTTTGAGACGGTACTTTGTAAGTACATCTTAGAGCATTTACCAGGAAGTTAAAAAAAATATTTTTATATATCATTGGAGTTATTTAAAATTAGAAAAAATATGTATAAAAACAATTATTTTTCATGAATTGTTTAATTTTATATTAAATATAGGAGAGAAATAAAATATTTATGAATTAAAAAACTTGTTATTAGAAATAATAATTGGAGAAAAAATAAATTAAGTTATTTAATATTGAGGCAGAGTCGATTTAAGAGTAAAGTAATAAAATACCTTGTTTTAAGCCTCCAAAAAAATTAGGACTAAAAAATATATATTAATAATTATAAGACTCACATTTTCTTATAATACCTATAAAAAATATTATAGAATTTAATCTAATTTTAATTTTATGTAAGATCCATAATTTTAATATTTAGTTTTCACTTAAAATTAATTATTCATTGATTCTCATTAATTAATTTGTCTCTTGATTAACTATATATTAAATGTCTCTCAATCTAAATATATCAATTTTCATTAAAATTAATATGAAATCTTTTTTCTTATTTTTTCTAATTACCAAAATTAATACAAAAGTTTATTCTCTTTCAAATTAGTTGAAATATTATTCATTATCATTTATACTATGTGACTCTCTAATTATTCTTTCTTTTATTTTCATTTGATTAAGTATAGTTATTGATTTTTTCTCTTACTATTTCTTATTTTGTTTTTTAATTTGTGACTTGATTTTGCTAATCTTATTCTGATTCACATGTAAAGTATTACACATGTTATTTTAATAATTCTTCTATCCATTTGATTAAATCATTTGAATCTTTATTGTTCTTTTTCGTTTTTTGAAATATGATTGTAATTTTTATAATTTTTTATAATTCAGTTCTAGTATTATTTTTGAATAATTTCTTAAAATTTGAAAATATTTTTATTGTACATTTATTAGTTTCGGAGTTCAAAAAGTAGTACATGAAATATCTAATTTGTTATAACATTTTTAAATAAAGCAATCCATTGTCAATCACTTTTAATAACTAAAATTTAAATTTTTAATTTTTTAGATCAATTTATTAATATTCTACATATTTAAACACAAAATGACTATTTATTCTTTTAAAAATTGATATTATTGCCATTTTTCCAAAGTAGCAAGTAATCGTACTAAGTAAAATTAACGGTAGAAGAAAGATCCGTTGACAGTAGAAATACACCCCTCCAGGGCGTATATCTCTGTACATACTGTCCCTTCTCTCTTTCTCCCTCTCGCTTCATTTTTTCAGCAGTCACACACACAGACACAACTATCAGTCATAACAATAACCCCTCTCTCTCTCTCTCTCTCTCTGTTCACAATCTTCACCAAAACCTCACCCACCCTTTACTCTCTATTATTCTTTCAACAAGTTCGTTACTTCGTTTCCACAATTAAAAAAATAAGGAAAAAAAACCTCTACCTCGCCGGGTATTCTTCAAATGGCCAACACGCACCGCTGCCGATGAAGATCTCCGGCGACTCCACCCGCCTGCTGCGTCCATTCCCGCCTGCCGTTGCAGCCCCCTCGCCGGACTCCGATCTCCAGCCGCTCCGGAGGGCCACCCGCCGTCATCCCCGAACTCCGGCCACCCGCCTGAGGCGCGCCGGAGGACACATCGGAAAACGGAGCAGGCCCGAAACCCCCTTGTCCAAGTGGAAGATACACGACGGCAGCAGGGAGAGGAACGTAGGCGGCGGCGATCCGCTCGAGGAGGTCGGCCGGAAGAAGGAGGCCCCGCCGCATACCGCCATTTCGGCCAGGAAGCTCGCCGCCGGGATGTGGCGGATGCAGCTGCCGGAAGCGGCGGCGGGTGATGGTGGAAGGCGAAGGGGTTCGAGAAAGATCGGTGAAGATCGTTTGGGAGTTCAGGTAAAACCCTCTTTGTGTTTTGTTTTTCGTTGCTCCGAGATCATTTTTTTTCCTCATTCCCTTGTTGCTTTGCATTTGCTGATTCTGATTAAAGTTTTAAGTTTTAGAAAATGTTTTCTATTAATTGCAAAAATAGCTCATTGTTTTATGAGTTCAATTTCTATGCATTTTATATTGGGAACCAATAAAAAATCATCTGCATTCAACAAACTTATATACATGATAATTAATCCTTTTACGGCTGAATTGATTGTTTACTCTTATTTTATTTTGTTAGTTTTTTTTTTTATACAATAAGCAATTGGTTTGGCATATTTGAAATTAAAAGTGAAAATAGGAAGTCTTTTCTCAATATCTATTATGTTGTTGCTTAGTATTGAAGTTTTAGGTTTGACCTTTTGTGAATCCATCTTTTTTCATTATTCTGCATGTTTTCCTTTTTCAAGCCTAATAAGTGTTGTGTAGTTGACTCATGATTGATTTTTGGTCTACTGCAGAACTCATTATTGTCCTTGGTAATAATTGGAGAAATGACTTGACTAGGGTTTTCCTGTGGAGATAATATAATTTGTGTTATAAATGTTGTCAAGTATCTGTACTGTAGTGTAAATGTCTGCATTTTTAATTGATATGCTTTCAATGCTTGTTCTTTAGTGGACTGTGCAGTATGCTGATTTGTATTCTTAATTTACTAGAAGGTATCTATGCATTATTATAGAATTGTTCTTCTTCATTGCATGCCACTGTCATGTAATTATTGTCGTTATTTTCAGAATTTGGCAGTTTGTTGTTGCCTTTAAATTTTTTTATAGCTTTTCACTTTTAGTTTAGAACTGATATCACTTATTTGCAGCATGGAATTGGCCATGTAGACCACCAATTTCTCAGCCATCATAGTGGCATGATGCATGGTTCTGCTATGAAGAATCCATCACAAAGTCCCCATTCTATTTCTGGGACTAAGGATGGACACTTTTCTGAGGTATTATGTTTTTTTTATTCATTACTTATAAATATAATAATGGCTCTGGATAATTGAAGATTATAGTGTGAACACCATATACATAAAGAGTAAAGACTGAATTACTATTATTCCATTTCCTGCATCATGGTCTTGCTACTTGGTCAGTTCTGCAAATGCATCTTTTTTTTAGTGAAAGTATGGGGCCGAAGCCCAAAACAATAGAGAAACAACATAGACACTAATCTATTGACAAGGGTCCCATTACTATCATGTGTCAGAAGACAGTAAGAACACTAGGTCGATCATTGCAGATTTTAATCCTTTTGCCTGAATCTGCCATGAACAAGAACAATAGACTATCTGCAGATTTGCTTGCTTCTCTATAGTTATGCATGATATCAACTAGCCAGCCCTTCTTCGAAAGCTCCATATTCCTATATAATCTGGGCAGTGGAAGGATTTCTAGTAACATTGCCCTTGATCATATTAGCAAAGCAACTGGCAAAGGCCTGCTTTAATCTTTATAAGTCTATGCTTTGTTCTAAAGGCTTCTATTTCATTAAGTTAGGTTATAGATACAAAAAAAACTGACAAAATTACAGCAACGTGCAGTCATGATCTAATATTGTGAAAATTTAATACATCTAGCACTCAGGTACACACACATGCTCATTTAGGCTGATATCACAGTCACTCAGGTAAAAAAATAAACAGATATGATATAGAAGATAGATCTATTGGATCGCATGCCTTTATACATAAAATAAGCGTTGCTTAGATCAATGTGTGTATAGATGCAATTTTCTTTGTAAAAATGCATGAGCAAAACATTTTCATATTGTTGAGCAAACCAAAGTAATTAGTGTCATATAAAATATCAGTCATGAAGGAAGCTTCTCTGGTTGAGGAAAGAGTTTAAAAGTGTCTCGCTTTTACCTTCACCAAGTGAAAGAGTAAACTGTTGAAGTGCTAATCTCTTACCTTGCTATTTTCTTCTTCAGCTCAAGCCTTCTTTCCAGTTTTCGAGTACTGCAATGGAGGGGGTGACAAAGTGGGATCCTGTTTGTTTAAAAACATCAGACGAGGTGCAGCATATCTACAGCCAAATGAAACTTCTTGACCAAAAGGTTAGCACTGTTTCTGCTGTTTCAGCTCTTGAAGCTGAACTAGAGCAGGCTCGTGTGCAGATTCAGGAGCTTGAGACTGAACGCCACTCCTCCAAAAAGAAACTTGAACATTTCTTGAAGAAAGTTAGTGAGGAAAGGGCCTCATGGAGAAGCAAAGAGCATGAGAAAATTCGCGCTTACGTTGATGACATTAAATCAGAGACGAGTCGTGAAAGGAAAAGTCGCCAGAGGATAGAAATTGTCAATTCCAGGTTGGTAAATGAGTTGGGAGATGCCAAGTTATTAGCAAAACGCTACATGCAGGATTATGAGAAGGAAAGGAAGGCCAGAGAATTGATTGAAGAAATTTGTGATGAGCTTGCTAAGGAAATTGGAGAAGACAAGGCTGAAATTGAAGCACTGAAGAGGGAATCTATGAAACTTAGGGAAGAAGTGGAAGAGGAGAGGAGGATGTTACAAATGGCTGAAGTATGGCGTGAAGAACGTGTTCATATGAAATTGATTGATGCAAAAGTTGCTCTTGATGAGAAGTACTCACAGATGAATAAACTTATAGCGGATTTGGAAACCATTCTCAAATCAATAAATGTGAACCCAAATGCAAAGGAGATGAAAGAGGCACGATCACTTCAACAGGCTGCAGCTGCTGTAGACATTCATGACATCAAGGGATTTTCGTATGAGCCAGCTAATCCAGATGATATTTTTGCCATTTTCGAAGATTTAAATTTTGGCGAATCCAACGAGAGGGAGATTGGACCATGTGTTGCTTACTCTCCAGTGAGTCATGTCTCAAAGATTCACACAGTGAGTCCTGAAGCTAAATTGATTAGTAAGGATAACTTTCAAAGATGTTCTGATGTATTTATGGATGACAATGGTGATATAGAAGAAGATGAAAGTGGATGGGAAACTGTGAGCCATGTTGAGGATCAAGGATCAAGTTGTTCGCCCGAAGGGAGTGCCATATCGGTGAACAAGAATCGTCGAGAGAGTGATGTTTCAGGGAGGAGTGGGCTTGAATGGGAAGAAAATGCAGGTTTAGAGACCCCAATAACTGAAATTAGTGAAGTCTGTTCAGTACCAGCTAAGCAATCAAAGAAGGTATCCTCCATAGGAAGGCTTTGGAGGTCTGGCCCAAATAGTGGGGATAATTACAAGATAATCTCTGTGGAGGGGATGAATGGTAGGCTTTCAAATGGAAGGGTATCTAGTGGGGGCATAATGTCTCCTGATTGGGGACTTGGTAATGGTGGACTAAGCCCCCAAGACCTTCTGTACCAGTTGAGTTCGCCTGAGTCAGTAAATCTGCCTAATCGAGGCATGAAAGGGTGCATTCCTCGCACCGTGCAGAAGAGTAGTCTGAAAGCCAGACTTTTGGAGGCTAGGATGGAAAGCCAGAAGGTTCAGTTGCGCCACGTTCTTAAACAGAAGATTTAGATGTGATGTGAGCATAAACAGAGATTCCTCACCTGTATAACTGAAGAATGACCCTCAAGCAGCAGATTTGTTTTGAATTGTGCAAATACAAATCTACTTCTGCTAGAAAAGCTGCTCAGAAATGATGGGGGTCATGAATAAATTCACCTTTCCTGCCTCAGACTTTGGCCATGTTTCAGTTCTTCAACATCACTCAAATTTAAAGCATTGAAAAGATAATCTTTCACCCCCTTGTGCCAATGCCTCACTTGTATTTATCACGACTGGCCTTGCTTCATTTTGTGTAGTATCCTATAAAAGTTATGAGAAGCATGTTGCTTGTATTGTATCATTTAAGTCTGAGGACAAATATGCAGGGAAACCAAATCATCATTAAGGTATAGATGATAGCATTATCTTTTCAGCATTTTGATTTTCTATCTTAGTAGATGTGGCTTAGAATTTGTCATATAGATTGTAGACCACGAGGATGATTTCTGTTCCCAGGACTGAAAATTCATAACAGTGATAAAACTCAATACTTAAAGGTTGGAATGGACCACTTCCTCTCTGTCTGTGACAGTTTCATTGGAATAATGAGTACCGTGTAACTATTGAGTGGAAATAATGAAAAAGAGTTACTCCCCCCCCCTTCCCCCTTCCTTTTGTCTGCTGAGGATTAATTGATGTAAAGTGGGAGTTAAAGCAAATGCCCCTTTAAGGTAGAATAAATGTCTTAATCTGACTTCTATTTTAGATTGCTGATATAAAGGTATAAATGCAAATTGAGTAAGTGACCTACATCATTTACAAGTAAACGACGAGACAAGATATTATGTCTGATATCTGAAATATCAATAATTAATTTTTATTAACAAGTGAGATTATGCTTTTTTCCCCCTCTAAAGAGGAATAAAACCAAAACAGACATAATTCCCTAGAAATATTAGCCAAAACTAGATTCAAAACTCTTATACTCTCATAGAAAACATACATTATTCACATCAAACATTTCCTATTCGATTTCTATATCTGTGTGATTCATATTTTTATTTTTATTTTTAGTTATATCTTGTCTGTTGTCTTCTTTGCAGCGAGTTCTTGCTATCAAGAGATGTCTTTCTCAAAACAACCCTTTATTAATCCACTGGTTCAAGTGGATGGAATGTCTATCTGTTATAAGGAAGAATTGCCCTCAAACATTCTTCCTTATGAAGAACCCCTTTCCTCACTAGAGAAGGTTGTGTAGTCCTTGCATCAGCCATTAGAAGGATGATGGCCCCTTCCCTATGATCCCTTGCATCTTCTTCCTCTCAGCCCTCTATTCTTACAACTCATCTAGAGTTGCATAACATCTATTCTTTCTTGAAAGCATAGATTTCCTCTGTAACCTCCTCTCTCTCTGTCTCTCTTTCTCTCTCTATAAACCTTTTTATAATTATTTATTCATAAAACTTTCAAAAACTCATCTCACCTTGGTAACTTAGGGTTTGCGCACAGCCTTTTGTACCCTGTAGTATGCCGAGCATGCAAATCTTAAACATGATTGCTACCACAAAAGGTTTTACCCTAATGTTACTAAAGGATATGTTTACTAAAATAATCTTTCAAAACTATATTCTTTTCTCAAAACCTTTTCTTGCTGGAACCTTTCTGAAACTCGGGAAATTTCCCACCTTATTTTTCTTGCTTGTGCAACAACCTTATATACTTCTGGTTGCTTTGATTTAAGTATAACTTAGTGACTTATACAAGTTTGTGTTTCTGACCACTTGTAGGTCTGATTCTAAGCTTGCTGCTACTAGTTTAGGTGCTTATGAACAATGCAATAATTTGTTTCCCATTCTCTGCCAAAACTTGCATTTTTTTTTTGTGATTCTTCTTGTCATGTGCAGCTTCTAATTATGTTGCCTCTTGACTAGATTAACCTTTTGATCATACACAACTTCTGATCTTGTTGCACTTTGATTTCTAGAAATCATGGTGAGTTTGGTATGCTTTTGATTGTATCTTCCTTTTAGTAGTCATGCTTCTGAATTCTTAAAATTATTGTTAGGAAAAAAGTATGAGAGATAAAGGTAGAGAGAGAAACAACGAGTGGGGGGAGAGAGAAATAGAGAGCATGTGAGTCACAGGCCAGGTCATAACTACGTCGGAAAATGGTATGAGCATCATGGAGCGTCTGCAATAGAGATAACAACATCAATAACAAGGGGGAAGGGAAGGAGCAACAATTGGAGGGATGCACCAGACATAATGTCATTCTATTTCATAAGGTCCCAAAAGACATGGTGATAAGGAGTTATGGTTCGAGTTCAAGAAGTGGGGTGACGTAAGGTAGGTATTCATCACAAGGAATCGTAATCGGAGTGGACGCAAATACGGATTTGTGAGATTTAAATGGGTTGAAGATGCCAGGAAATTAGAGAGGCAATTGGATAATCTGGTTATTGGTGAAATGAAGTTACACGTGAATCTCCCGAAGCACAGAAAAGTTTGGAACTGGTAAAGGTCATTACCCACTGGTCATTACCCAAAATCTGTAACAACGGTCAACATGGATGACAGGTCGTTTTCATCCAATGGTGACCCAACACATTTTTGGTTTGGAAAGTAGAAAAATGATCAAAAAGCTGATGTAAGTGTTGATGCAGCCGAATGTCAATGTATAGCCATGGAAGAAAAACAACATGAAAGCGAAAGGAAGGGAAAAAGTGAGCAACAATAGCCAGAAAAGATTGAAGGGGTACAAGAGGTAAGTGTTGTCATTTCAGACAAGGAGAGAGAAAGGTACAAGAAAAAGGGTAAAAGTAAGGAGAAAGAGCAACAACAGTCTGAAAAGGCTGAAGGGGTACAAGAGGTAGGGGCTGTCATTTTAACAAGGAGAGAGAAAGGTACAAGAAAAAAGGTAACAATGAGAGTGAAGAGGACCCACAACTGCAAACAAAATTTCAATTAAAGGAGATTGTTAAAAGGGCACGAGAGTCAACACTAGACGGTGGGAAAAGTATCAACTGGCAGGCCCCAATGGAGATGGGATTTCAGGAGAGGAGAACAATGTTGTGGGCCTCAATATGGATGGGCCCAGTCATAAATGGAAGGTGTATATAAGAAACCAAGGATGCGAAAAACAATATGAGCACTATGAAAAAATAGAATTAGAAGGGGCTCAAAAAACACAAGCTAATAGCAAAGAAAAAAAGGAAAGTTGTAAAAGCCCAATGAATTACACCCAGGTAGTTTCACCCAAACATATTGATGGCAGTGGGCTAAAGGAGGTTATTTCGTGGGAAAGGAAATACAAGGGAGGGCAGGGCACAACATCGGAGCACTCAGATTTAACACCCAAGAGCTGTGAAATGGTGAAAGAGGAAATAAGCAACTAGGATGGCAAAAAGTTTGGCTGTAAATTTCAGTAAACAAGAGGAAACAATTATTTCAAAGCTGGTCAATTTTGAGGAAAGTGATAAGGGTATGTTTCGGAGGATAGGAAGCAGTGATGGTGTTTGATGAAGATAGTTTCCTACAATAGAAGGGGTTTGAGGAGGGGTAAAATGGGCATCAATCAGAAAATTGGTGAGGAAGGAACAAGTGGATATGTTGTGTATACAAGAGACTAAGATGGAAGTGATTGACAAGGCTATGTGTCAAGCTCTCTCGGGAGATGCTAAAGTTAGTTGGAAATTGCAGCCAACAATTAATAGTGCTGGTGGATTGATGTGTATTTGGTGTGACAAAACTTTTAAAATGGAAAAAAGTGTGAAGGGTAATGGCTTTATATATTTGGAAAGAGTATGGGTTGGTGACGTTGGAAAAGTAAATATTGTGAACACAGATTCACCATGTGATTTAGTTTCGAAAAGAATATTATGGAATTAAGTGAGTCAGCTAAGAACAACAAAGTGGGGGTCTTTGGTGCATTCTTGGAGACTTTAACAACATTAGAAGGCCTTCTGAAAGAGTGAGAGTGTGTCATAGGTTACCTGGCAAGAGCAACATAAAGGAATTTAATGACTGGCTTGCTGATTTGGAGGTTGAGGACGTTCCTTGTGTGGGGCAAAAATTTACTTGGTATAGACCAAATGGGACAAAATTGATAGAATCCTTGTATCACAGGAGTGGTTTTCCAAGTGGCAAGACAACTCTCAGATTATCTTGGACCGTAATTTTTCAGATCATTGTCCAATCCTGTTGCAGTCCATTAGTGCTAATTGGGGGCTGAAGACATTTCAGATTTTTGATTGCTGACTTGAGGATAAGTCACTCAAAAAAGTGGTAAAGGATTGCTGGCTGGAAAATTCTATAACAAGTTGGGGAGGGTATGTCCTAAAAGAAAATATCAAGAAGCTAAAACAAAGACTAAAGGAATGGAACTTAAACCAATATGGTGATGCTCAACGGAAATTTAAGAGAGTAGAAGTCGAGCTTAACAAACTGGAAAAAGAAGGTGATTCTAGGCAGTTGGATGAGGCAGAGGAAGTCTTGAGGAAACAATTGCAGGAGGATCTTTGGAGGGCAGCTAATTCAATTGAATCCATGGCCAGACAGAAGGCAAGATCTAGATGGATTATGGAAGGGGACTACAACTCAAAATATTTTCATCGAGCTATAAATTGGAAGCGGTAGTATGACATGTTTAGAGGAGTGTTTGTTGGTGGGTGTTGGATAGATGAGCTGAACAGAGTCAAAGAGGATATCAAACTTTTCTTCAAGAGAAAATTGGAGGAAATTGGTGGGGAGAGACCTAGCCTGGATGAGGTTACATTTAAGTCTATTAGCTTTCAACATAATGGTATGTTGGTGGCTCCTTTTGATGAGAAAGAGGTGAGGGCAACTGTCTAGGAGTATGGAAGCGCAAAAAGCCCCGGACCGGATGATTTAAATTTTAAATTTATCAAAGAGTACTGGGATATCATTAAGCAAGATTTGCTCTGATTTGTATTCGAATTTCATCCTAATGGGGTCTCAAGGCCTCTACGATTACAGATGTATCTCTTTAATTGGATGTATGTATAAGATTGTGGCTAAATTGCTTGCAAGAAGACCTAAGAAGGTGATGCCTTGTATACTAGATGAGCGTCAATCCGCTTTCATGGAGGGTAGGCATTTGGTGCACAGTGTGGTTATCACCAATGAAATTGTTGAAGAAGCAAAGAGATGCCAGAAAAGTTGTTTAGTGTTCAAAGTTGACTTCGAAAAGGCATATGACTTTGTGTGCTGAGATTTTTTGTTTTATATGAAGAACCCTGCTCCAAATGGGTTAAGTAGATGAAAAAGTGTTTGAAGTCAACCTTTATATCTGTATTGGTAAATGGGAGCCCCACAGATGAGTTTTCCCTCATAAAGGTCTCAGACAGGGGGACCCATTAGCCCCTTTCTTGTTTAATATTGTAGCTGAGGGATTAACTGGTTTGATGAGAGAATCTCTGACGAAGAATGTATTTGAAGGATTCAAGGTAGGAAGGAATAAGGTGGAAATCAGTCTGTTACAATATGCTGATGACACAATTTTCTTTTGGAAAGCGTCGATGGCCAATGTAAAAGCTATTAAGGTCATGCTGAGAAGTTTTGAATTAGTGTCCGGTTTGAAGATCAACTTTGCAAAAGGTAATTTCGAGGCAATTGGTATGCCTCATAGTTGGGTACAAAATGTTGTCGATTATCTGATTTGTAGACTGTTGTCCATATCATTCTCATATTTGGGTATCCTCATTGGGGCAAACCCAAGACGTAGTGAGACTTAGGAGCCTATAGTCCAGAGATGTGAGAGAAAATTGTCCAAGTGGAACCAAAGATACTTGTCTTTCGGGGGAAGGGTAACCTTGATAAAGTTGGTCCTAAATTCAATTCCTATTTTTTTTCTCTTTTTTCATGGTTCTGAAGAAGGTGGTTGGGAGGTTAGTGAGGCTGCAAAAGTGGTTTTTAGGGGGGGGGGGGAATTCTGATCAACAGAAGATCGTTTGGGTGAACTGGGAAACCATATATCTTTCCAAGGAGAATGATGGTTTGGGAGTGAAGGACCTAGTGAAGTTCAACAAGGCGTTACTTGGAAAATGGAGATGGAATCTCTTCCACAATCAGGATGAATTGTGGGCGAAGGTATTAGAATCCAAAAAGGAGCGATCTTATTCCTTTGTCTTATTGATGCATTCATACCAAAAAGGCCTTCTGCACTCCTATATTTTTCCAATTGTCCATGTATCTTATCCACCTCTTCCTCATTTGCACTTAGCTTTTCAATACATTTATATAGTCCAACTATCAATTCAGCATCATCATCTCAATCTTTGGATTCGCATAAAAGTATTCAGGGTTTAGATAATGGCTTGCAGCATGTAATGGATGATGAAGTTTGTAGTCCCATCTTCTATCAATTATAGCAAAAACATCCTTGTATTTATCTTCATTTCCATAGAAAGATTTTTGAATTGCTTCCTTGGCCCTATCCATTGCTTCATATATATATATATATATATATATATATATATATATAGAGAGAGAGAGAGAGAGAGAGAGAGAGAGAGAGAGAAAGAGAGAGATGGGATCATTTTACATCGGTGTAAAACTTTATAGTTTTACACCATTCAATAACTTTTTACTGGATAAGTATTTTACAAAATCCACCGTTAGATTGAAAGCTTATATCATGTAGATCACATGTATCAAATTTCACAAAAATTCGACATTATTTGAAACCTAATTGATATATATAAAAATTAACGGTATATGTACTTCTAAAATATGTAAAAATTAGACTATTTTGATTACATTCCAAATGATTTCGGATTTTTATGAAATTTGATACATGTGATCTACATGATATAAGCTTTCAATCTAACGGTGGATTTTATAAAATACTTATCCAGTAAAAAGTTATTGAATGGTGTAAAACTATAAAGTTTTATACCGGTGTAAAATGATCTCATCTCATATATATATATATATATATATATATATATATATATATATATATATCCCATTGCAGGCCTTCTTTCATTATCAACAAGTCTAAGCACCCGCACAAGAGGCCTCATAACCTTTAAAGAATAAATAACATCATTCCAAAACGATGGCAGTATAGTGTCAGTTGCCCTTTTTCCCTTAGGGTCTTTTGCTGTATTTGATTTCAGCCAATCATCTGATGTGAACATCTTTCTAAAATTATTTCTTTGTTTATGAAGCCTTTGCAATGTGAGGAATGTTGTAGCAAATCTTGTCACTCCATGCCTAAGTGCCTAACTAATTCAGACTTGCTTCTATACTTCCTCATTGTGTTCAATGTCAATGTGTGATTATAGATGAACCCAACAAGCTTGATGCCTTTTTGTATTGCTTTTTTAACTCTCCCAATTTTTCCAATATCTTCAAGCATCAAATCCAAACAATGTGCAGCACATGTAGTCCAAAACAAATGTTCTCTCCTAGTTTGTAACAATTTGTCAACCAATACATAATTGCTTCCATTGTCAGTCACCACTTGAACAACATTTTTCTCCCCGATCTCTTCAACAAAATTATCTAAAAGCTCAAATAATTTTACTCCACTCTTGACATAAGAAGAAACACTAATGCTCTTCACAAACATAGAACCGGATGGAGAATTCTCCAAGAAAATTATCAATGCCCTATTCTTTCTATCAGTCTATCCATCCGACATAATGGAACATCCATAGTTGGCTCTTTGTGCCTTATGATCTTTTTGGTGTAATCCAATTCCTTCTTAAGTAAAGGAACTCTACACTCATAATAACTTGGGAGCTTTAGACTTGGACCGTAATTCCCAATTGCTTCAACCATGTACTTGAAGCTTTTTGAACGTACAACATTGAAAGGTATTTCATTCGTACACAAAAATCTTTCAATGTATTGAATAGTTCTGGCCTTTACTTCTTTATTACAAGCATCATTTATGCTTGTTTGCCTCTTTCCTTTGCCCGCTTTAATGCTTGCTTCTGGTTTCTTAAAAAATAGTAAATCTAAGGGGCCTTTAACTCTCTTGGCAGCAACAATATTACCAGTAGAGGCCTCACTTGAAGTTGTCTCAGTCCTTTTCCCACTTTTGATGTGTTGAATTTCTTGCACCTCTTCTAACATATCATCATCTTCATGTATATCAACACTATGCATCCTTTTCAACAAGCTTTTGCATATAAACATCTTTTAGAGTCTTAATTTCGGGTGAGATTTTTCTACAAGGACCCACATCTCCCTTCAACCCAATTTGGGCTTTGTTTGGGAGAGGGATTTTAGAGGGGAGGGGAGGGAAGGGAAAGGTTTAGGTGGAGACATCTCCTTGTTTGCGAGTTTTAATTTTTGAGGAAAGGATTTGAGGATTTTTAAAACTCCTCTGAAACCCTCCAAACCCTAGAAATTGTTGTTCCCCCTATTTGGGGGGTTTTTAGAAGGAAAAGTAATTAAAATTACTATTCTACCCATCAACAAAAAAAGCTACACGGTGCTACACGGTTTGCATTTGCTCCTGCTTGCACAATTAGGTTTTCCATTTCCCATTTTCCATCAGCAAAAAGCGTCTCTGTCGAAGTTGATTTGCACCGTCGTTGAAGCTCGTGGGTGCCGTCGTCATTGTCGCATGTCCTTGCCCTCGCGGTGGCTTCACTCTGCCTCACCATTTGTAAGGTTCGTTTTCCCTCGCTCATTCCCCCTCGCGGACCTCAATGCTTGTTTTTGTAGCCTTGTTTCTTGCTGGCTATCTTCTTTTCATTTCTTTTAGGATGAAATCAATGCTTCCTGTTTGGTATCTTCACATAATTGATAATTTATGCTTCTTGTACTTTAGTGCTGCTTCTTTTAGTGCTGAAATCAATGTTTGTTCCTCACTGGCCTGCAATTTTTGTAGCCTTTTAACATGTTTTTTGTGGTGTTGTTGGGCCTGTTTCTTAAACTTTGATTTGGGGCAACATTACCATCAACAACAACAACACAACTTGGGTCTTCGATGTTCATGGTGGTGGGTTTTGGTTTTGAGGTTGCTAGTTGTTTAACTAGGCTATGGTTGTAAGCAGTAAAGATAGGAGAAAAAAGAGGAGAAAGAGGGTCTTGTTCAATGTTCATTAATCATTGTTTTGTTGCTTTAAAGGCTATCTACCTCTTATTTAGTTATTTCTATGTGGTTTTGTAACAA
This sequence comes from Glycine tomentella, assembly GCA_007407185.1. Lineage (NCBI taxonomy): Eukaryota > Viridiplantae > Streptophyta > Magnoliopsida > Fabales > Fabaceae > Glycine > Glycine tomentella. Next base: position 433,071 of record PYAF01005577.1, read on the forward strand.
CTTTGGTGTAAATAGAATTCAGAAAAGAGTGGATGGGTTGGTAGAATCATGAGTTTTTTCTCCAATAAGATGCACTAAGTACATAATGCAGATGCTGATCCAAATGAGGTTCTGTACCTCCTTTAAGGCCTCATGGTGTTATAAATAGTTGGGGACAGCATAGGCTTTTATGTTGTTTTGGATTTTTCCCTGTTTTGTCAAACTACATTTGTTTCCCTTTTATTACCCGCTTTAAATGGATGCCTTCTCACTTCTCAGCAGTAGTCTCCTTACAAAATTAATACTGATATTAGGATACACTCTCATTATCTCTCTAATATGTGCAATGATCACTCCACTCTCCGAGCAGTCTTCCTCATTCATAAGGATCTTGTCTGCAACCAGCTTGCAATCTATTTCAATAACCACATCTATCATATTCAAGCTTGAAGAATGGCTTTTATGCAGTGAGTTTTTGCTAAAATGAACTGTCCAATTTTATTCCTCACACGAGTTCCACAATTTTTCATTTCTTTGTTTCCGTAAGCTCCATCATATCATAGCAAACAAACTGAACTTCTCCTCATTTACTATAACAGACATTTTAAACACCAATTCTGTGAATGCCTGTGTTATTCTTCAGCAGGCCATCAATTTAATTCCATAAATTACTTTTGCTGCCACACAGTACAGCTTCTTGGACAAATAATAAAACTATATATGACAGCAATTCTCAATGGCATTCGAGCAAAACACACACAGAGCTTTAAAAGTAACTCAGTTCTTAGAATAGATGTTACAGTAAAAAATACTAATAGAAAAATAATTTTTTGCTTGCTTCTACAAAACAAAAATGTTAACACGGGAATATCACTTTTTTATATAAAAATGATTCATATATGCATATGATTGAGAGATTAGGGAGAGAAACATGCATCTTGTGTTTCTGTTAATTACCAGTGGATAACATCAAAGTTTGGATGGATGCACATGACCCTGCATTCTCTTTCTTCTTCTTATCTTATCATTTTTTCTTTTTTTCCTTCTATAATCCGAGATAAAACCAAGAAAAGCAACCAAGTTAAGCCAATCCCACGAGCCACAGGTGGATCCTTGTTTCAGATAAAATTGAAAAATAAAAATATAAGAACAGAAAAAAAAAAACACTTTCAACATTTACTTACACCCTGCATTTTCTTGTCCAGCCCAGAGACCTTCAGGTTTCTCTCTCTTTATTTTCTAGATTGGTGAGAGAGAAACAAGAAAGTCTAGAACTTTTTATCATGTTATGTCAATACAAAACTTGTCCCGATTAATCTTTTTGCTTATTACATTTCTATCTAGCTGTGGCTGTCTTTGGAATTGCTTATTCCGTTTCCAATAGCACAAGAGGGCTTTGCACATGTTTAGCTCACAAACTAAATCATACGCATTCCCAATTCACTATTCACCATGTTTTGTCCTTCCTTCATTGGTCACCCATGGAATCAACTATGATAAAGAACTCTACCCACCTCTGCCCCACGCCTATGATATCCTAATTCCATAGCCTTCATCTCATATCTAATTTCTGTGGCATTTTCACTTGACATGAATCATTAGTTGTATGTAATATGCAAGTTGTGAGACAAATTCTTTCCCAAACTTCATCTTTTTTTTTCTTCTTGTGTGAAACTTGTGCTTCTGCTCAGAACAACAAAAAGTATATAGATTTCAATTTTTAATGAAGTTTAGAGAAACATCATTTCTGAGCTGCAATGAAGAGGTTGGATAATGATACATCTTTCATTGTTTCTGCGTAATGGGGCATAGACAGCTTGAGAAATTAAACAAAAAAGGAAAGTTGACAAGAAATCTAATAGAACTATAGGAGAGAATGAGAGATACCACTTAGCGCCTAAATCATTTTTTTGTAAGATTGTTCCACATAAACCAATAATTTTGTATTCGAATATTAAATTTAAAAGGAAAATTCTATCGTCCACATTAATTTTATCCAATCAAATAAAACTATCTCCCATAAAAAAGGACATTGGAGATATTCAAGGTTCCTTTACGTCATATAATGTCACTTACCTACTTGGTATTCTTTGTTAATATTGTGATTATCATATCCTTCCAACTTTTCCAACCAATTTAATTATTCCATTTAAAATCCGGAACAAAAATTTGGTGTCTGTAATAATGTGTCGTTGTCATTTGTGAACAAAAGAAATCATGTATGTTATGGCCTACAATCACGACCTATAAACTTTATATATATATATATATATATATATATATATATATATATATATATATATTCCACGAGTCTTGAAATGTCAAGGTAATGGAGACTTTATTGGTCACCTAAGAAATTGAAGAAGGAAATTGACTTTAATCTCTATATATTTGCCTTTTGTAAAAACTATATTTCTATCTTTGATTTTTTATTCATCTTTAAATATATTATGTACACATAAAATATGTTTTTGTACACAATTCTATATAAAATTTAACTTAATTTACTGGATAGGATAAAAAATACCATGCATGTTAGGTAGGTCCTGAGTCCTGACAACTATTCACTGATGACAAAGTTTTGGCTGTTCACAACCTAAAGAAGAAATAATTGTCGTTGTTTTAATACTGGCACAAGCTTGAAATGTGTCTCAGCATGCATCTCAAGTTACTAGTAGTTTATAACAATTTTCATTGTATATTACTAGTAGTTTAAAGAAATCTTAATTTGTCACAGTTTCTGTTTTTTAATTTCTTACCTCAAGAAATGTCACAATTTCTGTTTTTTAATTTCTTGCCTTTTGTTGGTTTGTCTATTTAGATGGATGATCTAGGAGAGGAGAGAAATCTTGCATTGTTTAAATGGAGAGAAAGACATTGAATGGCTATTGTTCATGTCATATGCCTTGTAGTTTATTACTACATGATTAGAATTCATTCTCAAAGTAGGATAGTTGATCATAGGTTGATTTTAGAGAAAGAGAGAGCACGAGAAAAAATAATGAAGCGAATTGCTAGTAGTGAAGGTCGTAAGATAATAAGAATGAGACCTAGAGCCTTTTTGGACTTGTGTGCAATGTTAGAACAAGATGGTGGCCTCCAATCAACCCAACGGGTAAGTATAGAGGAACAAGTTGCAAAAACCCTCTATATTCTAACACATAATGTTAGAAATCGTGAGGTTCAATTATGGTTTCGACGCTCTGGTGAGACCACTAGTCGGCATTTTCATCGTGTGCTTCGATCAATAGTGGAGTTAGAAGACAAATATCTCAAACAACCAGATGGGTCACACATTCCTATAGAAATTCTTGGAAGTAATCGATTTAACCCATTTTTAACGTAAAAAAATTGTTTTCATATTTTGATTTAAAAACATGTATAGTTAAAAATATATTGATGATATTATAACAATGCTAGGATTGTGTCGGGGCAATTGATTGTACACATGTTCGTATCAAAGTGCCATTGAATGAAGCCTCAAAATATCGTGGTAGAAAAGATTTTCCAAAACAAAATGTTTTGGTTGCATGTTCATTTGACCTAAGATTTACTTAGGTTCTGCCTGGATGGGAGGGCACTGCTTCTGATTCAAGGATATTAAAAGATGCATTCCAAAGAGCAGATTATCTTAGAATACCTAGAGGTAATTAGTGGAATTTTTTGTTTTTAATGTTCCTCTTATTTCATTAGATATATCTTAGCAATATTTTTTTAATAGGTAAATATTATGTCCTTGATGCTGGATTCATGTTGAGAAAGGGGCTGATCACACCTTATAGATCAACACGTTATCACTTGAAAGAATTTTCCTCAAGAAATCCACCTCGAACGCCTCAAGAATTATTTAACCATCGTCATTCATCCTTGCGTATGTTGTTGAAAGGGCCTTCTTCTGTTTATTCTATTTTCTATCAAGCCTTCTTCTGTTTATTCTGAAAAAAATATAATTTCTGTCAAAATATATATGTGACTTACAATAGGAATCATGTCTGAGTCGGAGACTAAGCGAGAGACATGGACACAAGAGATGGATGATGTTCTTGTTGATGCTTTTTTGTATCAACAAAATGATGGAAAGAAAGTTGGTGGCTCCTTTACTTCCCAAGCTTATGAAGCCATCATAAAGGAGTTGCAACAAAAATTTGGATGCCCTTTTGAGAAAGAAAAGGTGAAGAGTCGTTGGAAATTGATAAAGAGGCATTTTTTCAAGTGTTTTGACTTGTTCAAGAATGGCATGAGTGGATTTGCTTGGGACCTAATTACAAAACAATGGTGTGCTGAGCCTGAAGTTTGGCAAAAGTTAATTGAGGTATATTAAGAACTTGAAATTTAGCTTATTGATTGTTTGTTTCTCTATCATATGAATGTGATTAATTCGTTAGAATAGTTGAACAGGAATATTGTGTGAGCATATGCAATATGGATTTCTTTTGTAATTCCCATGATTAAATCAATGGACTGTTGAAAACAAAAGATTGGTAGTTATCAGAGCTTTCTGTACCACAGAAAAATTTTACTATAGAACTTTTTTTATGTCTTGGTTCACTGTTTATTGGAGCCACATGAACATAGAATTTCGTGAGGTTTAAAGTTAGTGATACAACAAATGGAGCTTAATGGACCATATTCAGTTTTCTTATTACTACATGCATATGGCCATATGTGTAAAATCTAGTATGATTGAACTGATTGTTCTTTCTTTTCTAGTAAAACTTAAGCCTGTTTAATATTGTGTTTTAGAGGTTATTTTCTTTATGATCCCTTACTTACAAGTTTTCACCCTGTTATGATCCTATAGAATCTCGAGTTCAACAAAATTGTTCAATAATTATTATTTTATAGGCTAAGCCTGAAGCAAAAGAATGGATGGGAAAGCCTATCCATAATTATGACAAGTTAATGATCGTGTGTGGAGGAGATAGAGCCACTGGACAACATTCTGAGACTGCAAAAGAAATTAGAAACAAAAGGTCATTGACTGGAGAATCTGAGTCCACATAAACAATTGAGGTGACCTTTGAGAGTGCTCAAGAGGTTGGCAATGAAAATGAAGTCACGTCACCTGAAGTACAAGAAATTCGTAGTCAAGAGGTTAAATCTAAAAAGGCTAGAAGGTCAAAGGATGAAGAAGTTGAAGGGATAAAATTGGCACTTCATGATATTGCTGGAGCTCTTAGAGAGGGTAATGCTGTTTATGAGAAAATTAAGCAAAAACTGCCAATTCCTGAAGCTGAAATTTGGAAACTTCTGGAGGATTTGAAGATTGAGAGACAAGTATTTACTTGTGCATATCTTTATCTTCTTGATAATCCTGAGAGGATTAGTGCAGTGATTGGTTGTCCTCTAGACAAACGCAAGGAGTTGTTACTTGAGATGGTGCTTGGTCCTGTTGGTCCCTCGAGGTATAGGCCTTTATTGAACAAAGGTTTTTATCTATATTCATTTTAATTTTTTTTATAGATCAATCCCAGTGAAACAGTAATAACACTTCTATTTGTGCAGGTAATGGCATATATAACCGTGGCTGCAAGGCAATCAACTGTGTTTGCAAAGATGGACCAGCCATAATTGCAGTGGATGAAGATATGCAACATGTATGGGAAATTTTGCAACCAAGTGGGAGAAGGGATAGCTAGTGCTTTTGTAGTTAGCCTTAGTATGACGATCTTGTCTTGTTTTTCTGCTTTCAGTCTTTTTCGTTTGTATGGGGGTAACAAAAAATAGACAGACATGTCTGCTATGTTACTGATATAGTTTTTAATAATTGATGACACTAAATTTGAAACTTATTTAATATATTTAACTACTTTGGGATGTTGTATGTTCAATCTATTATAATTTTAAAATTATGTAGATAACATTTCTGTTATGCATATCCTTTGTTTGTGGTGCAGTTTTTTTTTTTTTTTTTTAATTTGGTTATATAGCATGTTAATGAATTTTGCCATATAATTTGTAATCACAAAGTAATGGAGTGAATTGACAATTTTATTTGATGATATTAGAATTTTCTATATAAATTGTGTTCTTATTGTTTCCAATTACATTATTTTGATATAAGTGATTTACTTTTATATATATGATTTATAATTTTAATTCAAATATAATGTGACGTAGAGAATTTTAGAGTAAGAAAAATAATTTTTAGAGAGAAAATAATTTTAAATGTGAAAATTATATAATTTTTTAATTTAAAATTAAGTTTTATTTGTAAAATATAAAGTGTATTAATTTTTGAAGTAAGGGCAAAATTGTAAAAGTATCTTATTAACTCTCAATTTTCCTCCCTTAATAAGTTTTTAACTCCCAAACAAGGAGAAAGGAACTTCCCTCATTTTCCTCCCTTTCCTTCCCCTCCCTTCCCCTTGAATCTCTTTCCTTCCCTTCCCCTCCTAACTCCCAAACAAAACTTTGGTGTCTTTTGGCTCTTATGATGCCACTTGTTGTAACTTTCCCACAAAAATCACATGTTACATATCTCTTGTTGTTGATATCTTTTAAACTATTCCACTGCCATGCTATATCAAGATTTTCACCATTGGATTTTACCAATCCACAAGAACCCACGAGAGCTAGAATGTTTTGTGATGCCATGTAACAATTGGAGGCTACTGTTGCTGTAGTGAAGGCTAAAAGAAGAAGGAGGAGGCAGAAACAGAGCCAATATCAAGAAGGAGGAACCTAACCAATTAAAACAGAATGAAGAAAGAAAGGGAGTAACGAGGCAATAAAAGAAACTAACCAAACCTACTGTGTGGGCTTTCTTTCTTTCTCTCGCTTGCGCACCACGAACGAACACGAACAAGAAGAAGAAAAAGAAGAAGAAGAAGAACAAGAAGAGGAGCGAGAATGGATAGTGGAGCAACGAAGCAAGCTTCGTTGGGAGGGAAAGCACGAAATGCAGAGGGGGGGGGGGTAAAAAGCACGAGATGCAGAGGGAGGGAGAAAGTGAAAGTGTGAAACACTTGAAAATGACAGGGAGGGAGGGTGCTTATCAGTGAAAAAGAAAGGGTAAAAGTCTAGACTACCCTCACTTATTGTTGTGTTTTTACCCTTTTACCCTTAACTTTCATTTAATTTTCAAAACAGTGCCCCCGATAGCTGAACACCTCTACAACTTGCTTCTCTTCCATGTAGTGGTGCGATAACACTGCACCATGCTGCCAACCGCACTGCCGCCATCGGCCGCTACAGGAAATCGTCATGTTGCGACATGGAAGTAGCGGTTGGGTGCTATAGAGACAAATATTGTTTTTTTGTTGACAAAAGCGTTATTCATCTTGATAAGAATTCAACTTTCCATTCAATGTCTAAACATGTTGATATGAAGTATCATGGGATATGTGATGCTTTGGATGTTAAGTTGTTAGAATTGCCAAAATTCATACTAATGATAATGTGTTGATATGATGAATAAAGCATTACTAAGATGGAAGTGTGAAACTTGTGAAATTATCAGATTGATGGTCATTTCTACATAGTTGTGAGAAAAAACTAAATGTGTAATAAGACTATTTTAGTCTCTCTTGTCTAAGTGTAGACAGGTTCAAATTCGAGTAAGAGAGACTTCATTTTCTGAGTGAGAATATCATCAAATAGAGAAAAAAAAAAGGGAAAACCCAACTCATATACTCTCCTAGTGGTCACCATAAAATCACAACTAGAAATTTGTTCATTGTTGGATCATGCTAGAATTTCATCAATAGGTTCTAAACAAGTTATTCTTATTTTTCAACAATTGAATCAACGACTAGAGGTCTTAAGTGATATATTACTTGCTTACAATAACAACTTCGTTCTTGGATGTTTTTCATCTTCTTGTTTCTCATTTTAAGCATTAGTGCTATATATATGTACAAATATATACTTGCTTGAGACTCTTTTGTAGCCTTACCCGTGATTTATACCCTTGTCCGTTGCATTGAAGGGGTTTTCACGTTAAAATTTTGTTATCTCTTGTGCATTTGGGTTGTTCTGTTTTCTGCTATATATTTATTGTTGCTCCTTATTGATTCTTACAAGTTTGGAGAAAATTTATTTTCACTGCATATTGCTATGGTATTGTGTTTCCGTTGTTATGTTGTTGTTCCCCAGGTAAGTGGTCCGTATCACGGCCTACTACAATATCTGGTAATGAGTATGTTTTATATTTCAGAACTAACACATGTATATAATCAAAGTCAATGACTAAACTGCAAGAGAGAATATATTTTTTAAAAACTAAATTACGTATTCAGTATAAAAGACAATAATCTTAATCGAAAAAAAGAGTATAAAATGACACTCCAGGTTGATGATCTATGTCCATGGCCGTGTGAACTGATAGGAATAACTCCAATATGAGTAATGTGCCATGCCCACACATCCCAGTATAATTTTGAGGGTTGAGGATAAAATATTGAAAATTAATCCAAACAATTCAAGAAGTTGGATTGCTATACCCAGAAGATAAGGTCCATTACCATTTATACGGATATATTTTATTAATACATTATGATAAATTTGACTCTGAAGAATTTACCTCAATAAATTATGACAGAATTCTTATTTTCTTAGGCTAATTGAAACAACAAAAGACAATATGGAATAACTGGTACCAGATGAAAACAAAAACTGATGATGTGATTTTCCATGTTAAGTGTCTTCTTAATAAGGAAAGAGGATACTGTCTTTGAAAGATGTAACTATGATTCACCTCAAAAGTAAAAACGTTGACGAGTTGAAAGGATACGAATTTCTGTTCATCATGTCAATATTCACAAGGTAGCAAAGAATATGTACATGAGAGCATGAAACACCATACATAGACAGATCAAACAGAAGGACTAGATCTGAGAACCTTCTCAAGCTTCTCAGCTTTAATGTAATCATTGTCATTAAGGGGTCCAGTGGGAAAAGGTGTGATTTCCACAATGATATGGGGTGTTGGGAGCTCATCAAAAAGAGCTCTCACATTGTTGCAACACACACTTTCTCCATGAGCACTTTCCCTACGGATTTGGCAACCCTACAATGGTTGTTTATTAGCAGCATGTAAGTCAAGCATGTCTTGCATCAAACTATATTAAACTATGAGTAAAAATAAATCAGATAAAAAGGGACCGACAATTGAAACAGCACAGAGGGGAAATTCCAACCTTGTGAGAGGTGGCATCAACAAAGTGGTCATCATCTGATAATAGAGATGCAATAGCTTTAAGAAGACGTCGCCCCTCGGGCTTGGATGGGACTCTATAGTTCCTTTTAAGTGTACCCTTTGTTGTGGGATGCCATTTGCTAACCAGTTTCCTTCCATTAGCAGCTTCCTTTGCTGATCATATAAAAAATACACATAACTGAAAACATGTACTTTGAAACAACAACATCAATAATGAAGAGAAAACATAGATAAGGAAACACACAGGATTTGTATGCATTGGAAGTGTCAAGAATTACAGATTTAGGGCAAGGGAAAAAAAGAAAGGCGACTAACAATAATAAACAAAATACAATAGATTAGTTGTATGATATTGTAATCCAGTAGTCCTATTTGTGCAAATATTTAGGTCAAGGACTAGTATTACTAGTACAAGCCCAAAGCCACTAACAATAAGACCAATAACCTTAAAATTATAACACTCCCCCTTAAGATTAACCTTGTTACAAGTACCAGTAATCCCATAACAAGAGAACAAAGACCATCAATATTTAAACCAACTCAGCTGATCTCATCTGAACAAGGGAAACTAGTACCACTGATCCTACAAAGGGTTGAAGTTGAAAACCGCTTGATAGAATAAGTCATATGGAGATATAAGGTTGGTTGGGTGGTTGGGTGAAAAGTCCCAAGAAGGGTGGGAGGGAGAGGTCGTGGGTTCGAATCCCTCCGCTAACAAAAAAAACTAACATTTAACAACTAACTTTGACCGATCAAAAAAAAAAAAATATGGATCTCCATCAACTTGGGACTTTTTTTTTTGAGGGAATGAAAATCAATGTCTGGTCGAACCAAACTTCTTTGTTTTGCTTCCCCACCTGTGTCTAAGGGAATAACAAAACATTGGAAACATCCTTGGCAGATAGCCCATTGCTTCTCCTCAGCACACGTCCAAAGCATGAGATTGTTTCTAGAGTCCTCAACCTTTCTCCTCAGTGGTCCACTCAACCAACAAACTGGTCTCCAAAACACTAAGTCAAGTATCATACCACCCAACAGTATGGTGTGACGTGGTTGACAGATAACCATGCTCCGTATGCATATGGCACGGTTCAATCTCCAGGTTAGTGTATATGGGGAAAAGCATTTGTTGGGAGAAGCCAACCCCTTAATGGATCTCAGTATTTCAAGAAATTAGTATGTGATTCTCAGCTGGGGATACCCTGGGTTCACCCAAAAAAGTATCATAAAGATATTAGCCAGTAATAACCTCCTACCAAGTCTCGAAAACACTGTCAGATATAATACCACCCAAAAACACAAATGGGGCACTTTACTACCATCCACAAGTCTTCATACTTCAAACCAATTACTAAACCAGAATAACCTTCACCTCACTGAGCAACTCACCCCAATGTAACTTAACACATTACGAACCACAGCAGAAATATCCGCACTTTAATAAGAAGTTATCACTAATATAAGGGAAAATGGGACAACAACAACAACAAGAAGTATATTAGACATTAATTGGACAGACGTGGTTTTCCTAGTATTGCCTGGGCCCATTTAGAGAATCCCAAGTCAGTAGCAGCAGCAGCAGATTCAGCATTAGTGTCCCCAATTTCCAAATCTGAAAGAAAACATACACCTATCTTACATAAAAATGAAGCAAATTTCCAAATGAAAAATAAAAAGTAACGAATTTATTTTCCCACCTGAGACAAGTGGGTTGGCTTGAGATCCAGCCAAGCCAGCCTTGAGGAGGGCATAGAAGATGCAGAGCCTTCCAGCCCACAAAACTGGAGCCTCAACCAAATAGGCATTCACACGGATACTCCCAACTCTCACTCTTCTTCTTCTTCTTCCACACACTGAACTACTTTTACTCCAAAACACCAACCCTATCAGTTTGAGGGAAATTCCACAAGGAAAGAGGGATTTGGGCAAAAGGGTCACCGGTGATGATGAGGGATTATTGTGAAGAAGAGAGACACAGCCGAGTTGCATAAGGGATACAGAGAGAGCCATTGTTTTGCCTTCTTGGGCCAACAAATCACAAATCAAATAAACACACTCTTCTCTTTCTGCGAGAGCTAGAAGTGATTTTTTTTTCCTGGTTCCACTCCCTTTTAATTTGTTCGTAAAAAAAATATAAATTAAAATTAATTATAACACTTTTAAATATTTAACAAAATATTATAAATAAAATAAGTAAATTAAATAAAATATCATAAGTTTTATTTAATAATCTAATTTTAATAAAAAATACTAAAATAAATAAAAAAAATAAGAATCAAAACAAGTTAAATATAAAGATGAATATAATTTTTAATTATCAAATCATCTCTTAAACATGAAAAAATATTTTTAGGGAATTTAATTTTACAAAATAATTTAAATCAATTTTAAAAAATTAAATAAAAAATTAAATAAAAAATATTTTAACATCTTACTTATATTTTTAAATGAATAATAATCATTTTATAAAATTTTTAAGATAATGTATCATTGCATTTATCCATAATTATATTTTTATTAATGATTAATTATATTTGATCATTGTATTTGATTATTAATAAATTTTTTCTTCAAATCAACTTCCTGATATTAAAAAGTTATGTTTTAAATCTTTCTAATGAATTAAGTGATAACATAATCTTTTTAATTCTAAAAATTGTCAATATTTATTTTAATTAAAGTAAAAAAAACAAATAAACTTTTCAAATGAGACTATCACAATCATAAGATACATTTTTCTAAGGCAAATTTAACAATCAAAAGAGAAAATTTTCAGAGGCAAATTTCTTCATATCTTCAAAACTCAACTCCACCGGTGGTTTGGGCGAGCGGATCTGTGGTGGTGCAATCGTGCATGGTGGTTTTGAGGTAGAGAGAAGAAAACAAAATTTTACAAGGTGGAGCGTGTTCATTTTTTAGAACGAGAGAAAGAGCCTTTGATTTGTTGTGGATGGCAGATGACTTGTTGAAGGCTTGAAGCTTCTCGAGAGTATAGGGACACGTGGCCGTGGGAATGGAAAAAATAAATATACTAGACTACTAGAGTGCAGCAACTTGTGGAAAAATAAAAAAATTAATTATCATTTAAAACAAAAATATAATATAAAATTATAAATATGTGGGGGTAACATCTGAGATCAATTGAATTGTTTATGACACAGGAGCTAAAAAAGTGTTGCCTACGAAGCATATCTGGGGCACAGTGCCATTTATTTGTCCTAGCACTATAAATATGACATGTCTCATGGATCCCTGTAGTGGGTCCTTCCCTACAAACTGGTATAGGTGACACCATTGAAAACAGCACAACCAAAACCAAGAGCTCCAGAATATTCCTTAGGAACATCCAGGGCAGATTCAGAACAAAAAAATTAAGAAAGACTTTAGTGGTGGTTTGAGGACAGTGTCCCCGAAATTGTTTAAAAAAAAAAATTAAATAAACAAATCATTATAATAAAAATGTAAAAAATAATATCATTCAAAAAAGAAAAAAAATGACAAAATTAGCGTGTGATTAATGCTTAAAAATAATAAAAGTGTGACCACTAGATTCATGAAAATTACAAACATACAAATCAACACTCACTCCTCTCTTATTTTTCATCTTTTTTATTATTCTTTTTTCATACTTTTCGTTTTCCCTTCGTGTAAACGTTTAAACTATTTTTTTTATTTTACTTTATTTTATTATTATAAAAAAAAATTACCCAAAAAATAACATTTTTAAATATAGATTCGTCTCTGCTTAAGTAACCACTGGACTTCTTGAAAATTTAAGAGGGGGCACTGCCCCCCAACCTCCAACGTGCATCTGTCCCTGGGAACAGGTGGCAGGGGTTGCCATAGATGGTACACAGGATCGAAGGCATGTCATGATATTTTTCCATCTCGGTCCCTCTTAATGTCATATATCCACTCTTCTGCAACTCCAAGACTCTTAAAAAGAGAGTAAAAGAAGTTATCAACCAAAAGACGATACCATCTTTTGTAGACTAGCCGAAGTTTACGGTGTTCAACTCGTGTGACTCGGATTAGGCATCTTCTCGGCTTGAATAAGTCGATTCGCGTCCATTTACAGGTTTTGAGTCGGGTTGTACCCGATTGTAACCTACCTTGGCTTCCTTTCTTCGTTCTCTTCATTGATCTAGAATCTCCTACTTCTCCGTTATGCCCTCTCTGATTTTGGAGTCCTAATCTGACCATGAATTTTTTAGACGGGAGGGCGATTCTTGAATTTGGGAAATGATTAAGAAATTTATTTATTTATTTTACTTTAATTGATTGTGTCGAGAATATTTAAATTTGATTTAAAAATAAATACAAATGATTTTTGAGTCGTAAATTATACTGTTAAATATTTAAGTGACACTTTAGTGGCGGAGCCACCAAAATTTTTTACCCTATACCAAATTTTAAGTAATGTCAAATTTTATTTTTAAACCTATAATTTGACTAGTAGTACCAAATTTTATTTTTAATCTGATAATTTTACTTAAAAATTTTAAAAAATATTTTTAGGCAGTGCCATGAACATTACTGGTTTGGCCATGGCTTCGCCATTAGGACACTTCATCACTTAATTGACGGCAACCATCTAAAACAAAACTTTTCAAATATTAGGAAGCCATTTCGAAAGAGAATTTATAATGAATCAAGCACAAAAGTTGGATATATATCAAAGATAAAAAAATATATTTAAGCCTAAAAATGACAAATGTTAATTAGTGTCTTTAGAATATTAATTAAGAAACTAAAAAATATTTTTATTGAAATGCACAAAATTGTGTTGTGCTTGACTTTTTAGGTTTTAGTTCCTTAACCAATATTCTTAAAATAATTATATATTTTTTTGCCACAAAGATAAAGAAAAAAAGAAGAGAAAATGATAACACAATTGATGTGAGGAAAGAAAATACTTTTAGGTTGTCTATCAATAGTCAGAACCAATGTTCATATAAATTTAAATTTTATAATTTACGACCTAATAATTTCTCTACAGAAATACATAGCATGTGTATCATTCCAAATCTCCCCTTATTAAGAAACCTTAATGTTCATATAACCCTGGATTCATTGCTCATGTTAATTGGTCTTATATTAGCAGCCCGTAACTTAAGAATGTCACCATGACAAAATGGACAAACTGGTTCAGAATAAGGAGAGCTACATGTACAATCATCATTCTTCTCTTGGCATAGCCTCAAGGTGCAATGGGCACACATTTGATGGCCACAGGGTCTGACCTCAATTGTGCACACTTGGTCAAAGCATATGGAACATAACTCCACATTACTGGCTCATATAAAGAGAAATAACCATCAAATAAATCATGTATAATCTTTTCTAGACAAAATGTTAATTCCATGTAATCCTGAAAAACACTGGACCACACTCATGCATTGACATGACACATTAATGTGGCTATTGCATTCTAAATCCAAACATTCCAAAGACTACATGCAGATGAAATAGTATTTGTGTAATTTTCAAGTGTCCCAAAGAACATTCTTGGGACCTCTACCAAGGCTTAGTCTTTAACCAAACTTTTCCATAAGCACATATAAGAAGATAAGATGCATTGAGCTTCTCTATTAGCTAAAATCAACTTATACACCTTAACTTTTGGAGAAGTTAAATGATAAGAGCTTCTATATACGTTAAGCTCATAATTGATTTTAGCTTATGCAAGAAGTTCAAATCATTTTACCTTTTTCTTTTATTCTTCTATAAGTGTTTATAGATAAGTTTTTCCAAATGGGGACAAATCTTAACTAATCAGTCAAGAAAGAAATGTGTTGTACCTTAGAGTCAATATTATCATTATCACTCTCCGAATTCAGTGAGGATGGTGGCATGTTAACTTCTACCAAGGCCTTTGCTTCCTGATCAAGCTCACTGATGAACTTTAATAGGTATGGCCAAATACGTGGTGTTGTCGACGAAGGACCCAGCAGGGCAACACATTCCTTGTGTTGGTGCTACAGGGAAACTGTGTTTGGCATATTCCTGAAAAGAAATATTTAAGCCAAATCTTAACAGATTTGCTTCTTGTGACTGGGAAACCATGAAATCTTTTTTTTATTATTTTTAAAGTAACCATGAAATATTTAAGAATTATGGAAAGGACAGAAAAAAATCCGAGGTAGGAAATCATTCTATGTTGATATTAACCAAGTTAGGACAAACAAAATATTTGATGGCTCCGTGTGTTATTTCTGCAGAAACATTTATCATTGTATAATGCACATTATATCTAAATAGTGAAACTCAAATGCTTCTTACAAAATGGATATTATAACTATAACCAAGTAAAATATTGGACCAAACTGATCCATAAGTATTATTTTCCCAAGTCTTATTTGAAGATATTTAGGTGCACAATATAGATATCAAGCACAAATTGTAGTCAAGTTTTTCAATGATGAATTTGTTTCTTCGGCCAATTAAGTTTAGTTTTAATGTGGAGGAAACAAATTTAAAATTGGAAATGCATATTTAACGTTTAACATCTATATATAATGATAATTGATGAGTGAACCTTTCCCTGTTTTTTATGGCGCTCTAGTCTACACTGATAGCAATGGACCTTGAAACTTTGATTTACATTTAGTTACTTACCCAAAAGAATCTAATTGAAGTCTATCAGCTCCCCGAGCAAGCAAAATCCGGATACAGTCCAAGGAACCACCTAGGGCAGCTGATGGTACCTAGTAAATCAACAACAAAGCTACTAACAGATAAAAAAAAAGATGACACTTCAAGTGACTGAATAACTCTCTAGAGACATCCTCCTTTATCATATTAATAATGACTCATGACACTAAAGGAAATAACAATTCCCATCAGTTGGGTTACAGACTCAATCCTAAACCAAGAGAACATGAAAATAACAGTCCCCAGGTCTCCACTATTATTCCATATCCTAATTACCAACCACTCACTCCTCCCTACTCCACCTTTTCCTAGACCATCTTCAAAGCACCACACTCTTCTGCCACAATCTCATCAATAAGAATCTTCCATATCCTCCAACGTTTGTTTCCTTCACCTTTTAATGCGTTCCCCTCCCCTGAATATCCTTCACACGCATTACCCATTTCCCCTTCACCATTCATTGCCTGCCACGTGGCTTCACTAATAACAAATTGTCCTTCTTCATTCGCTTTTACCATCAATTGGTTATTCTCCAAATTTTGGGCCTTCTTTCTCCTCACATAAATCCTTTCAAACTGCCATAGAGGCCCATCAATACCCCCTCTATCAAGAGCCACCTTGTCCCCAAGGGGAAATTAAGGGAATTGCTCTTGGAACTCAGCTAAATCTTCCCAAGAGTTATCACAATCCAACAGGTTCTTCCACTGCACTAACAACTTAACTTTGCCATTGAGCAACTTCCTGACCTTCAGAATAGTAGCAGACTGAACTTGGAATTCCAAGGTTTCTGCTAAACAATAGGGTAATTGTAAACACTGGACCCGAGTCATGAACTGCTGGTTTTAGTAACGAAACATGAAAAAGGGGATGCACTTTTGAATATGAAGGAAGCTCTAAATGATAAGCCACTGATCCAATACGTTCCACAATAGGAAACAGACCATAAAACAACGGGCTCAATTTCTGATTCACCCTGGGACTCAAGGAATAAAACTTATATGGCTGTATCTTGAGATACACTGATTGACCCACTGCATATTCCATTTCCCAATACATAAGATATAATTTTTTAGACCTTAAATAACTAAGAGGCCTTAGGGAGTTGCCTTAATGGCGCTAAAGCATTCCACAAAACAAAGGAGTTAAGGAACAGAAACAACAACAACCTGGACCTGACTATTGGCAGCAGCTACATGCAAATGCAATGGTGAGAATTTGTCATCATCATCAGTGGTATGTTTCAAAAACTTGGGGTCATCCTCCACCATGGCCTTAACAACCTGCAATTTCCCATGTGCAACTTCATGGAACAAAGCATTGTCCTTCCTGCAATTTTTCCCCGTTCCCATTTGCTCAATCTCAACTTGATAATATTGAGATATGTATATATATAATGCATATAGATAATATATATATATATATATATATATATATATATATATATATATATATATATATATACTTGAGTTCATGTTAACTTTGTAAACAATATTTAAATCATATACATATTGAGTAACATCCGCACGTGATATAAGTTAAATCTTTGTCATGTGTGTACTTATTATGTAATATGTATATGGTTGAATAATAATTATGTAATCATTAATTTTCTCATGTTTAGTACTTGTTTTTCTGTCAGTGCGATGTGCATGCTACAGTTATTTAGTTACACTTTTAGGAAAAGACAAGATTTATCATACACATGTAGTTGGAATAAATGTTGAACATAATTTTACTTGGTTCAAATATATAAAATTAGAAGACAAAATATACAAATATTAGATAATTAGATATAATTTTTTAAAGTGAGGAAATACATGTGCACACCCTCACTTTAATATAGATCCGCCTCTGATTTTGATTATTATAAATTTTGTTTTTAAAAATAATATTTATTATTAGGAAATTACTAAATCTTACGAAATTATTAGATGAAATTGGTGCACAAATGGACGTGAATGATTTTTATTTTGGGTGAACCCGTGGTTTATATCTATTCCTAGAAAACAGGGATTTATAGTTACTAAAATTAGGGATTTAATTTATTCTTATGTATTTATTATTGATTCTATTGTACCCTAATTCAAGATTATGAATAAAAAAAAGCATGTGTTAACATTCAACACACAACATTCAAATATATTTTCTATCTACACAAAGAAACTGTTTGAATACTTGTTGCTTTAGTAAAGTTTTAATGCTACATTTTACTCGATAGGTTCTTGGTATTGATCGTCTATTTTCTAAGGAGGATAATACAATTCAAGCAGCGGTTGAACTCAGGTTACTCTTTTGCTGATTCTAGAAGAATTGTGGGGATCTTATCTTACTACCATAAAATGCAACTTCTGCTACACTCTTTCAGTATCCACAACGATGTCTTAGAATTCATAGCCTTATATTGTTGGTGGAGAAAAAACA
This sequence comes from Glycine tomentella, assembly GCA_007407185.1. Classification (NCBI taxonomy): domain Eukaryota; kingdom Viridiplantae; phylum Streptophyta; class Magnoliopsida; order Fabales; family Fabaceae; genus Glycine; species Glycine tomentella. The sequence goes on from PYAF01005577.1 coordinate 451,285, forward strand.
TGATACTTTTTTTTTTTTCCTTTTTAATAACAAGAAAGAGTTGCCATGCAGCATGGCAAACAATTTTGAAATCGACCATAGAACTAAGAAAATCATGATTGATCTTCAGCTCGGTCTATAGATGGCTTCCACTATGCAATTTTTGGTTAGGAAAGGTTGGCCTGGCCAAATGATTCTTACAAGGTTTGGATTCAGCTTAGTTGCACGAATTATCATTCTTAGATCAGATAAAAAACAATTAGACTAGTTTTGCTGAAACATCATAAATTAAGTTCAATACTATAAAGTTTATCATCACCCACTTTATCCATGCAGATATCGTAGAAAACAAACATATGCAGTATCTCCAGCACACTTTCAAAATATAAATTGATAAGTAGAAAACAAGATACAAGACTAATTAAATTGAACTTCAAGATAATATATAGTAGAAACTCGGCACAATCTTGGCAATGAGCATTAATATAGACCTTCCTCAGAGGGCTATTATGGCTATGAGGCAGAAGCAGCTCATGAATTGGTACAATAATTTCCATCAGAGTTCCTGAATTTCTGCAAAGCACTATTTGGATTTTAGAACAAAGATTGCTTAGGACTTTCTTTTACATAGATACAAAGAAATCCAACATCAGTACCTCCGAAAAAGCTATTAGTCATCAAAGTTGTCAATTTTGATGGGAGTGATGTCATCAGCAACATCAAAGTGCCCAATCAATCGTGCGAAGAAGACCATTTCTTGTTCAAGTGTAAACTTAATGTTCTCGGCCTGCATCCAACCCATTACTACATATAGTCACTGTTTTGTTCCAAAAGATGAGCAACTAAATTGGAACGCACCTTTCGGAAACCGTGTTGTTCTCCTTCATACTCAACAAGAGCAACTGGCACACCTTTTTCTTTCACTGCCTGGTATATTTTCCGAGCTTGATCCGGTGGCACAACCTGCAATGCACAGAATATATTTGTCAGGCTGATTTTTGAAGATTATATATATAGGTTTGGGAATAAGTAGACAATATGGTAAGGGAAAATAATAATAGCATCGTTACTAACCTTGTCCTCCAATCCTTGAAATATAATAATGGGACAAGAAAAATCGTCAACATGATTGATAGGGGATCTTTCATTCATATCCTTATCATCTCCTGCTATCAATTGAGATAGACTGAACACCAAATGGAACAAATAAACTAACAAATTAAAAAGTACTTTAAATGGTCATCATTGACTTACCGACAAGGTTTTCAACGTAATGGGATTCAAATTTATGAGTTTCTGCTCTCAACAAGTTCAAGTCAGCTATCTGCTCAAGAGACCCCATTGACAAAAATAAATTCCATTGAAAGACAATAGCTTAACTTATATTCTTTGTTGAAGTTATAAGAACAAATACTGAATTTTTTACTTGATATTAGCCAAAGGGCTGAGAAAGGTATATGTTTCTTTAAGCAATTTAATGGTATTGTCCAAGTCAAATGGTAATGGATAAGGCAGAAGAATTATTGATGTTTCAGCATTTTTTTTGAAGAAATACTTTTCTTCCCCATTCATTCAAGGTTATGCAAGAATGAAATATGTAGGTAGATTTGGTAATTAAAAAAAAAAAACTTACCAATCTGCTATAACACATAGTAAACAATACAAACGATAAGAGATAAAACCGAAAAAAAAATCACATCTAAATCGGATAATTCAGACCTTAATCTAAGTTAAACTAATTCAAGTTGAAAAAACTTTCACAATAATCATTAGGACAATGAATTGCCCATGGAGAATAAGAGGAAGAAAAATAGTCTAAAAACTGATAGTGTAAATAGTTTTTATAATGTCATCCAATCACAAATTGACATGCATGATAAGTTGGTTGACTTTTATAATAAGTACTATAAAAGTCATACCTATTATGATTTCTTGGTTGGCAGTGTAAAATTTACATTGACGGTACATAGAAATTATACGTGGGAGGGAAATAGAAGTATCATAAGATGCACTCACACCAGCCAAAGAAGCCCCAGCCTGAAAAGTATCTCGGAAAGCAAGAACAGCCAAGGTGGTATACCCACCAGCAGAGGCCCCCATAATACACAGCCGCTCCTTATCCACCTTTCCACTGTCCACCTAGATAATAGATTATATCATATAAACTTTATTATGACAGATCCATCAACCAAAAATGTAGGAAACAATAAAACAAAAGAATTACCAAATATGTAGCACAACTACAACAGTCATTGACATCAACTATTCCCCACTGGCGCAAAAGCCGTTCTCTGTACACCCTGCCATAACCTTCAAAACAATATTAAAGACAGATAAACTGATTTGCATCTTTTCAACGAGTGGTTCTGTCAAAAAAAATCTTTTCAACAAGTGAAAATGACTACAACAGGCTACAAGTAATACAGATGAAACAGTGAATTCTAAATAACTAAAACTTTCTTGGATGGCCAACAAAATAAACAAAAAAACAACCAAACAGGCCCAGACAGAACAAGAAAAGGAGGGTATAAAACTGGTAAGATAGTTTGGAACATAATTTAGCAGATACGGTGAGAAACAAACCAGTGCTTCCACCATAATTAACATCAACGACGGCCCAACCTCGACTAGTCCAGTACTGAACGCTCAAATTTAAAATTCCGCGAGTTTCTTGAGTTGGTCCACCTGCAACATTCAAATAAAACAATGCACATATAGAAGTGTATGTTTCATGAAGCCGTCAGAGTGACAGAACCCACACATGACAGCTTTGACAAAAGTAATAAAGTGCCATGAAAGCAGTAACAAGGTACTTTGCTATTTCTCAAATCCAATTGACAATTGAATTTAATTAAGAAATTTTAGATAAACTTGTTTGAAACATTAAAGTTCCAATTCAACTTCTCATTGTATAACCTTGATACCTCCAATCCAGCAGAGACTACATCTTGAAAGTATAATCTCTGAATACAAAGCATTAAATTTTCAGCAGAATGACATTTATCAAAAAGTGTCTAGTATAGCTCTGATATTACTTCATCAGCTATTTAGAGGCTGGTATATGATTGTCAAAATGAAAAACTAGAAAATACTAATGCAAAGACTGCCAAAATCATGAGAGGGGAGGGAGGAAGGAGGCAGAAATAAACTGAAGCCATCATGTATTCAACTGTGTAGAAACAAAATTACTACTGCCACTTTCATTACAATCCGCTCTTGACATCCATAATATGCAGCACTATTAGCATACCATTATAATTTTTTTTTGTAAATGCAATCCATTTATGTAAATAGATCATGAGATATTAAACTATGTCTGAAATTTGGAATTCTGGTTGCAGAGGGAAGACCCCACTCCACAGGTTTCCAGCATCTAATTGGTCAAATGAATTATAATATGAAATAGAATGTGATCAGTCCAGATACAAGTCCAAGATTTACCGTGGCTCTTCAATAACAATGGAGGCTTTTCTTCTTTGCTAGCTTGGAAATCAGGATTAGATGGTGGGTAAAAGTATGCATAGGCATTTTGACCTGGAACTTCAGTTGGAAATTCAATAAACTCTGGTTTACTGATGTAGGAACTATACTTTAAACTGTCGGGTGACGAGGACCAAATTATATTGAAGTCCACTGCTTTTGATTTATCATCATCGAAAGTCACCTGGAAAGAAAGAGATCTATCATGGAGTGCATTGAAATTACTAAGAATAGAATGATGGGTGGAAGAACAAAGGACCTTGACCACTGACGATGGAAGAACCTCAGATGCTCCCTCCACGTATAGGCAATCATTACCAGGCGTCTGCAACGACATGATGCAATAACTAAGAGTGTTAATGAATTTCAAGAATTGATTTAAACCTAAAAGAGAAAAGCAAGGAAACAGTTTTGTAAATTACTATGTTATTTATGTCTGTGCAAGGGAAATCAATCACACTTAGCTTTGAGCCCTGCACATCAATAATTCCCAGATATGACTTTCCATGCTGCCTGCAACAAGACTTTGAATTGAATATATCAGATTGGACACAGAGAAAGAGAAAGAGAGAAGGTTTTCAAGTAGGAAGACTTAAAATCACCTGTAACTGCAAGCAATTAAGTTTTTCTGTTTAGAACTTTCAACAAATTCATAAGAATTTATATCATAAGTCCACAGAGGCCTTGTAAACTCAGCTTCCAAAGAATAAACAGACACAACCTTATTCTCAGACTCAATCTGTAGCCAGCCAACTATAGAGGTTAGAAAAGAAAAGTACAAACATAAGTAATTAATCAATTTTTCAGTGGCTATTGCATGTCCAACCAGAAAATGCATTCTAGCATGCTTCCAATTGAATTATTTGTCACAATCATCTTCCACACAAGGGAATCCAAGACAACCAGAAAGGGAGTAGGTGATTATATGAAGAGTAAAATATCAACGGATAGCATTGGTATTACTAAAACAAAGAAATGTTCAACCTGAACCTCACTAACTAGATCAAGCCTAAAAACAACCTTCATTATATTGGTAAGCAGGAAATACAACTACTGTCATTATAAAATATGATTATGTAAAATGAACTTTACAAGTATTATAATATCAATTCCTACCACCAAACCTCCAAAAGTATATGAGAAATTCATGACCTTCTACATGATTATAAAATGATTAGATTAATAAGTAGTATTTAACAATGCAGAAATTAGAAAATTAGAAGTTCATAAAAACCACTAGATATAATTAATGGCTAGCAGAAATAGTATGTGAAAGAAAATTACCCATTTATGGATATTCCAAAAACCATTTTCCCTGTCTGTCACGAAAAACAGCTCCCCTACATAGTTAAATTAAAACATAAAAACATAATTAACCAAAGATCAAACAAATGCTCCTGTTGGAGTCAGTAATCAGCTTTGAATCGCTAACATTCAATGAGAATGGTATCAAGGAATGAATGAGCCTATGTCTGGAGTAAAAGCCAAAAAGTAAAAGCAATAGAGTAAAAACCAAAAGTTAAAATATAAAATTTCTAAAGCATCAAACATTAAGAGGTCATAAGTTAGCACAGATCAAGGATCCTGAGCCTATGTCTGGAGTTATCATGACTTGATGATCTTAAGAAAACATCACTCAACAAAACTAAATGATTGATGATTACTGTTTATGTCAACTTTTGGTTGTATAAAACTGCCAAGTCTCCACAAGAGAAGGATCATCTTTTGGGGAAAGGTGTTACAAAAAATGCTAGCTTATGTACCATCAGGGGACCACTTGGGCTCAGTTGGAGACTCCACAAAGGAAGGATCTTTCCCAGTAATACAAACGTGCTTGTAGATCTCACTGCAGAGAACCTTAAGATGATTAAGCTTCATGTTGAAACACAACATATACATGTAACAAAAAACAGGTATTCCAACTATCATCTGGAACTTGAAAACAAGATCCAGGATACAAAATATGAAACAAAAATGGAGGGTAAAGAAGAAAAACATTTGAAGGAATAAAATCTATGTATGACCCTGTATGAAAACAGTGCATGACAAGAAGAGTATGCTTTGTGTTAATAAAGTTGAGATTTGAAAGGTGGATGCCCAAGTAACCACTTTTCTCCTAGAGGTTATGAAAAGGGGAAACACCATATGATGTTACATCTTTTCAATTAACAACATATTAGACCTGTGTTGCATGATTCAGAAAAGAACTGGATATATGTTCAAAAGTACCAGGTGTTCATATTTAAGGAGATCATATCATAGACTTCTAATAAATTTCAAAACCAAAACACCCATAAGAAATGAAAACAATTCTTTGTGGCCTCAATTGGGAGACCTACATGGCAACATGCTAAGCAAACTATCTTAATTCTTAAAAGTTAGTACCATGACAAGAGTTCTGCTCACCCATTTTCAGAAATATAGCCAACCCAAAGTTCTGTTTTATCCCACGGCATGCTGGGGTGATTCCACTGAATCCATGCTATTCTTTCACTTTTTGAATCTAGACGGGGGAAAGCATAGAAGTCACACCCGCTAAGTAGCACTTCAGGTTCTGAATGTCACACAATTAAATCAGACATACTATTGAACAATTGATTGTATGATGAAAACTACTATCAATCAACTGAAAATAACACATCTTTTGAAAACCTTGCACGAGCAACAATGAAATAGTCATTTGCAGTATTCATCCAACCCTCTCAACAGGTTCAACACACTAGTAAGATGGAAATTCTTACCCTGATTATCCTTGCTGCCAAGTGCTATAGATACAATTGTTGTAGGTGGGTTTAGACTGCTTTCCCGACGATCTAGCAACACAATCATACATTTATGACCAAATAAATGAATGATTTAACAAGTAAAATACAGTGGGAACATTCTAACTTGAGCCTTGGACATAAATTGATTGTGGACTGCTTACCTTCCCTAACACTAATAAAACGGTTAAAGCGTGCATCCAATCTTCCATCAGCATAGCTGACTAAAGGTCCACCATAATCCGGAGTGAGTGGTACAGGAGGCACATCTGCTAGGCAACAAACATTAAAATTGCAGCACTAAAATAAAAACATTATTTCACATACACTTCTGGAGAATCATAACACCAAACCAATATTTCTGGATAAATATAAATGATATGCATACATTAACCAAAGTTAGTTATCAACACGAGAAAAGCTACTAGAATACTCTCTTCAACAAACATTTTCTTCTTCTGAAGTGAGCAACTCACTTCCGAGTAAAGTAATCACGATAATAGACAAGAACATCAATGGTTGATATTACGTGAACAACATCAACATCAACATCAACAGAACCTTTAACTCAAGTTAATTAGGGTCGGTAGTTGATGACTGATATTACGTGCACATTCATAACAAATTCAGTTGTGTTGGAATATCAACTTTTGATTTTCTTATCAACTATTGAGATTATTTACTTTACATTTTTCTCATGTAGAGTCATCAAATCTCACTTTTCTTAGTGGGTAACTATTGAGATTATTTACTTTACATTTTTCTCATTTTAGAGTTATCAAATCTCACTTTTCTTAGTGGGTGAAATCCATGTGAATCTAATTAGTCTCACCCTCACCAACATGTAATATAGAATTTATTGAAAAGAGTGCATTAGAAATTATGTTTGTGCGATTTCTTTATAATTAAAACAAAATTAGATGTAAGTTGTAAGTAACATAGGACTACAGTTCAGGTCAAAAGGGGCACCAACAAACATGCCATTTCATAGCATTAATACAGCAAGGCATTGTTTTGGAAAATGTGGTTATTGGAGAATGAAAATTGATGGTAGCTCAATGCTCACCTAGAGAACTAATGGATTGCTTGTACAATCTCTGATCATTGTAATTTGCAAAGAAGACAACATCCCCTGAAACAGTGAAAGCACCACCTCCATATTCCTGAGCCAATGTTCTCACTCCAAACTCCTTAGGAGTAATATCCACAACTTCACCTCCATTGTTTTCCGGCTCAAGAACAAGAACTCCCCGCCTGAAACAAAAATCAATGGCCAAACCAAAAAGAGTCAACTTGCAAACTCCAAAAGTAAAAGCATTTATCTAAAAGAGTAAATATTTAATTCTTTTTAAAATAAAAATATAACAATTTTTTTTCACCAAAAGAAAACTAATTAGAAATATTTAGGATCTGCATGTTAAACTTGAAAGAAATTATATATTTTTAACAATCAATAAAAAAAGTATTTTGTCAACCATCATTATGTATTTGATGGGTGGGAAACTAGGGAAAAGAAAAAATATGAATAAACAATGTATTTATTATTTGAGTTAAAATAAATACGAAGAAAAATTTAATTTTAAACATAAAAAATGGTTTTTTTCCTTTTGTTTTTTTGTTTTTTCATTTTTCCTTTTCTTTAAACCAAACAAAGCATTATATTACAATAACACTTACTTTTTAAGTTGCTTGTTGGTAT